>VXBL01001730.1:41637-61644 GCA_013400195.1 Aramus guarauna
CCCCCCGCTTCCAAGTAGAGAAGGATGAATGTTTCATCCTCAGTATACTCTGGAAATAAACCTGCAACTACTTTGGAAAAGTATTTCAGTCCTGGCAACCAGCTGAGAAAAGCTGATTTGTAATGTCTGAACTTCCTTGGCCCATGCCTCATTTCAACTAAGAATCCTTTTCTCTAGTTCGTATTATACGGCGCCGAAGCTGATGGAAGAAGGCTGCTTCATACTTGATTTGCTCTTTGTAACACCTCATAGGCTGCAAAATGCAGGTCTAGCACATGTGTGGTAATGGAGTCTAAACGTTGCAAAAATTAGGATTTCACGTGTGACTACACTCCTAGTGGTAAATGCATAGAGTATCCTGATGTGCTAACAATACTAACACTCTCAGTAATACTACCCTCTGGGCTGCTTCAAGTGCCTGCCTTAACCCCCTGCTTTCCTCCATCTTCCCCTCTCCTGATCGGTCTTCCAAGCCCACATCAGCTGTCAATCTGTGAGTCACAGCCAAATTTATGAGACGGTATTTTAATTTGATTTTATTCACAAAACAACATCTCAGTATTGATCTGTTTCGGTAACTCTCAAAATGTGAATCATTATCTTAATGTGATGCCTTGAATGACTTCCAAAAGACTCACTTTTAGTCAAAGGTTAAAAGTTTCTACGTTGTAAAGCAAAAACCTTATCAAATATATTTGTATAATTCAGTATAATGGAGCAAGCAATTTTCTAATTTAAAGGGTCTGAATAATCAAAAACTTACTTCACTACCAACACAGTACTGCCTTTGAAGACCACTGCAAATATTCTGGATACTGTAAACCTGTGTTAATACTCAGATAGCACCACCAGCCAATTCTCTAGTACGAACGATACTTCAGCATTTATTCATTCTGCAAGCAGCTTGGCTCATTCCATTAGTCCAGTGCAACTTTCCAGTACACAGCATTTAATCCAAATTTTGGAGGAAAAAAAAAAAGAATAAAAACACCAGCAAAAACCAACGCGACTTTTGAACTGGAATAAGGCTGGGTCCTTGTTTTTCAACATGCAGAACACCAAGTTTTTGATATAAAGCAGAGACTGATTCCCACAAAAAATAACAATAAAGTCAATTGAACTGAGAGAATACAAATGGATGGACAGGAACTCTAGTCTGCAAGAAAATTAAAAAACAGGTTTTGCTGTAAGGATGAAAGCAACGCAGCAAGTACCAGCAAATGTGTGAAAAATTAAACTGTGTTAGACAGATAATGAGGTGAAGGTGAACAAGTGTGTTTAAACACAGAGATTTCAATAAAGCATCTATGCAACAATTCCAGACCGCAAGTTTTATCAAAGGGAGGTTTAGTGGTTTGTTGTTCAGTCTAACAACATGAAACTATAGAAAGAAGCTTCAATACTGAATATTCAATATTCAATTTACAGTTGGACTTGATGATCTTCAAGATCTTTTCCAACCTAAGTGATTCTGATTGAGGAAAATGTCTCCCAGTGAAATAAGTTTATGAATCTAGAGGTGTAAAACCATATTCATTTCACAAATAATATTTTCATTAAGATATCACTCAATCTTCCCCAGATCTACCAGGGCAAAGCAATTACTCAGTTTCCAAATATATCACTTAAAACTGGGTTGTGGTCTTTTTTGTAGTCTCAAGGGCCATTACTCTGGAAGAGTCAGATGATGCATTTTCACTTTTATGCAACACAGCAACTCTTACAGAAGTCGCAATGAATTTTACACACTGGAAGCCTGTAAGATTATATTCTATACAGCAGTCACACATCACACTTTATTAATAATCTGTGTCTTAGTTTCTCTTTCTCTCCATCTGGTGTTATTTTCCTGCATCCTTCACTAACTTTAAATTTGAAACCATTTTTCATTTTCTCATGTCATTTTATTTAAAGCATATGCTTCAGTTATCATCTTTGTCTGCATGTGTGATATCAATAATGATTCTATACAGATAGAGTCAGATTCTGAAATCTTTATTAGGTAACAGCTTGCTTCAGCAACATGGGCAGTCTACAAACTATTTAAATCAATTAGACTAATTTCCATATTACTCAACCTGATACAGACACTGTAGATCTGAATCTAAGTAAACACATACAGACAACTAAAAGAAAAGCTATTTGCAAACACTGTAAAAGATCACAAACATTTAACGTGAATCAAGATGACAGCAAATGACATATCAAATCCCAGCCAGTGATCCATCTTACATAGCGTCCTGCCCAGCAGAAGCCACGATAAACATTTCAGAAAAAAGGTGTAAGGAATTCCTGCAATACAGAATTGTAAAATAAAAGATTAAAAAAGGGATCACTTCTACCTAAATGTCATCTATTACTAGCTGGCAGAGGCCCTTGACAATAAGCGTTCTTCTGATTCACTGACAAAGTAATCACCGTGAGATTTCCAAATGTTATCACACTAATTTTTAGACAATTACACAACTCTTTTTAATTTCAAGTAAAATAAAATATCTTAATTAGCACATTACTATATGGCGACCTTTCCACACATAATTTTCTAGCACCAAACCAGTTAATATGAAAAGGTAAACAATTAGCTCCTTAGTATCACGGTCTATGTGTCCTCCTAGTGATAACTATCTGAAACTGCAGTGACATGCTGTTCTAAAGCTCCTTTTCTTTGTTTAACTCTTTATTTACTTCATTTTACTTTTGTTTAGGGAAATTGCAGCTGTCAATTGCAGCTGCTCACCTTTAGTCACGTAAATAAAATCTCTGTAAGCTCAACACCAGGTGTACAGTTGGGAATATAATAAAGATGTAAAGATAGCTAGTAACTATTGCACACCAAACGTAAAACCAATAGAGCAATTTAACATTTCAGAACAGCATACAAAGGCTAAATAGCTTTTTGCAAAGTATTTCAAAGTTTAAGGTTTTAAGCAACATAGAAAAGAAGAACAAAAAACCCACGAAAAAACCCCACCAGATTCCAACACAATTTTCAGCTAAGTCTGTGTGCCCAGATTTCACCTAAAGATGAGATATTTTAAATATGAATAAACAGGCAGTGTTCTTTCAATGTGATAATTACCTAAGATATGTGAACTTCACCCCAAGTCTATTTCTACAAAGCAGCTGTACTACAACTCTGTAGTCCAAAAGCTTCAGGTGACTTAATCTAAATCTTTTTCTTTTCACAGGTTATTGCATTTCATCTTCATGCTCCTTCACAAGAACTTTACCTGATTATTTATTTTTTTTACCTGTCAGGTGATTAGACCATGCACCCGACAGAACTGGTGAAAACTGATTCGATGAGATACTCCCAGATTATCTCAGGTGAACAACACCACCAAGCTACAGAGGAGTGCAAAAATAATGAAGAACTCTACGAGACTCAACTGAAAGGGAAGTCCACCTAGACCTCAAATTTGACAATCTGTATGACGTTTCAGCATAAGTACTTCCCTTAACTACTGTCTTTATATCTACAAATCTTACCACCATGCTAAAGGCAATGCAAGCTACTGTATTCTCCCCAAGATGTGATAAAAGGAAATACACGTAGAGCTGTTACTACATGTATAATGTACTGCCATGACAAGCTACCTAGTTACCTCTAAACAAGAGAAGCAGATAGTAGTGTTCAATTTAACCCGGCACCTCAAGATCTTCAGACACACACTACGAACATCAGCAAGTGAAGAAGCATTATAACAAAAAGTGCTACCATATTTAGGGGTTTTTTCCCCCCTAAAGTCTCAAAGCTGCTAGTGTTGTAATGTGGTAACTTGTATCAGTTATTAATGTTTCAGAATTAACAGATCCAAGCACAAATAGTTAAAAATGAAAATCACAGATAGTAGTGACAACGCAGCAGTTGCATTATGATACTGGGGCAAGTACACTAATGCCTCATATTAAGACACATAAACTGAATCTGCTATTGTGAAGTTAAGCTTGATCCCAAATGCACACACCCACAGCTCCCAGTAACTTTAGTACGTAGTCTTATTTTTCAGATTCGTAAAAATAGACTATTTTTTAAATAATAAACACCAGAAGTAAGAACACGTTGAGTAGTATGTTGGTTCCAAAGCCACAAGTTTGAAACTTGAAAAAAAAAAAAGAGAAAAAGAAATTGTATGAACAGAACAGTGAACAGAGGCATCTCAACTAAGTTAAAAACCTGCATTCTCCATACAGAGGTATAGAAACCACAAAGCTGAGCTCCGAACTGTAGTTTTAAAAATCTGCAAACTGATTCCTGTATGGGCAGAAGAGGTTTGGACATGTAAAGGGTATGACAGACAAGCTATTGACAAATGCTAATTACCAATAAAATTACCATGGAAATTTAGAGGAATGTTGCCAACTATAGGTTTACAGGCAGCATGTCTTTCTGGGGATAGAATGAGTTTAGTAGCTATTATAAAACAGCGTGCTGACTGGCTAAAACCACATTATTATAAAACTGTTTATAATTAAATATTTGCCTTTTTAATAATTTCCCATTATTATTATTATTTCTGTGAAGTCTAGCAAGTTACAATGTATCTTCCATGAACAAAATAACCCAATTTGAAATGGATTAGTATTTTATTAACCCCAAATATACATGCTTATTTCCAACATTCAAATTGAGACACGATGTTCAAACATTCATTTTCACAGCAGAAACTCTGTATCTTCATTTACTGCAAAACTTAATGTATAAATCAAAGCACTCCTTCACAAAGCTTTTCTAGTTAAGTCTTTACTCTGCTAGCCTAGATATTAACCTTATCTAGTATTTTAGCCAATTAATGTGAAGGAAAAAAGAAAAAAAATAAATCCCCACACCACAAAACACAACCACTCCTAGAAAACTCAACCAAAAACATAATCCACACATTTTAGGATTACAGTGTTATTTAAAAGATATGTACATTATTTTTTTTTTAGTTATTTCAGTTCATCCAACTTGGTTTAATAAACAAACAACCTCAAACCAACCAAACAAAACAACTCACCCAGACATAACTCTTTTAAACTACCTTAGAACTCCAATTTTTCCTTCAGACATGCTCTTCATCTTGCCTGGTTCCCGCACGCACTGACCTGCCACAGTTTAATTAGTTTATATTGCTCTATTATGACTGTATTTCCACATTTTTAAGAATACATTTTGGCTGAAATTACCTCTTTTAAATTGTAAAAAATAATGTTATACAATCCAAAAACATGTTCCATGTTAATCAAATGAGTATTTAAGTATGGCTGCTTGTTTCCTTTTTCACACACATATATATGTTTGTTTCTTTTTACTGCCAAATCCTTGACATCTTATGAAATTTGATGGCTACTTCTAAAACCTACGAGTTTAGAAGCCACGGACAGCAGAACTTTGCATTCAAAACCCCAGAAATTAATTTTAACAAGCTTTGCAAGAAGCTAAGTGCCTTTTACATATATGGAACTCAACACAAAAATAGGAACACAAAATAGTTTCGCTGATGCTGGTTTTACCTCATTATTTTAAACATAATTGGATTATTTATTGATGTATGACTCACAGTTTACTAAAGCTTGAGACTGTCAGTACTTTCTATGTGTCAGACTGTGTGTTTAAGTTGTTTCCATGCTACCAACTGCACTCGTTTTTGTAAGCTGCATTTCTCTGCGGTACCTTCTCCAATACAGCTTGTGCTCTCTGCAGCGTTACCCTCCATCATGAGGTACCGCTATTCTGCAGTGATATATAAGCTCTGGAGTAGAAACAAAAAAGTTAAGGTGGACAGTCAGAAGCAAGAAAAGAGAAAACAAAAACACAGCTGAGTTTTTCTAAGAAATACATTTTTAGATTTACCATGTAAAACAAGGTTTTCAGGAAGTGGCTCATACCGGAAGCCAATGACCTCACAGCTTCTTATAAATACCACACTATTACAAAATGAAAGAGAACAGTATTTCTTGCTACCACTTTCTTTTAACATTCACGTGTTAATAGTTAACTCAATGCTTCCTAATTATGAAAGCCGAACCGTAGACCAAAGAAATATGGTTTTTACAGGTTTGAAATACGTATTGATGCAACACTTGTGCCACTCCAAGCAGTGAAACACCATTAAATCTCTGTAGTATCATAACCCTTCAATGATTTTTTTTTTTTTTTGATTTTTGAATCTTAAGTCTATTGTGCAAAGCCATAGCAGGCAGAGGATTAGTTATCCCTCACGTCTACGCCAATCATCAAAAAACCTTGTATTCTCCAACGCCCGTCTCCAGCCCTTTCCTTCAATTTCCAAAACTACTTGTCCATCTGGTCAACACCGTAAGTCCTCTTATAAAACACGTTTTTCTTGTACAACTTAAACAAGATTTTCTATGTAGATTCCCAGCAAGCACCTTACCAAAGACCAGGGAAATACTGACTTCTGAAAAGCAAGTCTTAGCAGAGAAGATGTCAGCTTACTCTAGCATAATTTACTTTTGATAAGCTAATTTTATTTTATCTTCTTTATCGTGTACTCAATGTCTCACTCTAAGATTCCAGAAGTCTACCAAAGCCATAGTAAGAGTATGTATCTGTCCAAGTCTTTTTTGAAGCCTGTCAGCTCACCTGGACTTCAGTGCTTCAGCATCATTCACTTTTACATCTGCCGCGGTTTCTAAACCATCATGTGCATTAATCATCCTGCCTTTTCCCCACGTCCTTACAAAGGACTGAACCAAACCTTCCATGACAGCTCTGCTTCCCCATTCTCTTTTTTATTGACTGAATGACTGAAGAATCTTTTGATATTCATTAAGATACGTCTAACAATGATAAATGTGGCTTGCAGGTTCTGTTTATCTCCTCATCTTTTAAAGCAGGCTCAGTCCTTTCTGATTCTTTATATTGTTTATTCTTTAATGTATTTACCCAAACATTAGGATCTGAAGCCCTCACTATTTCTACCCAATTAATACAAATATCTAACTATTCGTGTATCAGCTCTTATACCACTGACTGAAACTCCTACCTTACTCTACACTCACATCTATCTGCGGGTTCTCTGTCTGGTTTACTTCACTGAGTTCACTAGCTCCGACTGAGCTGAAATGCCTTCAGAAGAACTGGACCTCACCATCTGTTTTTTCTAAATCCACCAATACATTCTGGGACATATTTTAAATCTTGAAAAGAGAGCATGCAAAAATCCAACTTTTTTCAATGCATGGACTGCACTACTTTTCTCTAAAGATCTCCATGTGGTCCTTGTTGATGGATCAATGCTTAGAATTATAAATTTATCAGTTAAGTTTGGGAATTAGTTTTGATGGGGTTTTTCATTCGTAATCTTGGCTTTTGTTGATGTTTGTTGATAAAACTGAGTTAGGAAAGGAGAACCAGGATACTGTACAAGAAGAACTGAACAACCTCAGACTTGAATAATAGTAGTGGGACGAATTTCAACAGCAGAAAATGCACAGCCATATACCCGGGCATAATACATATTCCCACCAGGTAAACAGTTACTTAATTTGGAAACTATGAAGGAGGAAAAAGCCTTGCCCATTACAAAGTGACTGTAGGTCATCTGTGAAACAAAGCAATTGTGACCCAAATTTATGGCTGCTTGAAAATTAATCTAATTATTGTGCATGCCCTGTTCAAGAAAGATGGATTCAGACTTGAGCATGAAAAGAGAGGCGCTTTTAGGTAGCAAAAATGGCAACAGATGGTAACCTCTACCTTTCAGCTGAGAGTTCAGTGCTTGCCAAATACATGGACCTGGTCTGCTACACAAGAAGTCTAAGGAGGGGAGGGGGGTGGGGGGGGGGAGGAAAAAAAGAAAAAAGGGACATCATCTGATCACTAGCAGTTGTCATAGATGAAGATTTATGGTTTCTCAGCTAAAACCCATAATGCCAGCCAAGGGATTCCCTCTAGACCATGAGCAGAAGAGAGCAAGAGAGGAGCACTGGTATAAATGGAGAGAAAGCGGTTGCTTGTTCCTGCTGCCTCCCAGCAACGATGGATCCCTGCCTGAACGAGCTCCTGCTTTGCTATTCTCTGCTCCATCAGTGGTCTATGCTAAACTGTTCAACTGCAGGAATCAGTCGGATTGCTAAGAGAAGCAGCACCTGCAGCCTCCACACTGGTGTCAGCTGGGAAATGACACAACAGCACCAGTTCCAAAATGAAAGGCAGGACCATGAAGTTTGAGGCAGGAAATGGAGGATGATTCAAGCAGTCATTTCATGCAGTCTCAGCTGCGGAGCAGCAGCTAACAACGACAAGACGATTAAGCATAGTTTCTTAAACCATGTTTCTGCTTTGATGAACGATTCCAACTGCACTGCACATCAAAGCCCAGCACAGCAAGCTAACTCACCGCAGACTTCAGACGTTCTGGGGGATATTAGAGATGCTAAGGGACGCCACATCCCATGCTGTTTTAACAGTGTGGGCAACAGACAAACTCAGGTGCAAATCCAGCTCACATCTGAGCCAAGTACACAGAGCAGACACAGTTTAGAATGACCAGAATAGAAAAAAAGAAAAAAATCAATACTGTGAACACAGACTAGAAATTTTGTTTGCTTACCTGACTGAAGAGGTAGTAAGCGATATAATATCTGGTCATAAAAGCATTCGAGGAATAAGCATGAGGAAAGAGAACCGCATTAAGGCAAAACCTACAATTATCATTAAAAAAGTGGGTATGAAATGGCCCTTCAAAATGTTAGGCTGGCAATTCAAAGACTTTCAAGACCCTGGATGGTCAGTTGGTTAGAATCTAACTCTAATAATGCAAGTAAACAACATCAGGCTTCCTATGCCAAATGACAAGGCTGAGAAACATAGGAAGCAATTTCTAGTTCAATATTCTTACTAGAAGTCACCAGTAATTGTGCAGTAGTATCACAAAAACCATCAGCAGTAAGTACCTTACACAGGAACAAGGTAGGAAAAAAAATTAATTATCAAATACTGAAGAAATAAGGAACAAAACTGACCCAACTGGAAGTTCTGCTATCTAAAATGACCCCTTCAGCAATAAAACAATGGACAAAAACTGATGCTTTCTGAAGAATCACATTGCAGTCACATTCAGACATTCTAATTTTCCGATTATACCAAGAAATGTCTTACAGAAAACAGAAAAACATACTTAATAATGCAAGAAGAAAGGGAAATGATCGCTGCTTATTAATGCAATACCTTAGTGAAAACAAGCATGCACGGGCAATTATTCTTCATGATTTTTTCAAGCCACGTGGAGTTCAAATTATCAGTAATAACATCTGCTATGGTAGTTCACTTGTTATTTCAGCAGTCTAAGTACACACCACTGCTACTGAGCAAGTCAGAGCACCTCCAGCAGCTAAACCCCAAACACGTTATAAGCAAAACTTTTGACACCTAATATGAGTTTTAAGATTCACGCATGCTGTAGGGCAACATAACCTCACTGAAGTCCTAATTTAGACTAATGCATAAGTAATAAGATGACTGGTAATTTTATGGGCATGTAGCCTGGAAGATTTATTTAGAAGCTAGCAGTCACGGAGGAATTTCTACATCGGTAGTAAGTAAAATCTGAAAGCCCCAAATCATGATAATTCAAGGGCAGAACAAATCCTTTAAGAGAAAATAATCTTAGTTACAAATGCATGGTAATGAGTCATGTAAAAAGAAAAACAAAATATTTCCAATATGTGAGCCAGATGACTGCTGGACCACATCAGTTTATGATAAAACACAAGAACAGATTTTTAAACATTTGAAGATAAGCTCTTCAAAAGCCAGCATTATCCTGGGCCAACACATTAATCTAGTGGTAGCACAATGACATATCTTACCATGAAATCTAGATTTAAGATTCCTGCTTTATTCCTGAACTAACTTCTGCACCAGAGCTTCAGGCATTCACATCTCTGAAGTTAATTCCTCCATCAATTCAATGTCTATTTCAGGAAAAGGTATCACCCCTTCTGTATTTATACAATCAGGGTCAAGTACCATGACTTTTAAGAAAGGGCAGTAAGCAAATGAACAGGCAACATGGCCAATCGTTAGGATTATGGAAGATACAAGCAGAAATTAAACATGTAAGAAGATGGGCTAGCGAAGGTGGGAGCTCCAGATACTGCTATCTGTCATGTAGCTGAATATGGGATGGCACACCTTCCTATGTGGATACACTGCTATCTTCCCCATCCAAGAAGTACATAATGAAACAAACATGAATGTTTATAACCTTCAATCAACAGTCCTCTTAAGTGAGCAAAAGAGTGTAATACTAGGTATTGGGAACATGAATTACTACTAACCAGACAAAATATAGAAAAGTTCTATGAATTGCTCAAATTTGATTTTTCTGTATAAACATTTTTGTTCAACTTTTTATATTAAGCTTTGCTAAAAGAGAACCTCACCTATTCTGGTTCTCCCTGTGTTGGTCATCTGTCTCTTCTTCACAGCCTCTGATTTTTAATCTTATCTAGTCTGGGCTTCTGTACTTCTACACTTTCAGTCCTCTTTCAGGAACCGCTGCCCACAGACAGCATTGCACTCCCTTGCTGCCTCCTCTGTTGGGCCCTCTTTGCTGGTGTCGCTGATCCGTATGTATCAAACACCTCAGTAAGGCAAGCTGACTGTGGATGTATCAGTTCCGGCCAGCCCCTGCCGCCCAGGCTGTCAGAAGACACCGTCTCTGCGGTTCCAACCTCTGTTATTTACAACACTCATCACAGGAGACAAAGAACTTAGTAGCAGAATTGCAAATACAAACAACCTGAATCCTGAGCTATCATTGAAGCTGGTTAACATAATGTAATACTTAAATACGCTCTTATAAACCACAGGAGGGATTCAGTAGTAGATGGTACTATTAATATAAATATTATTTAACAGAACCCTTGAGAGGCACAGAATGTAGAAGTAGAGGGGTCAGCTGAGTACCAATTAGCTGAAAAAACACATCTTTATGATTTTCATCTATTTTAAACCAAGATAATGCTAGCAGGGAAAATTAGATTCCAAAGTCAATTCTAGAAGAGACGTTGCTACAAAGTCAGTCTTAAAAGCAAGTATCCTGAGAAGCTCCATCTATCTAGTGCGCCCAGTGGAGATGACAGGGAAACATAAACCTTAAAACCACAGGATGTTAACGCATTTACTTACAGGCCTTGGTCTAGAGAAAAAAAAAAAACAACAGGTATGACTATCACATTCCTCACTCAAGAAATCTTTATGTTTTATCGAACGATAGAGCTGCAATCTGTAGGAGGATTCCCTTAAACAGGTGCCTAAAATGGATTTTGCATTCGTCTTCATGCTCTGAATACCTGGTGGCAGCAAGGAGCAGGAAGAGTAGAAAACACACATTATGACTGAAAGCTGGTCTTCTGGAACTGACCACGGCTAAACTTCACAATACTAACAAGAACAGGACACCACTCACAGCAAGGACAGAGCACATGGGGAGGACCTACTGGTGCCCTTCCTTGCTCAAATTTCTACCGTCTTCTAGACTCTTTCTTTAAACTTCCAGAATCAAGCCACAAAGATAACCTGGCATTCAGCAAATAAGCAAAGTCTCCTTTGGAAAAGGCAGAAAAAACCCCGAAGAAAACAGAGGAATCATGAATGCCACCTGCAGGAAGGAGATGGACTTATTCACTCCTATTTTTGTTTCCTGCAAGGCAGCAGCAGACTGAAGACAAGACCTAGTGTGGATACTCATAGCAGGCACAATCATAAAGGAACATTTCAAAAATGAGATGAATAAAAAAAATCCTGAAGTGAGAATGAATCACTGCAACCTCTTTCAAAAACTTTACGCATTTCTGCTCACATTACTAAAAAGAAAAATGAACAGTTAACAACACTGGTTAAGATCTTTGTAAAGATTTACAGATCAAATACGAAAATTAAATAAGCTAAGCATAGTTTACCCAGGATAAACTTTGCAAGCCAGAAGAGATGCCAGTTTATATGGTAACATTAGAGGTATACAATAATTAATGTTGACACAGCTACCTACCAAAGAGGCTACATCTGAAAGGCTGAGAGCTGACTTCCAGTTTTAGTCTAGCCAGGAAGATTTTTCTAACATAGCAGAGTAAGAAAAAAAAACAAAACCTTGTCTATTAGGAATTGTATGCACATCATAAACCTGTTCTTCAAAATATACCTCATTTATTTCAGGTAAATACATTTTTTCATGGTAACCGATCTTGTAAGAAACTGCCAGAAGACGCATTACTACTTTATCAGCCCATAGCATCTGGAACAGAATTAAACCTGTTAATGATAATAGGAGCACTTTGTAATTCCAAAGAAAAACATCAAGGAAGGGACAAATACAACCACAGATATCCTACAGAGACTATGACCAGGATAACATTAGAAATGACAAATTATAATATTTACCTGATCCAGCAACTAGGAGAACAGTCTTACATAAATAAACCTTCTGAAAACTACCTTCACCCACAGGAACATGGAGTTTGCTTTACAGGAAAACACTAGAAGGGCTTGTTTTTTAAACTAGTGGTCTTTAAAGTACAGGGGCATGCAATACATCCTGAAGAGGGGGAAGGGCATGAAAAAGTTAAGAACTGCTGGTTTAGAACAACATAAGAGCTATAAATGAACAGAACTGCTATCTGCAGATGCAGCATGTGCAGAACACAAGGGAGAGGAAAAGAAGCATTTGCACTAAAGGCCACTATTTGTACAACAACAAAGGAACGTAAGCTGGCAGTGAACTACATTTGTGCTAGAACTGAAACCTCAATTCTCTAGAAATTGGTGAAATCAGACAGTGGAACAGCCCTTCAGAGGAGCAATGAGGGTTTTAATTTGGAGCCTGAAAACTGTTGCAGGAGTCACACTGCACATTTGGTTGCAGCAGCGGAGGACTAGATCCTGCCATCCAGGCTGCCCTGTGAGAATCTATTTTCCATGCTTCTGTAATTGAAGGAGCACTCTAAGAGATGTCTCTCTCCCATCACAATGCTAAGGGCCTGGGTTAACCTATCAAACATCTCTACCAGCACTCTTTCCCTCCCTGTATTACGCAATTTTAGTCTCCAGTACAAATTATCGCTGTTTATAAGTGACATTCATTCATCTACAAGGTAATACTGCTTTTGAGTAATTTAGCTTTACTCGGTAAATAATATTTCAATTCACAATTCATGGTTACTTCTCCCCAGTCACCATCTCTTGACTTTTTTCTCTCGGATATTCAGCAAGGACTTCCTTATGAATGTCAGCAATTCCATCAACAAGAAGGACTGGGAGAACCGACATTCCCACTGAACTCCTACAGCAGCAGTATAGCTGAACTTAGCTTTGTTAACTCCCTTTAACCTCAACACTAGTAATATATAAAAATTGCAATTTCGTGAAAACCAAAAAGGTGGCATTTTACTAAGCCATCAAAAACAAACAAAAAAAAACCTCCAAACACACAAAACCAAATAAAAACCCCAAACACCTGAAACAAAAAACCACAAACAGAAAATACAAATGCCTTAACCCCCAAAACAACAACAGAAAAACCACGCCAAAACACACAAATAGCTGTGCTATGCTACAGACTTATCAGAACTGCAGATACATTCTGTGTTAGGGAAACCACATGTATTAAGCTGGCCTGATCTCATTCCTGTTCCATACTGTGTGAACACTATACAAATTTAAGTAGTTTTTGTATTCAAAACACTGATTTCTAGGTCAGTATTTTTTAATGGATATTCTTTGGATTACCAAAACCTGACAGGGCTAACAATCCAAAGATTAAAGCAGTTTTATTTCCTTTCTTACGGGAAGGCGCACAATTCTCTGTCAAAGCTACCAGAATTAGTTGTGGTTCCAGGACAATAATCTTTGCAGAAGTAGCAGATCCTGCAATGCTGGAACCACCGTTTGGCTTTCTGTATAAACAACAACAGGCTTCACTGAACAGATAACCACAGACAGAGATAAGAAGGAAAGAGGAGGAACCAGACGATCTGCCTTGAATAGCGGCCGCTGCTACAGCTCTAGAAGAAAGACGGTATCTTTGAACTTGAGCTGACAAGGAAGCTGGAGTGCCAAGTGAGGAAGGGAACTCCATCCAAGAGCCCACAGAGCAATTTCTGGTAGCTCTGGCAGTTGGGCCCACCGCACAGCACTGTACTGCTGACTTCCTCCGGCAGAGGGCAATGGCACTCGCACATCCCCACGCTACGCTCAAAAGCCTCTTCAGAACGAGTGTAATATTTCATGCAACTGAAACAGCACCGACATCTGCCTTAGAACACAAGCAGTATTTAACACGGCAGGATTTTAATATTGCTGCTCCATTTAGGCTTTTCTTACATACATCTTTGCTAGACGTACACCTCGCTAAGAAAAAAAAAAAAAAAACAAACACTATTGTTTTTCACGGAGTTGGAAACCTGTTCTCTATCAATAGGATACAGGTAATCCTGATTGCTCCAGGACCCTGGGGCACTGCCATAAAGTCACAGAAATTAGAATATAAAAAAATCTCTCAAGAACTACAGACGATACAGCAGATGTTAACAGATTAACATTTTAAGTTATGTTTAAAAACGGAGGCGAGGGGGGGTGGGGACACAACTACGGACAACTCTAAAAATGCCGAGCTGTAGAACTCAGATACCTCGTTAGAAACATTAACAGTGCTTTCAGTTTACAAAACACATCCAGACAACAGCCAGGAATGTCCTATCTCTTCTACTACTAAAAGTAAACACTGCAGTTAGATGCATCTTCTCTCTCCCAGGAGACTTCACAGATGCTTACTCTAGCTGGGTAGCAAGAAACCTCCCAAGTTTCAAGAATCAGACACAAAGATAGTTCAGCTTCAAACACATCTCTTCTGGATGAGCAACCACCAACCACCCAGTATCCGGCCACTGGGAAACACCTTACTCTGCTGATATAAACAGTAACCAGGATAAACCAAAGCAAATACTTGGGTTTCCTTCTGAAATTTTTTTAAATTTGAACATCAGTTTGATTCTACCTTATTTCCTCTGCAGACTGTAGCTTATGAAGCTACTATCTGTCTTCATTTTACAGGTCTATTTTTACAGATGCTCCTACAGTAGCTACTACAGTTATGCCAAAATTCAATGACCAGAATATAAATATAGGTGTTATTCAAATTGTGAAGCGTGACCAGCAGGTCGAGAGAGGGATTCTCCCCTTCTACTCCACTCTCATGAGATCCCACCTGCAGTACTATGTTCAGCTCTGGCGTCCCCAGTACAAGACAGACATGGAGCTGTTGGAGAGAGTCCAGAGGAGGCCATGAAGATGCTGAGAGGGCTGGAACACCTCTCCTACGAAGACAGGCTGAGACAGTTGGGAGGAAGAGAAGGCTCCGGGGAAAACTTACTGCGGCCTTCCGGTACCTAAAAGGGCCTACAGGAAAGCTGGAGAGGGACTGGTTACAAGGGCATGGAGTGACAGGACAAGGGGGAATGACTTTAAGCTGATGGAGGGGAGATTTAGATTAGGTATTAGGAAGGAATTCTTCCCTGTGAGGGTGCTGAGGCCCTGGCACAGGGTGCCCAGAGAAGCTGTGGCTGCCCCTGGCTCCCTGGCAGTGTTCAAGGCCAGGTTGGATGGGGCTTTGGGCAACCTGGGCTAGTGGAGGGTGTCCCTGCCCATGGCAGGGGGTTGGAACTAGATGGGCTTTACGATGCCTTCCAACCCAAACCATTCTAGGAGTCTATGAAATCAGCACATTTTCTGGGTATTTCATATACAATGTTACTAAATAAATACAAAAGTCATCTTTCTAATGTGAAAATGCATGTACTATCAAAATTACAGCTGAATGATGAAAAAGAATTAGCCCAGAATCAGGGTATGTTTTCCAGAGAGATCCAAACTCACTCCGCTCGTATTGGGACAAGTTCTGCAGACAATGTTCAACCCAAGCTAACAAGCACTACAGAAAAATAAAGATTACTTCAGGCTCAGCACTGCAGTATCTGCACTCAGACCGCTACATTTTGGTGTAGCACACAGGCAAATCAGCCTGTTCCTGTATGCAAAGACAGGTCAGAAATACCTAAATTTGGTAGTAGTAGAGGATGATGCTTAGCAGGTTTCCCTCTCCCCCTTCTGTTCACCCCATTTTCCCACTTGGGCAACTAACTGCTGCTTCTGACCATTTGTGAGATGACACAAAGGAAAGAAAAAAAAATATCAGTATTACTAGCAAGCTGCCTTCATGGGTTTTTCTGTTAAGCTGAGACTACTGTGCAGCATTCCTTACATGTAACCATATCACGGGTTTGGTTGCAAGAGAGGAAGAACTTGAAATATAGAATAGAAAAAATATTATTTGACTGCTTTAGTATCTTTGCATTTACCAACTCTGCCTACTTTCTACTTAACTGCACAATTTACATTCTTCAACAGGATCTACTCCTTTAAACAAGACATGCTCAGAGCAGTGTTCATAAAATCATGACTTACAAATGGTGTTATAAATGCCATTTAAACCATTTGCTTCTCATTTTCTTTTGTTTATGCTTTAGCAACGAATTTCTAGTCTAGCAAGATTAAAAAAAACCCTCACCATCAGCAGTGCCTCATTAATGCTTCATAATAATTATGAAAAAATAGTTCTCAAGTAACAGTACACTGAAATTCAGCTTACTGCGAGAAACAATTTGACAACAGTACCATCTCCCCTCATCCACAGAACTTTCCACATTGAGAACACAGCGTTCATAAACTAAACCATTGTCAACAGTAAAACTTCAATGTCCGTATTGATTAAAACTATTTAATGCAAGCGCATTATTAAGATTATTGCTTTTTATTGTCCTGCCAAATACATCACTTTACGTAAGAAACTTTTAAAACATTTTCATCTTGATTGCTTTACTACCGTAATTAATATCTTTGCTATACAGATGTCAGTCTTTCAGAGATCTCCAAATTTACATCTGTGAAAAAGCACAATACTGGGGACATTTAACACATTCATTCTAGAGCTCAAGGTAGTTCATGAAAATTCACGAATTAGGACTCTCTCTATGCAAGTGTTCAGTGCCCTGATCAGGAATCTACAGAAGGATGAAATCTCTGACTTTGGTAAGGGTGAAACTCAGAACAAACAATTCGTATTTCCAGCCTCGCTCTTGACAACACTGCTACATCTGCTGGCTGAGGTGCAGCATTCTGATGGTGGATTTCATACTGTATTTTCATGAAATTCAAAGCCAGAAGAAAAATACTGTTTATGTTTAGATTTGTGACAAACAGTTGCAGCCCTATTAATTCCATCACCAGTTATTCAGAAAGCCACGAGTCGGAATCCAAAATTATCAAACTGACTTGAAAGAACTGCTGAGGAAAAATTTTTTTTTTTTTTTTTTTTTTTCCCCACACACACTTGGTATTTCAGCATTCATGTTTGCAAATACCCTTACCCTCTACATCACAGTATTTTCAAGCTCATATTCTGGTATTACCAATAATTCCAGGAGCAAGATGTTTATGGAAAAACACCGTGCAAATGTGGCATGATTGACTGCAGCTAGTCATACAATACACAGGAGCACAAAAAACACAACTCCATGTTTTTAAGTATAAAAGGAATATATAAACACATGATTACAGCAATTGAAAAAAAAAAAGTCTAGTTGGAATTAAAGAGATCCTCTTAATTTTAACCATGTAATAGGCTACTAGTACCATAAACAAACACATTTTTAAAGTAAGTTAACAATTTCTCTTTTTATTAAAACAGAAAACCAAAGGTTTTACTACTTCCTATCGCAAAACCAATGTGAACGCTCGTTTAGAATTTCCTTTTCAGATGCTTTTTAAGTACTTACAAACAGTAAAATAATGACCTTTTTGCCACTGAAATTTGGCAAGGCATTAGATCCCAAAATGAAACTTTTTGTACCTCTTTAAGAGCTAAATCGGTATTGTTTATATAATAAGTGGACAGAACTGCCACAATAGCTATTTTTCATAGCCCTTTTTATCATATACATTCTATTCGTCACCAAAACAGCTCTGCAGAACACAGTGTACAGCACACATTGTGCCTTGTCATGAACTGACAGCAACTGAAAAGGTGGTGAACTAAGTTACAAAATGAAGTATTTTTTCCTCTAGCTATCTGAGAAGATAAATTATCTTAGTTATATTAAGGAGAAATGGGATATGGGATCCAAAGGGCTCATTTTACCTTAACTGCATCTCACCAACAAAAATAGAGAAAGCAATTTCCTGGTGCATCAGTTCCACCAGTAATTCCACGTACACTCAAAAAAAGTCAGACGCTGGCACACGCTGTTACTGCATACCTCCTGGTATTCTCAAGCCTCTAACAAACCAACTGCTCCCCACTAATTTCCTATTTTAAGGCAGATTTATTTTTTTCCCCAAAAAAATGCAAAGATATGCAGATATGCCTGTACAAATTGAGTACAAACATGTTTCTGCAGGTAACACAGTTTCAAGTGACCCCTATAACCACCAGAAAACATCAGCTCTCCGCAGCATATGCCAAATACGGCCGATTAACACCCCAGTCCGTTCACTGCTACAGTGGCCCTCGCTCCTTTGAGAGCCGTTACCCCTCTTGTTATTTTAAGGCCATATTCCCTTGTCATCAACACCAGTCAGTATTTAGAAATTCTCATAATTTCAGATGCAAAAAATCGTACTGATAAAGTTAAGATGAACAGAAGTGAAAGCACATGAAGCACCAGAAACCGTCCCCAATTCATTTACTGGACTAGACCAGCATAAAACTGCTAACCTTATCTTTCCATCCTCCTTCGCATGTTCTATATTTACAGGGCATTAAAATCCTACTCATACTAACAGAAGACTCCTTTCTAGTGCAACTCCGAACCAATTTTAAATATCTATGCATGGTCCTCATCGTTAGCTATAAAAACATCTCTCTTCTTCCTGACCTATTCTCATTTATCTACCGTTATTTAACTCCCTCAGGCCATTTGAGAGTCACGATGTTACTAACGGCTACATAATGCTTAAAAATATATTGAATTTTTGATTTTTGAACAGTATGATAGGAACATACACAACAAAAGACAGTTTATTTTTCCACCCCTCCTCCACTTACTCTACACCAAAATATCTTAGTGATCTAGAATAGTGATCTTCCTTCCCCCCCCCCCCCCCCCCCCCAGCTTGTCAGCCCCAGAATCTCTTAGCAGTGGAGAAATCTGTACAACGAACATAAGCCCACGGAAAACAGATGCCCTTTCCTCCATTGCTTCCTACCGACCACGGGTAAGTTGTTTGCAGACGGCTGGGGTCCACTGCCTGCGAGCTGAAAGCCACCGATCTAGAACTGAGTATCCTCTTACTGTTTGTTCTGCTATCCGAGAAGTTACATTAAAATGGCATTACGTTCCCCAACTCCAAACTGACTAGTCTTTTTCCATATAGCCTATTAACAACCATTCCTCCAGAGCTTTCCACAAATTCTTATTTCCAGACACAAAGAATAGTCAAAAAACGAAACGTCATCATTTGAGATACCTCATTTTGCCACAGATTCGGACATGACACGAGTCCTTCACGCTAAAGTCTGCCCAACCTACCTATAAATAGGCTCAAGGCTTCAGGCTCAGGAGACTGATAGCTAAACACGATCCTCACGGCGTTCCCCTGTGTTACCTACATAAAGCGGCATGCCTTAACAACGCCAGGCTAGGCAGATACGTAGCTACTGCTGTGGCTTACGCAGGATAGCACGGAGGGAGGGGAGGGAAAAAANTAAACAGCTCTCTTCCGGAGAGAAAAACCTCCCTCTCTGGAGGCTAGAGCCAGCCGCAGATGGGCAGTCACGGCTCGGCCATGACTGGACCCACTAACTGCGGCCAGGCCCCTCAGGTTTAACGGGGCTGGGCCCGCACAGCCGCTCCCTCCAGCAGCACGGCGGGCAAGGCCCCGCGGTAAGAGGGTCCCGGCCGGCTCCCCTCGGGCAGGAGGGCTTCGGGACCCCTACCCACCCC
>VXBL01001731.1:0-121274 GCA_013400195.1 Aramus guarauna
CGCGGGCGGGCGGTGGGCACGAGGAGAAGAGAGGCGGCGCAAGGCCAGCGCGTCTGTCGCAGTTTAGGGGACCGGAGACGCCCCTGGCATCAGCTTCCCGCGCCGTGCTGGTGGACGCAGGCAGAAACAACGGTGTGCAAAACCTCCGCAGGGAGGGAGGAGGAGGCTCCCGCGGACAGTGCTCAGACCTCGGACACTACCGCTGAGCGAGACCCTCCGTACGGAGCCTGAGATTGCCCGAGAGGAGCCCGGTGGCTCCGCTCCCACTGCGGAGTGCTCTGGCAGGCTGCAAGGCTCCGCTGCGGTCCTCCGAGCACTTAGGCAGCATTTTTCTAGGGAGTCCTCTAAGACTTCTCCATCAGAAACACCATTTCCAGTTATCCCCCAATCCACATAGAAGAGATGGAAAGCCCATCTCAATAGTAAATCCATAAAACGATTTTAAAAATTGATACTAAATGCTACTGCCATTGCAGGACTACTGTCTTGCAAAGAGCACTCACAAGGCACGGCGAGCAGCGTGCTGTAAGGGGATGTGAACAGTCTATTAAGGTTTGAGTAAAATTTCCTGAAGTGCTTGAATCCCATTCCTGCAGGCTATTTAGGCACTTAGGAGCCTAAGTTTAATGGGACTGAAGCTTAGCCATTTCACCTCAATTATTTATGCACTTGTTTAAATGTTAACCTTCAAATTTAGGTTCATTATGGAAGTAATGTATAGATTACCCAGGTTGAGTGTTTTTTCTAAAAGTCAACTGTATTTTTTCAACTATTTTCACTCCTCACGTTAACTTTAAAACAACTCTTATTTTGCTTTATTCCCAAGCATGTAAGGCATTTTATGAATAATACATAACTGAAATAAATGCCATGAAAAAGGGAAAACTGACCCTAGCTCTACGCTGTCAAAGGAACCTCACAGTGACACTTGCTACTATGATGTCAGTCAAGGATCTGCTACAGTTTTATTACATATTTTTTCACCCAGAGATTTAGGTCTCTACCTTCATCTAGAACCTGATAAACTTTCACTGCTGAAACTTAGAGTACAAGTTGTCCCTGGAAATGAGTAAGAAACCACACCTCTTATCTTTCAAAATAAAGTTCCTCAAAATTCAAGGAGTAGAAACTTATCAGGAACTGAAGACAGGCATTCTGCTGAATTCAGGACTTAACCGGAGGTCTGCACAGAGCCAGCGAGCGAGCTCAGACACAACCTGCTTCTGGCTCAGGTTCTCACCAAGGTCTTGGCCTGTTCACACACAGTTCCGCTCCTGCCTCCTGGGATTTAGCCTGCAGAAGCTGATCCACTGTTGCTGAGCTGAGGAGGGTCTGTTCATCCCTCCTTTATTCACACACCATATTTTCCCACCCTGCAGCACAAAGTGTTTCTTGACACACAGGAGCATAAGTTCGCACTCAGTGCTCATCGGTTGATCCACTGCTTCTGGAAGGATTGCTGTGTCTGGTTTCAGGAGGGAGCAGTTGTGAGGATGGCTGATGAGTCCTAGCAAGGTGCTAATGGGTTTTTTTGGAAGTGCCCTCTGTCTCTGTTTCCTCACTATGTTCCTACCTCCAGGCAATAAGTCACCTGTGAGTCACTGCAAATACTTTTTAATTCACTTTTAAACCACCTTGTTTAAACACAAAGACACAAATGATGATACTAGGTTAAAATAACAGTGTTTTGAACAGAAAGCAAAAATTCACAAGTTATACCTAATGTCTTGTATTTCTTCTTTACTAATAAATTCAGTTTAACTCAGCTAGTATTAGAAACTAATTCTTTAACTACCAGTCTCTAAGTCTAAAAATAAAGCCTATAAGGCCTATGTCCTGTCTATTTCTGTGTGTTTAAGATTCTATGTTCAAAACTGCGATCCTAAAGAAGCAACTCAAAGACCTTTCCCTCCTGAATCGCGTTACCTGTAGGAGGAAATGTTTTCTGGAATAAGGCTGGTTCAGATGGACTGCCTCTTTAAGGTACAGAGATTTGTTCTGAGCGGAGCAGGCTGGGGCTGGGTAATTCCTCAAGCGCAGGTGTCCGCCTGGGGTGCACTGGGCTCCTGGCAAGGCTGTGAAAGCTCGAGGGATGCAGAAGTGACAGAAGTCATTTGTGGCCCAAGAATTTCTTGGTGGAATGGCTGATAGAAGGACTGGGGAAGAGCTGCCAGTAACAGCTCTGCCAGAAGCCTCTGGGTCAGAGGGAAAAGAGATTTGGATTCCCATCAAACTGGTTTATTTTAGGGTTTGCTGAAAACAGCAGTAAATGAAACCTGGAGGTAAAGGGCCGGATCCAGGCTCTGTGTAGGATGCCAGCCCTTCCTGGGATAGGGAGAGAGGCCAGCAGCTCATACAGGCCTTAGCTGGTCACTCTACTGGCAATGGTGCATGAAGCAGAGGAGAAAACAACTCCCTTTGCCTCAGCTTTATTGGTTCTGGAGTGCTGTCAGTAGTAAAAATGTGTTTTTTCAGTAGACAAAGCAAACACAACCTTCAAGGCACACAGGAAGCCAGTGTGGGCAAGAGTGAGATGCCACTTCTGCAGGGTCACATCTCTGATGAGGAGAGAAGAGGTATGCAGCCTGCACTGCTCTGCTTATGACTCTGGAGGCACAGGTCTGAAAACACATTATGTAAGGATCTGATTTCAGTCCACAGCAGCAAGGATGCACAGAAAGAATTCAGAATAGGTTTGTTTCCCATTAAATCCGGTAACAGAAAATGGCCTGACCTACTTCACCCAAGCCAGTGCTCAGGGACATCACACTGAATTCAGCCTGTGGTCTCGAATCTGTCTATGAGCAATGGTCTCAAGCTCGATGCACGCACCACTCTGAAACATGGAAGGAATCTCACAAAAAGTAATAAACCCCCACAAAACTGGGATGAGAAAGAACCTTGCTGGAGGGCTCAGAAGAGCTGTGCTTTCCTAAGTAGTGGAGGCTTCCTTACAACTATTCTTGTTTCCCTTACACTTAAAGATTATTTAAATCATGATCTCATTCATGATCTCATTGCCTTTCACTTAGTTTTAAAAACCCATTGGCATGATTGTTAAAGAAAGGAAAACCAACAACATAACCAAATGAGTCCTCTGCCCAGCTCTCATGCAAATTTCTCATATGGTTTTGGGCAATAAATTTCATAGCTTTGTGCTTTCCTTATTTGTAGAGCAGGAATGATAATCCTTGCCTCTTTCCTGGAGATGTTGGAGAGTTTGATTAGATGCTACAGTAAATCTGTATCGATGCAGAAGGAAGAGTCCAGTGTTTTACTAAAATTAAAGAGGAAACCTGTGATTGATAGAGCGGACAACTGAATTAAAATCACTTAAATTTTAGTCTTATGTCCTGCTAGACCAGCTCCCTCTTCCTTGGTCACAACCCTATAAATTTGGTAAGAAACTCCTTACGGATTAACTTTCTATCCTTTTTAAAATGGTGAATCCCTGAAGAATTTCTAAAGGAGATGCACAGCTTTCAGACATTTTACATAGTTCATATATGCCATATGACAATCTACCAGATCTACATTATTACCTATTAAAGGTCATGTATTACCTCACCCAGAAATCCATGCACCACAGGTAGGAGGAAATCACTGTTTGATTGCTTTCAAGCTATATTCTTTAGTCTGGAAAGATTCAGGGAGGTTGTGCTGGACCTTTGGAATGGGTGCTGCGTCTAAAGGTACCTCATCCATTTCCCTGCCCCTTTCCTGATTCACAGAAAGGGCCACAGAATAAGGATTGTTAACCAACTACACAATGTTAGCAGCTGATCAGCTGCTCTGAAAGAAAACAGTTATGAATCACATACTTTGGAAGGTAAACATTTTTTGAGAGAGCAAAGTTCTACCTTGAAATCCCAACAGAATGGAGACATGGAAGGATACATTTGGCCAAGAACCTGTATATGCAGTGATAAATGATGTATAAATAATATATTTTGAAACTAAGCTCTGGGATGAATGTTTTATAGTGGAGTAAATCCTAAGATGACTGATGCATTAAAGCAATGGTAAAAAAAAAGAGACCCCCCCAAATAAAACAAGTAAGTTATTTCTTAGTTTTTAAGTACAGCTATATGTAGAAAGGTATCCATTGCCTTAAAAAAAAAAGAAAAAAAAAAAGAGAAGGCTGTAAAAGAAGAGAATAAAATCTTGCAGTGTCCTTAAAAAATACTCTATTTTTCTAATTTCATGGCATTCTTGCTCCTAAAACACTGTGCCTCCTTGATTCTCAGCCCACTTGCCTCTTGCTCGTGCATTTTTCCTAAGGTATAGACTTTTGTCTTTAGAACAGAGCTTGTGCATTCATCTGCTGATAAACTGTTTATCTTAGCTTTTATGAGGGCGCCTTGCTGCAAGCCAGCCAGAGACAGGATCCTGGGTGTTTGTCTTTTTTTTTAAAAGACGGTCCGGGAAGTGATGGGTATTTATACCTCCCCTTGGCTCTATATATCATGGGAGGTGGAACTCCACTGTCTCTGTTTCTCGCTTTTTCTCTCAGCAGTGTCTTCTGCCATAAATCTGAATCTCTCAGAACAGTTTTCTTGGCTGCAACCCCACGTGGAGGAATTGAAGTTTTCTTTATTTATTTATTTATTTATTCACGCAAAAGGTTTGCAACAGAGGAAACCCAAAGTTCTGCTAAACTCCCCCTCCTCTACCCCACCTAACCATCCTACTTTTTGTGCCAAATACTAACATCTCAGCAGTTGAGAGAAGAGACCAGAGCCGGTTGAGCGTCTCACAGTTTGCAGACCCATTCGTTATGGAGAGAGGGGCCAGTGGGAGAATTGGCAAAGATGAAACAGGAACCAAGGCATTTTTTATGTTAAAAAATGACACTTATATTTACAAGCAATGGCTCCTGACGGGGATTTGAATTTCCACACAGGCAACATTGTTTATCCAAACAAACTCCCTGTAGCAGCATATATTACATATATACACACATGACAAGTAGGAATGTATTTATCCTTTTTGCCAGCCTGCTTATTAAGATAAACATCTATTGAGATAAACCAAGTTTTTATTATTCCTTTTTTTAGAAAACACTAAAGACAACTGAGTGACAGAGATTCAATGAAGCGAAAAATCCAGCAACCCCCCAATCAAGCCCTGGGTGCACATGAGTGATTCATTGATGCCAGCTACTGAATAACCCTGGTACATAACATTTCCCACCTCTGATATTTAAAAAGACCTCCTCGCCCTTTTAGCACCGATGGAGCCCTTCAAATATTTTATTGCTAATTGTCTAATGCTACGTGATGAATGGCTGCTTGACTGAAAATGACAACCCCTTTTCTCTCAACTACTTCATTTTCCTGGCTCCAGTGGGGGTGAAGAGGAAAAAATAAATCCGATTACATCATATTTAGCTTGTTAGTTATGAATGAAGGAAAATTAAACTTCTTTTAAAAGTACTTCTACCAACTAAATCCTGAGCCCCGAGGTCCCCTGCACTCAGTAAATGTTGCCTGAGATGCTGGGGCAAAATGTTCTGAGAGACTCATGGGTTTTATGGAAGCACAAAATCCCAAAGGCAGGGTCTAATCCTGACCAGAGAGCCAGATAGGGCAGGATCACAAATTTATCTAACTCAGAAACCCCAGACCCAATCTAGAATGGCTGCACTTTGTGCTCACAAGAAGCATTTTGGCTACAGGGTAATAAAAGAGCAGAATTTAGCTCAATGTAGAAACCAACTCCTGACTATAGTTTTGCCTCAAGAATAAATGCAGCAGAGGAAGGTTCCACAAATTGGGAACCATTGCTGTATTAGACATTCATTAAATTTGCTCTAGCTAGAAAATGTGTAAGAATGAAGGAGTTTTAATAACTAGAAAAAGATTAAACTGTGTGTCTTTCCCCAGCATTTTATATTTATCACTTCTTTCCTGCTTCTTAGGCTTTATCCCTTTAGGGAATCTGATCTCTTCAAAAAGAAGTAGATCACAATGATCAGCCAGAGTTGTGTGCATAACATTATCTTTGCAGCCACTACAAAATATATCATGAAATATGAACTCACAGTGACTGGGTTGGCTGTGAAAAACTGTATGTTCAATAGCATATTTTTCAAAGAAACTTGCACCTTTAGTGGCAAATTGAATGATTTCCACTTTCTGTCACAAGTGATGAAACAGACACACACATGGGGGCATGGGATTAATTCAGATACAGAAACAGACACAAAGGAGACTGATTCCAAACCTGCTCATGTTCAGTATGAATCTCTGGGATGTGGTTCTTTGGCTTGGGAGTTTCAAGTCTTTGCTGTGAAGGCAAAGGGACCCAGGCGAGTAAAATAATGAATCTAGGCTTCCCAGACACAGATCTGACATTTGCTCTCTCCCTCTGACTCAGGCTTTGACTGGGTTCAGGGATTAATTAGGCCATGCAAACGAGTTAGGTTCTCTCTTCTGGCAACCTGGTCACGTAGGGAACCCCCACCCCTCCCCTTCCCCACACTCTCCTTCCCCATAATGAAGCATGACTGTAGTAAAACAAGTCTTTTGATGGTGCCTCTTCTCATCACTTTCAAGACAAACAATGTCTCAGAAGCCCCCCAGCTGCTTTTATTTTTCTTATATCTACAGTTACATCTTGGGTGTATTTACTCATTCTCATTAAATATGTTGTTCTCCCCCCTCCTTTTTTTTTAATATCCTTCCTTTATTGCAGTTTACACAACACATCAATTACAGGATAGAGTTAAAAGCTTTTAGAGCCATTCTTTGGTAGCGCAACATCCCCACAACGCCACCGTCTCTAAAAGGGAATTGATGCAGGGTATAGTAGGGTATAGTAGGAATACGAGACAGCCCCACAGCAAACATCACAGCAAAGAAAGAAGTGGTCACAAATTACTGCTTTGTTCACAGCAAAGCATCGCTTATGGATAGTCAAGTTCCTTTGATAAGCCTGGGTAAGGACTTTGGTTGGTTTGTTTTTTGTTTTTTTTTTTTCATTAAAAAATATTAAGAAGTGATTATGACCCTCCTCCTTTTAATATAGATACTTGGAAAGTCTAAGATGGCACAGTAATAAGCAACAACCCATCACAGGTCTAACAATCAGCTAGACTTTCCCACATATGCCTTGGTCTTAGGATAATTTTCTTTCAAGCAAGATTGAAATAATGACACTTCAATTGAATATCCTTCCTGTTTAGCATGCCTTCTGAAGCCACATCACCTTTTCATAATGAACACATCAGCTGTTCAGTAAGATGCCAGACACAATGGCATCTATTTTAACTACCATTTGGATTTGCTCTCTTTGTGTATATATGTGTGTGTGTGCAAGTGTGTGTATATGCATACACGCGCAATTGTTCCCATGTAAGAACAACCTTTCCATTACTCCTGTTCTTGATAGGATGATGTGTCTTTGAAACACTACTGTGTTTTTATTTACAAAAAGAACAAAACCAAACAACAAAGAGAATTGCCCTGATCACTGTGGGTGTTCCACAAGAGTTCTCCACACTTTGAATATGAAGGTTAATTTCTGTAAGCAAACTGAGCACTTCAACTCAAATTATTAGGTATTAAACCAGACTTGGGCTAGGAATTCAAAGAAGAGACATTTCCTAACAGAAAAAGGAACGAAAGGAATACTGCTGAATTTAAAGTGTCTCATGGCAGAGATGGATTTTTATGCCACTTTAAGATCTCCCCACTTTTCTCATCAAAAAAGAAGGTAGGTATCACCGTGCTCTGCAGACCTTGGCGAGACGATTCAGCTCCAGATATCAGAGTCTGCCTGTCATCATCATTCTGTGGTAGATCTCTTCAATAAATAAATAAATAAGCAGCCTTCCCCCACCAGTCTGAGGGCCCTCGTGTGCCTAGGCTTAGGTCTTGCCCAGTGGCTTACTGCTGCAGGACCTGAAGGCAGCAGGGCGGGGGGCGAGGTGGGGGCAATCCCCCTCCAACACTGGGAACAGTTTGTAAAGTACCCTAAGCTTCTCTTAGTCATTATTCCATTAACTGCCTCTTGGTAGATCTGTCAGTAACTAAGCTGGGACTTATTTGTAGAGAATCAGAGGCTATTTGCTGTACTAAGTGAGCCATGAGAGCGAAAGGGTTTGGGATTTATTTGTAATTACAGTCGGGATTTTTTTCTTCTTCTTCCCTGGACCCTACTGGTACTTTCATTCACATTCCCTAAGCTGAAGCTGGCGCCAGGATCACAGGCTGGCCCTGTGTTTATGTCATTGAGACTAGGACAATATTTCAGTGTGGAGCCAGACCGCAGGGATCCACTCTATAAAACCCTCACTAAAAATAGACAGCCGCCCTGCCCCCAGGCCCGCGGACTGCCGGCACCCTGCGCAGAGCACAGCCCTCAGCTGGGCCGAACTCGGCCCTCTGGGCTGGTCCTGCCGGCCTCACCAGCCCCCTGGGCTCTGCCAGCCCCCATCCCATCCTGTGCTTTCCCCCAGCCAGGGTCCCCGTGAGCTGCCCCTGGAGGCAGCGGAGCCATTCAGACTTCAGCTGGCAGCAGCATCCTCAGGGCTCCTCTCCTCCCCGACTGCTCCTTGTGAGTGGATGTGGCACCTCGAGGTGCCCGTCCTCCCCCTGCTCCTGGCTGGGTGGGAGCATGCCCCCAGTCCCGTTCTGCAGCAATCTCTGACCAGCCCTGCAAAAGTGCTGCTCAGGCTGCAATGCAGAGCCAGTGAGGAATCCTAAAACCCCACTGGCTTGCTGGGCTATCGTGGCTTTAACTGGGAGAGTAAGAGATACCTGAAAATATCAGTGCTTGGGACAACTCCTTTCCCTCTGCAGCTTGTAAAAGCATTCAGAGAGACCCCAGCAGGACAAAACTGGGTCAAAGACTTCACCTCTGTCTGATAAATCTTTCCTGCTGCAAATTTAAAAAAGAGCTGAACATTTCCATCTCATAGCTGTCAATTTTATTCAAGAGCATGAACCGGGGCAAATCATTCAGCCTTTTCGATGCCAGTGGTGCGTGATCCCTCAGCTTGGGAGGATAAATGTAACTAGCAGAGTGTTTATTGATTAGTTCAACAGCTATATAGATAAGATACAAGGTGCTTAAAGCACAGATTTTCAAGGTAAGAGCCGGATCCTGCAGCTGAGATCCTGACATTGGAAAGAGCTTCATTCAAGAAACCTGACAAGTGACAGAAAAAGCTCACATGAATTTTAATGGGCAACAGAGCCTTCCAAAAGACAGCAGCAAAGAGCAAGTGAGCCTCTTGATTCCCTTAGATGTGTACTTGTTTAGCTGCTGAAAAAGCATACCCAAAGGCAGCAGACGTGTCTGTGTGCTCGCACACACAGGTATCCCGAGAAGGGATGCTGCCACTGAGCACCAAGGAATGCTGATCTCCAAGATGAACAAACCTCTCAGAAAACAGCTTCCTTCCAGATTCCTGTCACTGAATCACTGTCCTGGCACAGGTCATGTTTATTAAGTCAGTAGGAACCAGACCCAAGTGCGAATGTCTGCTCAAACCAGTGGCAAACCTACAGTGTGTGCAGGGGGAAGAGCCAGACGCCGCGCTGCAATACAGAACAGCTGGAAGGGAACCAGGGTTTTGGTTTGGGGTCCGTCTCGCTCCCTCACCCAAGGCCCAGGCCTGTCTCCCTGTTCTCCAGCACGGCTCACTCCTGATGCAGGTGCAGCCAGTCACCACCTGAGCAGAGATGGTCGCATGAATCTATGACAGCACTGAAAACTGAACTCAGAGCTCTGAAATCCCAGATAGTGATTTAGCCAGACTTTGATTTGACTGACTCAAACTACATCATTCACTGGGCACTGGGCAAAGAAGCCATTTTGTACAAGGAGATAAGGCTATTGTGTCATGGACTAAGAACGTAGGAAAATAATGGCTCCTTGTTGAAAGGCTGCTTTGAAAATTTTCAAAACATCAAGAATGCATATACAGTAGTACATAAGGGCAGCTGCAGTTTCGTAAATAGATTTATCAGAGATGTTGGGAAGAGAATCCAACAGATTCCATACAAACTGGTACATGTTTTCTGCACCATGCTATGTGTACTCAGCGCTTGCTCAGTGATTATTCTGTCAAGTTCAGCTTCTGTCAGTTGTTCACTTTGCTTTTTTTCAGCTAAGAGTATCAGGTGAATGCTAGTGCAGCGTAATTAGGATCCCTTTGCAATAAGCATTGTGCATGTGTTCAACGGCAGTTCAGGGTCTGAATTCTGGATCATCTCGATAGGTTACACAGATAAAAGCCCACAACATACAGAACTGGCTTGCTCAAGGTCACAAAACAGCAAAACTGAGAAGAGGGCTCTGCTTTCCCTGCTTAGGACTGGTTCCTATCTTTTCTAAGAGTAGCCAGGGACAGGCCACAGGGCCTCATGGATTTCATAGTATCTTCTGATTTCATTACAGTGGAAGTTAGTCATCAATTAGAAAGGGAAATCCAAATACCAGCTGCATGAAGGCAATGGTAAAACTCCATAGTGCTGCTAACAGTGGCCTTATCAACTGGCAATGAACATGACAGAATAAGGACTGTAGCTACAGGGAACGGTTGTGGTGTGCGTGAAATACCAGTTGTTCTCTGTACAACTTCTCAAAGTAATCCTTGCAGCAAGGAAATACTACATAGACAAAATTTAGTTTAGAAGCAGCCTTCTAAATTCAATGTAATTGTTGCTTTTGTAGGGCTTCTCACTATTCTATCTGAATAGTCACTTTCTCATACACCAGTCCTGGGGATAGTGGACCTTCAACCACCTTCAGTCAAAAGTGTGATCTAATAAAGGAATAAAGCCCAAGGGCCTTCACGTGGAGGAAACACATTTTTGATAATGAACCATGTTCTATCAGGTGCTATTAGTGTCTGAGAAATAGCCCTGGATTGTTCTCGCTCTTCATGCTACAGCTTTTCACTACTTGAGCACATGCCATTTGTTTGCTGTGTACTTCTTTCTATAGGCAGCATGTGGACTTTCTTTTTCATCTTTGGAGCTTGCCAACTGTGCACCTGACAATGGATATGCAATGAAAGGAGACTGTTGCAGAAATAGGAGACTCTGATTTGTTACAGTAATTAGATGCTAAGTAGTGAACGAAGCAGAAGATAAAGGCAACACTTGCAGGAACTCAACATCATCACAGAAAAATGAATTCTCTCCCTGTGTTCTGCCAAAGAATCCCAGTACAGTAGCATAGAAGCAACTGAAAACTTTTCACAGGTGGCCACTTAATGTGTATGTCTCATTTTCGACAATGCTTAAGCAATGCAGCCTCAGTTGGGACTCCATTCATAGCAGGGCGTACATTCACAACAGCTGCAATTCAAGCCAACTGGAACTGTGCTTTGAACATATAAAGTCCTGATATGAAATATCAGCTCTTAGAGGGCTTGAATAAGCACATCTACAATTAGGGGTTACTCGATAATTTTGACTGTAGACCGTCTATGTCTTGGTTCTTCAGCCATAGAATGACATCACATCCATGATGATACTAGGAAGATAAAAAATTTTATAATTTCAAAGATTTATTATTTATATTATTATAGTACCTAAAAGCCTGGACATGGACTGACCATGTTTGGTATTGTACAAATGCATAAGAAAAAGGCATCTCTATTGCCACAAAAGTTTATAGCATAAGTTAAAACCGTTAGGTAACAGATGGCATGACAGAAGAAAGACCACAAAACAGTACTGTCTGCTGGTTTGCTTCAGCACACCTATGCTCATTTTTTTTTTTTCAGATAAAACAGAAAAAAAAGGCTTTTAAAAGAAGGTTTAAAAAACTTCAGATACTGTGGTAAGACACGTAAAAAAATTTTGTACAGCCTACGCACAAGGCTATACGGCCTGTGCTCCATACATTTTGATGAACACAGTCTCTTTCAAAAAGTCAGTGCTGTGAACTGCCAGTGAATCTAAAAGTTTTAAATAATGCTGAGTGCCAGAGAGGTTGCCTTCACACAGAAATGATTGCATATTAAGAGGTAAAAAACCTATCTACATATACTATGAATGAAAGACATGAGTTTTCCACATAAAACAAAACAAAGTCTTTATTATAGTTTTGGGGTTTTTTTAATTGCTGCCTGACCAACCCAGTCAGATGTTAGAGCCCACTATCGCTCAGGTCCTAGGAATACGTACAATATGGATTGCTCCCACCACAAGTACCTTATTATGTGATGGCTTTCCCAGCTAATTTGTCTTAATTTTAAAAGAAAAGTTGTTCTGAATCTGCAGATCTCTGCGTTCTCTTCAAATGAACAAGCAGACGTGAGAATTTAGCAATCAGCCTGATTTTATAACTTTTTTCAAAGTACTGCAGGTATCTGTTGTGGGAGCAATCTGCGGATTCCCTTGAAAAAGTTTATGGAACTGTATTCTTTCAAATCATTACCCAGCCTTTCTCCCTACCCTCTACCATTTCAGGACAGGAGTACATATACAGTTCTCTCTTTTCCTTGGCATCTGGACAACTCTTCTACTGTCACTGCCCTGTAATCCTCAGCTGGCATAAGAATTCCAAAATAAATGAGCGTGTTGTAATCAGGAGAAAAATATTGTGTCCTTGTGGTGTTGATGTTTTTGCAGCTCAGCTTCTCAATGGCCACCACAAGTTGAGCTGCATATTTCTTTACAAAAATATGCTTGCATTGGTAACTTGGCAGGCCACTCATTGAATAGACATTTAGCTACTTAACTGTTTACTGTTGCTAACAAAGTTCAGTTGATGAACTTGAAACAGGGGAGAAGAGGCACCTTGACAAGCAGTACATGGTTAGCAAGCAGGTGGGCGGTCTTTATCGCAAGCAGACCTGTACTGTATATCTGCTGGACAAGAGGTTTTATGAGTTTCTGTGAAACTAAAGCTAATAGTAAGAGCAACATATTATAGCAGAATGTCTTTAAAGAGACAAAGGTACTGACTAAATATCTTCTAAGTTTAAGCATGTTTCAAAAAATCACATAAGCAAAATAAGCCTCAGCAGATAATTTTTAAACCTGCCTACAGGCAACTAAAGAAGAGCATGAGCCAATACTCAAAACCCGCACGGGAAGTACTTAAAGGTGTGTTGCTGTGTACAGTCACACAGCCTGAGGGAACGTATTACCCAGAGAACTAAAAGGGCAAGGATGGGATTTTTAAAGCACTCACTGTTGGCTAAGCTCTGCCAACTTTCACTCCTGCCAAGCTGCATCCAAAAAGGCAGGTCTTACCTGTGTTCATCTCCCAGAACCAACAGTCTTATTGGGGCCACTCAACTTCCAGTACCCTTCACTTCTTTCAAAAAGTTAAGTTCTGTCTCAACTTCATTTCCAGTAAAACTGGATGTGCAAAGTCCCAATTTACTTATTCTGTAGCCCCTACAAGTGTTTTTGCCTATCCCCCATCAATTCACACCTCAAAAAATCTTCAAAGTACACTAATTTGCACTTTCAGCCCATGCCTTCTTGCCAGCCTGGAGAGTACAGGGTAGAGCCAGAGCTGTACATTTGTTCAGATTGGAAGATTTAAGTCAAGATCACTCACACTGCCAATAGTTTTCCAATGTCCTTTCTAGAGATCTTAATGGAATGACAAGTTCCATTAGACTGGGAGAGAGTCAGCACCAAGAGCTGAAGGAGATGCTCGTGCACCCAGCTAGGCACTGCACAGACAGCAAGGCCACCACCATCTGTGCAATACTAACTCCTGACTGATGACAACCCAGCCGAACAGGAGCTAATAGCTCTTAGTCACTTCTTGGTTAAATGAACTAGACAGAGTTGCCTCAGTATCTTGATCTAAGGTATGTTTTCCAATCCCTGAATCATTCTTATAAATCTCTACTGATCCTTCTGAATCTTTCTGAAGCCTGACTACCAGAACAGGATGAAATACTTTACTACTTGTATTAATATGCGTTAACATGGATCTGTATGAGGTAAATCTGGTCATTTGGCAAAGAATTATAGTTAAAATAATTGGTTATACCACAAATAGGGGAGACATTTAGCAAGAAAAATACCAGTGAAAAATATTAGTTTGCCACCTCAAATGAGATTTTTAATATGAAAGCTGAAAACTAGATTATTGCCTACGTGGAATGTTATCAGGCAGCTGATGCTCAATACAGCTGCGTTCTCTCCAGCTTTCAGAGTTTCAGGGGATGCTGAAATGAATCTTCAGTTTGTTTTTAAAATTAATTGCCAAAACTAAAATATTTTTTCTCAGCATTGGTTGAACTGATTTTCTGTAAACTGATTTAGCAAATAATGTAGAACATGTTGAAAGTGAAACAGTAAAGCTATCTGTCACAAAAACAATGGACTTCTCATCAGCTTGCACATTAGTGGCCCCAACAGCATAGATGTCATTTATATCATACTTGCTCCAAAGTGAAAGCTATCATCAAGTGCGTAAAGGATGTTCTATTCATAAATGTTAACTATGTCCTCTTAAATATAATTTTATTCAATGGATTTTAAAAATGCAATACTGGACACTGGATGCAATCTCTACAGAATGTAGGAGACCTGTGCATGGGATAATTTTCTTCTGAGTTGCCCTTTTTTCTGATATTGTGGGAGTTTGCTGATTTACTTTAAGGAAAAATATTACCATAAAAACTGCAGCTGAGTAAATGTGGTTTTAAAAGCTTGTTGCATTAAGCCTTTCATTTTATGTACATTCTTACCCAAATCCTACCTTGACAGATGCAGATTTAAGAACTGTGGTCTTTGAATAAGTCCAGAATTGTGTATATTCATCACTTATTTATATTTTAACAAGCAATACAGTTTCAGTAGCCTCGTCCTTTGAAAACCTTTAGGATCCAATGCCAGCATGAAGCTCAACACAGAAATAGTTACCATCTGATCTTATGCTGAAGAGAAAGCTCCATTTCTTTTCAAGTACAATGGATTAATGGGGGGGGGGGGAAGTCAATAATGCTAAATTTGTCCTGAATGTTAAAACCATGGGCTGCAATGGCATTAAGGGTCAGAGATGAGTTTGGCCTGCTGTGGCTACGGCTATCTAATTTAATTAACATTTACATTCTAAAAAAAAAAACTCATTTGCAAGTACTAAGTAATACGGTAAATATGGAACAAATTATCAGCAACAGTGGGGGAGATTTAAAATATGCATCTTGAGTTTGGAGTCACTCAGAAACCTGTGGTGATGCAATCACTCAAACAGAGTAATCTTTATGAGTTTAGCTTTGCCAAGAACGCATGTGCAAACCCTCTTCCAGGGACTCATCAGTGTGGATGACACACAAGCTGCCCTTGGTTGTCAAATGCCTCACCCACATAGACCCACGCCTGAATGTTTTCTCACATCAGGTGTTTCCTAGTGATTAGCGCAGCACTTTTCAATCTCTTTTGATCTTAAAACCCTTACAGGTTTTCTAAGGCATGATGCAGATCCCCGTATAGTGAGTTAAGGCTGGTGATGGCCGCAGGTTGCAGCTTGGGAGGCTCAGACTGGCCATGACTCCATGTTGGTGAGCCAAGGGTGTGCTCACCCCACCACAGTTGTTTCACAGCCCTCAGGGGCCTCCAGTCACCTCAGAGCCCCCAAAACAACAAATACCTGAGAGGTGGCGGCAGTGGCCGTCGACGGCTGGTGTAGAGGAAGTGATCCACACAGGCTGAGCTCTAGCAACGCAGGCGCCATGGCTGGAGCAGGGACCTGCTGTAACATCACAGCGAAGGGCCCAGGGGCTGTGGGAAACACCAGAAGGTTTTTTCCTCCCAGTCGTTCATGGGTCCTTGGGTAACTCCTCCATCCCGTGCTCTGCCCATAGAGCACATTAGGGCGTTACGTGTAACTCAGGGCAGCCCAAGCCAGGCCTGGCAGCCGCCATTACCTCACGCTGCCCAGGAGAGGGCGCCGCGGGGCTCCCGTCGGACGCCATTTTGGGTGCGTGTGAGGTGAGGTGAGGGGCAGCAGGCAGCGAGGCTGGGCGCCGGGCTGTGCCGTCCAGGCAGCGTGCGCCGGCCCAGTCCCCAAGCCGGGCAGAGTGTGGGCAGCCCAGGTGTGGGGCACAGGGCAGCGTTAGTGTGTGGCTGTCACCGAGAGCCCCGCCTGGCCCTCCACAGGAGAAAGATTTTTCCCGCCACTGCGTACTCTGGTACCACAGCAGCGTTTGAGGCTTTGAGCTGGTAAGGTGTAAACCTGCATAACACTAGAGCCTACCTGATGGGTATATTTAATCACAAACTATTAAATAAGGACATACTGAATTAGGCTGGTAAAAAATATATTTCAACGAAAAATACTCAATAGTGTTGTGTGTTAGATGATTGGTATGGAGGGCGATGTGGTTAGTTACGATATGCAGCAAATGTAAAAAACAACTTAGGAGGTTGCTGATAAATGAGATCCCAGCTCAGAGCTTGCTGGCATCGGGGCAAAGCCCTTGGTGCGCAGGATGGGCTTTGGCTGATGTGCTGGTGCCCTGAGCAAACCTGGAGTACAGGGAAGGAGGAGGCTGCTGCTGTTTTGGTGCCTGTATTGAAGGGGAGATTGGCAAAGCTGAGCAGCAAAACCCGTTAGGACTTAGCTGAACTGCTAACCTCTGTAATGGTCTTCTGTAAAATTCACATCTCTGGGTCTCTAAGAGAGAGTAAGGCATACTCTGTGCTTCACAGTTGTTTACGGGCTCCCTCCCTGAGGCCCACGGCACAGCCAGGTCTTATTTACCTAATTACTCTCTGTGGGGACAGGCTGTGGAGCTGAGACCAGTCCAGACAGGAGCAGGTATCTGTAGTCAAGGTAAAGAGCCAGCTGCAGGAGTGTGGGCTCGGGCTAGGACCGTTACCATGTGCGAAATGCTGGTTACACATGTCTACCCAAATACAAAGCTACGGAGCAACTGAAAGCTGTGCAGAGATGCGTCCACCTCTGTAAGACAGGGCGAGGGGTCAGTGGCTGCTTTTACAAAGTACCTGAAACAGCCCCCTCCAGCTGAGCCCGCGGCGCGTGAATTTACACGTGGTGCATCTTACATCTGGAGACAAGCAGCTCGTGGCTGGCGTGCTGGATCCCTGCCAGGGTTAAGCTCCCAGTAGTCGAAGCTGGATCCCTGGTAGCACTCATGATGGGAGGTCAGGCGCAATGAAAGAGCCCTAGTAGTTTGAGAAGGAACACACCAGCACCTCTCCTGATGGGAGGTCAGGCGCAGTGAGCAGGAGGGCCCCCCTCGTGCTGGCAGCTCCGTTCCAGCATTTGGCCGAACTCCAGAAGATTAAAATAGAGTCTTAGACTGTCCCCTCAGCAGCACTGCCAGCCAGAGCCCTGACAATCCTGGGGTTGTACTCAAACGTGAGTCCCTTGGGAGCGTGGGCTTTACCCTAACAGCTGAGGCACTGAGTAGGTCGAAGCAGGCAGGGTTATTGCTCTTGTGACTCAGACTTGAGGAAGAGAGGGATCAGGATGGAGCCACGAGAGAGCAGGGGATCAGAATGAAACCACAAGGCACAGAAGGGGAAAGGAGCAAGTGTGCCCCAGAAGAAAGCTTGAAAAAATCCTTGGTCTGCTGGGGCCAGGTTCAAAGCACATGTAGCCATGAGAATCGGGTGTTAAACTATTCAGGGACAAGATCTGATTTAGCTCCTTTCTGCAACCATTTCAGGAAAAAAAGAAGAAGAAAAAAAAACTGCAACATTTTCCTTTCTCAAGCCTTTTAAAAAGCAATATGCGAAAAGGCGAAAGCCGTGCAGGTTCTTGTGAAGAACCTCCATGTAGGCGGCAAAATCTTTTGTGGCCCAGAAATGATCACAGCTGAGGAGAACCAGAGCCACGTTCTCATGCATGTGTGACTAATATTAAGCTCTTAAACAAAATGCCTGATTTTCAGGCGTGAGGAGCACTCCCATGTATCACTAAAATCAACAGCAGTGGCAGATGTTGGCATTTCTTACAGAAGGGTGTTTCAACCTGGTCATCTATTACAGATTTATTTATCACCACTTAATGAAGGCATCCACACTTGAAATGTTTTGCTTCAGGGTTTTCAGAAAGTGATTACAAACAGTTGTGGACAAAACATTTTGACATTGCCTATTTTTCCCGTGAAAAATGAAATTTGGTTGAAATTTTAATATAATTTAATTTAAATTTTTAAAATATCACATTGATTAAGGCAAAAAATGCCCATATCACCAACTAAGTGATTTTATTCTGATGTTTCCAAAACAAAGCATTTCTATTTACTGGCATAACATGCTGTTTTGTCCTTAAATTAACGTTAATATTAGTTCATACAGCTCAAAAATTGCTGCTCACTTTACCATTTTTTCTCTGTAACTGAGTGCCCATGTGAGTAGCAGAGGGGAGCACTCTGCATTTTTTCCCTGTGTGTTTGCTATAATAGAGATGAACTGGAAAATCAGAATAATTAGATCTGTTATTCACACAGGTAACAAGCAGAAGTCCTCCTGATTAATTAGGACTAATTAATTAATATTTATTAATTAAAACCTAAAAAAAATAGAAACTTTTAGTAACCCCTTTCTAAATGAACACATATTTGTTTGAAAACAGCAGGCTGGAGGACAGAACAGCGAAGCTTATTAATAAAGATTTTTTGTGTGTTTGCAAACCAAACAAAAAACCCAAATCAAACCCAAAGCTTTTATTTAAAGACAGAATTAAAAAATAAGTTAATAGTTTGCTCAGAGAGATGACATTTTATATAAGTTAACACACTTGAGTGGAACAGCGAATGGTTATCTTTTGCTGTCAGAAGAGCGAGTCAAAAACATGCCTAGAAGAGTTTGTTAACTTCTTTCCAGTTGGTTTAAAAGCATTTCAGTAAAACAGCATAGAACACAGAGGCAATTATAAAACAGCACTGTCTTTCGAGAAACCATGGCAAACATGTAATAAAGGTCTGTAAGAATTGCACCGGTCACCTACTTATCTTCTTAGGTAAAGAAGAAATCTCAGCTTGGGGCAAGCAAAACATACAAACAACCAGGCCCTAAAAATGCATGGTACATGCAAAAATGCACCAAAGTAATGTACGTGCATGCACACAAACCCCCTCCTTTGTCTCACGGTCTTTCTTCTAGTTAATTTCTGAGGTTACTGTACATGACTAATTCCTTGCATTTGTTTTTTTCTTTTACTAACTTAGTCAATGCAGTAACAATCTTAATGTTTTGAAATTAAAAATCGAGGAAGCAGAAATGACTGACAGTCACATTTTATCTTACATTTTAAGAATTATTTTGCTCTGCTGCTTAACTCCACTTTGGCTGCATTTTGGTTAAAATATTTCCCATGTGTGAAAATATCCACAGATACTCCAGTAAGATGCTGTTGTTCTGAAGCTTGCAATGAGTTGGCATGCCATGGTTGAAATACAGACGTTTGTCAACATTTACATTACCATATATACTTGTGCACAAGCTATGGATAATCGACTGATGATATTGTAAGGATGCTAGCCAGAAAACTGCATCCCTGCTCTGTCATAAGCTCTCTGTGTGACCTTGGGCATGTCACTTACTCCAATTGTGGCATTATCTATACAGAAGGGAGAACAGCACACGTTGAGAGGCTCAGACAGTATGGTAGTTAACATACATTTAGCAACCTGTCCTTCTTTGAAACAAGGGAAACAGTGACCCAAAGCAGAATCCTTCCAGTTTCATGTCAGCATTCAAAATGGAGTTGTTCTTACTTCTCTCACTTAAATACAGTAAGTGAATTTTATACGGCATTAGCAATGTTGCCGTGCTTTTCTGTGTACAGGAATATGTGAAAAATAGAGGAATCACAACAAGAGAGTGTGTTTCACTTTTATAAGATAATTCCCTCAGCAGCTAATATCTGGGGTGTTTCTCAGCTACAAGCAGATTATACATACCCACAATACAGTATGTTTACATTGTGGCTTGAAAGCACGGATTTACACCAGAAATGCACAGGGGATTCTGTCTGGCTGTCACTATAAATACATAGCTGGAATCTGCAGAGCCTGCACGACAGCCCTGGGCCTGGAGAAAGAGGGCTCAGCCTGTCAGCCTGCGAGGTTTTTATGCTGTTCACTGCTTGGATGCAAAGATGCTTGTATGGCAGCAACTTCTGCAGTGCTAACACATGGATTAGAAAGATGCCACTTTGAATCTGACTACCCAGGTATCACTTCTGCATTAAGGCATTTACATTTATATAAATTGAATTTCCATTTCAGTTGAGGTTGATGGGAGGTTATTTTTACCCACAAACTCTGGAAGCCATGCCTATTTCATTTAGGTTTTTAAATAGGTAGACCAAAATGAAAATTTGGAGACCATATTTGAAAGCTCAGCCTTAGAAAAAGTCACTTTCCAATAAAAAGAAAATAATTCAGAGAAAAACACAAATTACGTTCAGATTTCCATGGATTGTAAAGCTCATATACGTGGGTACCTGATGATGGTCAGATAAAAGATATTTCAAAAAATACGGTTTAAAGATCATACACAAGTACAGCTGGTATTTAGGATTATATGAATGCATACACTAGCATTTTTTGTTAATGAGGGAGAAGACTTGAAGTGCATAATTTTAGAAGATCACAGGAGTTGTAAGAATGCAAGAGCACTTCAAGTCTTCTAAATCTTAAAAGAGCTGCGTTTCTATGATATTAGATCAAACAAAAAATCTATGTTAAGAACATTTTTATGACAATGATTCACTTGAAAAAAACTAAGATTTCTTTTACCAACCAGTCTTTTTTCTAAAATAGTATTTAATATCTGAAGTTATAAAAAATATTTGTAGTCTTGAAAATTATTTTTATTGTCTATTTTATGTACTATACATGCCTCTTTCAGGAATTATTAAAGAAGCATGAGTCATACGGCACTCATTTACTCTTGGCTCACGGCCATCCTCAATATATATTTTGCTATTTTCAAACCAATTGCAGGTACATATGCATGAAAATATTGTTGTGTCAAGTCCCAAGATCACAGTTAGCACAGCATACATTGTTCATCTATATATTTACAAAGTTTTAAAGCACATAAAATTGTGCATTATTATGTACCAAAGTTTAAACTTTAACATATGCTTGGTTGCATATATAGCAACAAGTTACAATAAAAATCTGAACAAAGACAACCAATAAACAGCCAAATTGCTATGTACAAACAAGGCAGGAAGCAATTAAACACTGCCTTGCACATTTCACTTAAATTACTTTTTCTCTGAGGGGAAAAAACCAAACAACCCCTCTTCCCCTCCCCCAAGCCCCCAGTAACCTTAACCAGTCTTCGTTTTTATCAGTGAAATTACTGGAACTCCCATTGCATTCAGTAGTGGATTCATTTGCATAATATGGGAGAGAAATTTGGTCCCTATTGTAAAACAAAGTGATATATTACGCAGGATGCATTTCCCCCCCAGTACAACTGGGAACACAGCAGCATGGTGGGCTCACTCTCTGAGCCTGGCTCCGACAATGGCCCTGTGACCTCTAGGGGAATATTCCATGAGATAAATCCCCTTTTGTCTTCCCTACACATATCATTTTTTACACTGGCATAAATGCGTTGCTTTCATGATGACTCCACCAATCCAGATCCTCAGCTGGTATCGAGCCAGCCTTGTGAGCGAGTGGAGGTACGGATGCTGACTTACACAAGGCAATACCTGCCTCAGCTTCAGTGGGACCACTCTTGATTTACAGTGGTGCAAAAGAACCTGGAATGAAGTCTGAGGACAGCAGGATTGGGCCCAAACTGACCTTTATATAAAGTAAAACACAAAGTCTGTGCGTTTAGCTTAAAATCTGCTTAATAAATTACTGCAGTTCACAGTAATAAGGTAGATTAGTGCTACACCAATCACTTTAATGTTAGACCAATTTCACATAGCTTTCCCAAGAAAGAAAATGAAAATAACAATAAACATAAAAAATCTAGTCTTATTATTTGACCAGCAAAATCAGAGGTTTTTCTGTAGCCTAGTGACAGACAAGCTTAGTAACACATTACCCTATCATAGGATGACTGGTTTGAAGGCTAAATCTTGCCCACGATGCTGTAGTATGAAAAGGCTGAGGAAGGTGTTCTAGCCTGGCTCTTCTTTCACCCCAAAAGCCCAGTATAAGAGTCAGCTAGCTGGGCAAAAGCTCATAAACACCAATACCGAGGAGAGAGGATCTCTGAGCTGGTAGGATCTGTACAGCTTTCAGCAATCTATGGGGCCTACTCCAAAGCCAAATGAACAAAATTACTATAACGACTTTGCAAACACTTACTTAGCAGAAAGAAGAGAGGGCTGTAGTGCGTGCCTGCACAAAAGAGGGGCAAACGCCTGGCCAGGGTTCCTTTGGGAACGTTGCCCTTGGGTTTTGCAAAGAATATATGCTGGGCCGACAGCTCTGCTTCTCACTTCTGGGCATGATTTAGCCTTATGAATTCTGCATCTTGGAATCAAAAGATAAATTATACTTACAAATTAAATTATACTTACAAATAAAGCATTCTAGCTATTTAATGCTCTTCTGTAGTGGAAAAATCAGAGACCCAACCGTTGTCTGAAAATTCAAGGCCTCTTTACTAAAAATACTTTTTGCTGATGGCAAAGTTCAACACCTCAGAGAAATTAAGAGTAAGTTTCCAAGCTGTATACCATATTTTCAAAAACACTATACCCTTGTTGTTTGTAAGGCTGTATTGAAGTTTTACATAACAGTCATGAGCCATGCACTTAAACACCTTAAAAGAGTTGACCAGCAACTTAATGCATTTTTTTATATCATAGAGAATTTAAAGATGCACCATCTCTTTCTAAAACACTCTGAACATAAATGTTCAGGATAAAATATTCCATCTCCCCCCACCCCCATCTAAATTTTAAAATATTGATTTATAGATTTCTCTGTGTGTGCTCTTACTGTATAGAAAATCCAATTGTTAATTGATATCTAAAGGCAAAGAAAAACAATAATACAAGCATAGGAAATAAATGCTTGAGCCACAGGTTTCTTGAGGCAAACTGTCCATGGGCAGACTGCCTTCTTGTGGATGCAAGGAATTTTGAGTGTAAACCTTGCAGTTTACCTATATCTCACTTCCTACCAGCAGAAACAGGAAAGTACTAGACAGTAGGAGATATGGTACCTGGTGGGTTTTTTGTGTGTTTATTTGTTTCTGTGGAGTCATAATATTAAAGCACTATATTATTTTCTGGCCAGTCCAAGTCATGCCTAGAAATAGAAGGGACTGGGTTCAGCCCAGGTGAAAATATACTCCCTGGAAAATGCAGGACAAAGGTTCTGTGGCAAGATATATGAGTAAGAGAGAGAGTTCCAGAAGTTTGCAAAGCTTCAGTACCCATTTTAGAGCAGAGCTTCAGCTGATACAAGTGGGTACAGACTCGTTTGAGTGAGTGTCTCCTGGCTAATGACATTGTAGTATGCTGTGTGTTCTGAGCCATGGCATTTCCCATTTCTGTGCAAGAATCCTTGGAGGGGCACTCTAGCTCAACCTGGAGAAAGGTTTCCTAGTAATTAAAACAAAGGTCTGAGTTCCTAATTTTAATTTGATTCCTGACTGTGAGCTTTTACTCTAAGCTGTACTCAGAAGAGTTGCTTGTGCCTTTTTGGAGCAGGGATGACAGTGCTGTATTTTGCTGGATTCTTCTGAATTGCTATAGTTGCTTGTGAAATGTGTGGGTGATCTTCCTAAGAGAACTGCAGAAGTATTGTGATTAGTATTATGACAGTACTTGAAAGGCACTGCTTTCTACTACTTACTTATCTCTGGGTGTTCATTACTATTCTTTTAAGGAGCCACTTTAGTCACCCACTGAATAGGTAGGGATAGCAATTTTGAACAAAGAACACGTATTTCTACCAAAAGATAATTCAGTGCTTTATAACCAGAAGTATTTAAAATCAAAACTATCAATTACTACTTTGACTATTAAAGTATGTGGAAGAACTTCAATCTAGAAGTCATAGCATCAAGGAAGCATGCCCCATTGGCCATCATGTAAACACTACTTCCATATAACAAGGTTAAAATCAAGATGGGGTAGATTGTGGCTGGCATTTGCACTCCCAGAGTCAAATTCCATCTTAGCATGGAAGGTTATGATGAAGTCAAGCCCCTTCTACCAGTAAAGAATCCAGCTCTTTATTAGATACATGACTACTTCTGGAGAAGTCCAGCAGCAGGAGCAGGTAACAAGAGATTTTTACATCCTCATCTAACCAGCAGTGTGTACCTGTTCTGCTGTAGATCTTGCTACTTCTTGCCCTCACTGTTCCTGAAGACCTAAAGCAAAGCAAAGTGGGTTTCATTTAGGAACATCTTGTTTTATCCTGTCACTTCCTGCAAAAACATACAGCCTCAGCATATTGTTAGTTTTATTCTTTAATAGACAGTTTTATGGTGGTTTTTCTTAGAGGCTAAACAGATTAGGGAAGCCCAGGCTAGGTGCTGTATACTAGAAAATAATGTAAATTATTTTGACTTTGGAATATGAGCATTACATTGTTCTGGCTCTCCCTGGTAAAAAGCCTTCTGCTAACGAACATAATCCAATGTAACAAGCTGTTACTGCCTTCGGTGACAGTAAAACACGACTGTTTGGTTCTGTGGTTTGTGAGTCAGGCTTTCCCCATGCAATTCCATGTGGCATAAAACCTACAATGTATGTCCTTCTAGCTGCAAACTGGCACTGACACTTCTGCTCCTCCCTGCATCTTCTCACCCACACGAATTTTCAAAGCCTGTGGATGGAAGTCTTTCCATCCTCACTGAGCTTTGGATCAGGTAATGAATGAATATTTTTTTGGTGCAAAAAGTTAACTTCCCTCTCCCCAAAAGAGAAGTTACAAATGTAAATCCCTTATAGAAAGTTTTTGCCTGTATATCACTGCAAAGACTCTTCTTGGCTTCCACATACTGACCAAGCATAAAATAGTGAATAACATTTATTTTTGAATTTATGGATTGAGTTCACAGGGATTTTAATAGGACTGGGGTTATGGAAGTGCTATTTTAATAAGGACCACAGATCATGGGCCCAAATCCTTACCTTTACCTCAAGGACTTGTAAACTCAGCTATTTAACTCAAATCTCTTTATTGGAGGCCTTAGAATGTATCCACCTGGAGGCTGAAAAATTGAAAGGTAGAAGGCTGCGCAAACATGGAGTGAGGGAATTTAACCAGCAGGAATGTGGCCTATAAAATTAAACTTCAAGAACTGTTTAAGAAAAATTAAAGCTTGTGCAACAGCTGGGGTTTCTCTCCACATTAGTTCATTTCTTAGTGACTCCAACGTTACGGTTCTCTTTAATAGAGAATTAATTTTTGAGATCATCTTCTGTAGTACTATAAATCTTTTCTGGTTGCAAAGAACAAAATCCTGACTCACTGTGATCTGCCTTTAGACAAATACAGTATGCTAAACACCACCTCTCACCCTTCTTATGACTTTAATTATTTGGTGGCCCAAATAAAAAATCTTGAATTCAAACTGCACCCCAAATTTGCCTAATCTGAATTGCCAGAATATCCCAATTTCAGACATGGTGATCAAATACCTCTGAAGTTTACAGTGAATATTCAGGAAACAAAGTAGGGGCATTTCTTTCGAATGCGTGTATGAGAGTGTCTCCAACATAAAGAAATGTGCTCTTGTGTGATGGGCAGCAGAAAAGACCAAGCTTTGCTTCAATCTCACTTAGACCCTGCATATTATTCCTTCAGAACTTGGCCTCATTCTGCCTGCTCTTGACCTCAAAGGTTCACCTCCTAAGCTTTTAAAATAACTTGCTACTTATACATAATTTGAAATTTAAGCTCCTGAAAAAAAATCATTGTGATAATTATGTCAGGCTCTGGCAGCATTCATAGATGGTGTTGACTGCATTTTCTAGATATTGAAAGAATTTACATTTCTGTGTCAGTGGCCAGAAACTCTGGGTTAACTGCATTACTAGACCAGTTAGCACTTTAGTTATATGCAACCTAAATCCATTCAAGAAGTAGAAAAAAATTCTAGGAAATGGTGGAAACCAGGTTAATAGAAGTTTGGGACGCAGTCCTAACATCATGACACCAAGGATGTTACAGTTTCTGCTAATTTGCAGGCAGAACCACTCATGCTTAAAATTTTGCATGCTTAGAGATATATGGAAATCAAGAGAACTGCAAAACCTGATTACTCGATTTGCAGCCACAGATTGTTCTGTTATGTGATGACTGTTACAACTCTACTTACAAAACTGCAGATGCCAATAATACTACTTGCATCATGACATACCCCTGTAAGACCACAAATCTGGCGATTAAGTCAAAAGATTAGGATTCTTTTGAGTGGCACGAGTTGCCATTTCAGGAGCTGGAGTTTTACAGGTGGATTTGAAAGTACGGCCCTATGTGCATAATGCTCGCTATCTTCTGGAGCAATGGGAAGCAATGCAGAAGTCTGGGGTTAAAGTGTGCTGCTGAAGACTTCTGAGACAGCAGAACCTGACTGGTCATCTGGACCCATTATCTGTTGCATAGCATTGTGCACGTCCCTGTGTTCTACAGACTGTGTGCTCATTGCCCAGGACTTGCCCTCTTCACCCAGAAATGTTGCTTTATAAGGCTCCACATGTATCCTATGGACATCTTGCCTTGATTCCTCATACTTGCCTTTCCCATCTTCTGGAAGGCTGGATGCATGAGGTAAGAAAGTGCTCCGAGACCCATCGATGGGTATCTTTAACTGCTCACTGGAGGTAGGTTCTTGAGACAAATCTGAAGATCTCATGAGATGCTGAGTATACACGCCTTCAGACAGGGAGCCAGACTGTGTCTCACTGTGCACACGCAGCCAACGATGATGCCGGCTGAAGTAGTTGTAATGTTGATGTTTCCCTAGCTTTTTTTTCCCTAAAAAGCTCAATGGCTGCTTGGAGCTAGAGGACTTGTCTATGCTTTTCGATGAAAGCCCTGACATTGATAGATTGCTCATATACTCTGTGCAATATTCAGCATTAGTATCAAAGGCACTGTGCTCTGCCAGGCCTTCTTTCAGTGTTAGGCAAGGCTTCATGTCGTGGACTTGGAGAACATCAGGTGCACTCCCACCTAGGCCACTGCCTGCCTGCTGGGATATGTCATGTGAGGAGGAGTAAATCAGGTCTAATTCTCTGGGGCTTAACGCATCACTGGAGTCATAGTCACTGTCGGTTGGAAGGAATACTTCAGAGCAGCCTTCTTCATCTGAGCAGGGCTGGGAATCTGCAAAGAGAACTGATTAACATTACGAAGACAAGTACAGGAGAGAAATTGCTTAACTGTCATGTATGCATTTTTTTTTCTTAATTTAGAATCAAATCTGAAAATGTATGTGTGTTTCCTCTGTGACATTGTCCATGGGCCTAGATGAGAGCAAAGACAGATGTGTTAGAGAGGTGGTGTTAGAATCAGAAAACCAAAAAGGATTCATTTCTTATATTAAGTACAGGGAAGAATTTGAATTTGAATTGGGACTATGTTCTGAAAGGATCTGTTTTCTTTTATCTTGTTTTCACCCAATTTCATAGAGATGGAGATTTGGGAGAGAGAAAAACTCTAATCCAGGTTCTGTTTTTATTAAAGATGTCAGTTGAGATTCTCCAGATTTATACCTCTGTAACTGTGAGCAGGGTGCAGCTGTATGTGTGCGCAAGAGGCTTGGGGCCAGACATTGAGGTAGGTGAACAAAAACTACCCCTTTGCCCATCGAGTACATTATGTACGTTCAAATTCAAAACAGAGACACTTAATTCAAATGTAATTTTGTTGACTAAAACTCACACTGGCACTGAAATCACTGCTATCTTTTGCCTTCAGAGGGATCAATAACATAATAAATAGTGGCACATGTGATAGAAAGGATTGATGCTCTACTGCCCTGGGTAGTTTATATTAGATCCTAGGAAGAAAACAGATTTTATATAGTGCTGACTATTCACTTTGACCTAGTGTAAATTACCATATAGCATTGCAATAATGAATCAAGCCATACAGGGCAAGATAATGCTCTAGGTTACATGGTGCCAGAGCTAAGGATTATTCTGCATTCATGGTCTGTAATACAGGGAAAAAAATCAGCTCAGGGAGAGATGCTGAGAAAGACCACCACTGTGTAATGGAGCGAATCAAAGCACCATCGTCTTTGGGTTTCTTTTCTTTTAACCTAATCTAATCAGAGTAGATTTATTCATTTTTCTTAACTGTATAAAACTGCCAATTTGAAAAAAAAACCCCACATTATTATTACCGAAATGGTCATGGCAGTTTTTTAATGCAGCATCTGTACACAGTTAATACTCAGGCATCCTTAATTTCTGAAGAGATTTTGACAAGGTGCTTTACCACAGGTTCTGAAGCAATGAAGCTGTAAATGAGGTAAAGAGAAAGCACCCTCCACATATCAGTAGCAGATTGTCGGTGTAGACAACAGATGAAGTAGTCAGCTTTCACCATGGATGGATTTTACTAATTCTGGGCATTGTGGAGAAGTCAGGGATAGTACTTGTCCCTTCCAACCTGTTCATTAAATGATCTGGAACAGTGAGGCGACAAAATTGGCTGCTGCTGAGTGATTATTCTGAGTAGTTGAAAACAAAAAATGATTGTAAAGATTGTTGAAGTATCTCAGCATATTGAGTGGCAAATGATTGGTAAAATGATTATTGAAATACCTTGGCAGGTATGGGAAAAATCTTTTATCAAAAGACATACAACAACTGTTATAATCAAAAGTGAGTTCAAAGATTTTGCTTGATGAACAAACAAGAATTCTCTTACCATTCACAGCTTTTCTCCTCTGGATTCTAGCCTCAGGTGAAGGGGGAGGTGAAGGAAGACAATCAATATGTGAAGAGGTGGAACTGATTTTCTTTTGAGAGTGTTCTTCTGAAAGATCCACAAGTTTCTGTATGGGTAGGCCAGCTGATGGCTGCTTGTATCGTGCATACTGCAGTGCTTCTGTGATCCATCTCATTTCCCTCCAGATCTCATCAATTTGCTGTAGAGAAAAAAAAAAAGGTGAAATAGTACATTTAGGTCTTGTATTAATTTTACTTACGTGTGTACTTTCTTCAAGTGTCCAAGTAGGTATGTAGTCACTGCCAACAGAAAGAAGCAGGATCCCCTGTCAGGACACTTCAGATTTAGGTGGTCTGAACTGCCTTTGGTTCAGTGCTTGTCCTCCTCCACCACTGCAGAGGCTGCTTAGGGCCACCAGTCTCTCAAATTATGTACCTCAATGTTCAAAAGCATTACATCAGACCTAGTGTTTAACAGAAGAATATACATATATGTGGAAGAATATTCATACATGGAGGGTTGAAGCACAGCTATGAGCCAAACTGCAGGTTTTCTCCCTTATAATTTTGGTCTGCATGCATTTGAAGAGTATGTCTACACTAAGACAGTTCTAAGACATGCCTGGTGATGGCAATAAGAGATAAGTGCCTAAATCAATGGCAGGATATAGCTTTAAGTATCTTTGCAGAGAGGAAAGATGCTGTTTAATGTGAGTCTTCGGAGTCTTTTCCTAATGGAACACTTTTAACATCTTCAAGCAATTCAAGATCTTCGATGACTGAGCAAATGTTGCTGCAACCAGCAAATGACAGCGTAACATCCTCCTGCTGCAGTATCCTTTCTAGAACTTCCCTTGTACTTCTCTTCCTACAGAACATTCTGCATTTAAAGAAGTGAGCCTTGATATTAACATTGCAGTGTTTAAGGGAAGTAACTGCTTTGCAGTTACACAAGCTACATTCTGCAAGAATGCAGAACAAGAGCCCCGGGTCAGTAAATGGAGAGGCAAAAGTGAGTGGTGCTTTGTGTGGGGAGTATTATCAAATAGGGAAGTAACAGAGGGATCAGTGAAAAGCAGACTGCAGACTGATATATTCTAAGATGAGTTGTCCAGCACATACTCTTAGCTGGAGATACTTCCTCACAAAATGTGCATTTGAAGTTTGAAATTTATTGCCAAAGGATACTGTAGATGCCAGATTAGCTAGATTAGTGCTTGGTGAGCTGTGTTGGAGACAGGGTAGCTGGATAGATGGATCTTTGTTTTGACCTAGTAAGGCCATTTTAATGTAAAGGTGAAATCCTGACTCCAATGATGTCAGTGCAAGCCTTGCCACTGAGTTAATTTGAGCTAAGAATATACACTGATAAGAATAGCAAATGGTTCAGAGATTAATTCATAATCCTACATCATTTCAAGCTTTCAGTGTAGCTCCATGAAGAGAATGCCAGTAGGCAAACATCTCACCTATTTGATTTTGGAGATTTTATATTTCTTTTCTGTGATCCTCCCTCAACCCCAAACAAAAATCATACTGCATACAGTTTAATAAAATATAAAGTCTGTTGGTTTTCCATTCTGCAGTGTCTCCTAGGATAATGGACCAGTCATTTTAATGAACTGTGGTTCTTTTACAATTTAGGAACGTTTGAAGCATTACACTATATAAATTACAGCTTAACTTCAGCTTTAGTTCCAGTGTCTGTGGATTTCTTTTCTTGCTGAGTAACATTCTGATAAAGACTTGAAGTACCTTATCTGCTGTTTTTTTTTTTGTTGTTGTTGGGTTTGTTGTGGTTTTGTTTGTTTGTTTGTTTGTTTTGTTTTTTACTTTTTAGTTGCCCTCTGACTCCTTTTCAGAACTGCATTTATACAGACTCCCTTGCTCTTTACAATGTTTGGTTTGTGTAGTGACTTCAACACTGTCTTAGATCTAGGATCACACAAATGCTCTTGCGGTTTTGTGGTCACCACTGAAGATTGCAGTATGTGGTGGGCTGAGATATTTTTGCCAATAGGTGGAATACAGCTGGTTTTCATTTGAGAGGAAACCTGACAAGGCTAATACACTGTCACAATAATTCAGCACAAAACACTGAAGTTTAAAATGTTCTCCCGTATTTTCCCAGCATATATATTTGACTCAAATGCTTTGGAGAAGAGGAACACAGAATTGACTATACAGTGCATGCATGTTAATATACATATACTTATTTTTTATGTAAAGGATAAAAATTTTCCAAATCCACCTGCACACTGTGAAAAAGCTAGATTTTCTGAGTGTGAGAATGGGAAGATGAGAAGGAAGGAGGTGATTGAGTGGTGAAAGTACAATGGAACATTCCCCTCTGCCCTGCTGCAGGTTGCCAAAATCTCCAAAGTGGACAAGGCAAAGGGCATCTGAATTCAGAGCAAAGAGGAACAGAAATATTATCATCTTGTTCATAATTATGGGGGGCAACACATATTATCAATGGGATAAATGGTTGTCTTGGCCCCTGTTCCAACAGAAGGTTGCTTGACTATTAAGACTGTAGAGCTGTAAACTTATCTGCTCCTCACTTACAGAAAGACAGATCAACCATGCCCATAGATGCACGCTGCAAAGGTCATGAGTTTTATCTATAAATAACTGATTGCCAAAATGGTTTGCAAAAGGACAGGTCTTGCTATGCTGCACAATGGGGTGTAGTTCAAAGATCCCTGAGTTGAGTAGGTAAAGTCCTGATCGGGGAACAGTACAGGAAAATCAGTGTGAGAGATGGAGAATAAGCAAATTAGACAAGTATGAATACATTTGTGATCCTTCTGCATTGGGGGACGAGAGCAGTATCACTGCATGGTGCTGGACAGACTTACAAATGCTTTTGAGGCCAGCTTGCCATCTTGAACGCAGAGCTGCTTTCTTCACTCTGATATTGTTGATGAAGATTATCTCCACAACCTAGTCTGAAATTTCATTTTAATTTTTTAATTGGCAACTTATGGTGAAAAATGCTCTCAATTCACAAAGACAGAGAAGAACTATTACAGAAATGAATGCCCGAGCATGGTACTAGCTTACGTCACATTAGATGGGAGTGAGTTTTTACCAGCAGACCAACACATTTCTTTATAACAGTCTAGTATAACTGTCATTTGATTTTATCCATAAAAATCAGTGTATAAAAGCAACAACTAAGGAAATCATGTTCTGGGTTTGAATTTCATAAAGACAGAATTGCACTTTTGATACAACTGCTCTTTTTATGATGCCTGTGAATAATTCTCCATTTAGATTTCAAATTACAGCCCTAAACAATTTTTAAGAAAGCCACCTTAAAATCTCCTTGGAATAGTCAGAAACAGACTATTACCTGTATGTAGTCTATAACTTGCTGGTGTCTTTGTTTGGCTGCAGCGACTTCACTGTCTGAAATTGCTTCCCTTAGGGATTGCTGGGTTTTCAGAGAGTCCAGCTCTATGACAGCAGAAAGGCGGCAATACAGGCTTATAAATTTTTCCTTATAACAGCAAAAATGAACTGTGAAAAGACCAAGTGCAAAGGAAACATTGTTATATTCCAGTTATGAAATATGAAATCCTTAGCTTTCAGAACACAATTTTTTTTTTAAATATAATTACTAACTCTGGATGGGTTATTTAAGCTAGAAATAAATAATACAGGCTCTAATTCTCCTCTCATCTACATTGGATTTACTTTGTAACTTCACTGATTTCAAAAGAGTCATTTCTAATTTATGTCTAAGTGAAAGGATAATCAGGTCCTTAGTATGCAACTCCAGAGGCTATCTTGCCCTTGATAGCTTTAATCAGAAAGGCTGCTTTTGAGGCTTTTATAGCTCATCATTTCTTTTATCAAGAAAGTAGTGACATGACTGGAAAATGGAACTCATCTTTTATTATTTTTTTAATTGAGTGTTTCAGAAAGAAAGTATCATTTTGAAGGTTGATAACTTTCTCTTGGGCTAGGCTAGCTTAACTCAGTAACTTCAATGTAAATGACTCAGCAGTAAAAGCATTTCAGTGATATCACAGTTTGGGTGAAACAATTAAAGCTCTTTTAGGTGTTACAACATATCATCCTCTGAACTCTTATGCAGAGGGGTAACACAGAAAGTTCAGACATGAATCCCTGCTTTGTGTAATTTGACTTTGGAGTAGCACAGAGCTAGCTGAGCTACCTCTAAAAGAGGTAACTAGATAACAGAGACAGAACAGCTACAGTGCCACGGAGCTTCATAAATGTTAAATTACCTGGCCGCTTAAAGCCACATCATTCCAGAACCGGCAATTGCACAGGCACAACTTACCAGTTACCTCTGTGAACTGCACTACAGACATACCGAAACTTGCTGAGGGAGAACAAGTTTTCAGAAATACTTCCCTATTCATTGGTGCTTCAATAAATGCAAGCATACAGCGTGATCTTGTTATAGCAATGAATGCCAGCTGGCTTACTACTGCTACTTTTCTGGATTGTGGCATGATAATTTTCAGGGTGTTTCAAGTGTAAATTGCATATATTCTTCTTATCATAAATATTAAAAAAGAAATAAAAAGAGTCGCATGTCTACTTATCCTTTGCAAACAACATGATAAAAATAATTGAGAAGAATTTCTTAAACTAAGAAATCCAGTCACAGAAACATCATTAGCATAACAATAAAGGCCTAATCTGAACATAGAAATCCCACAAAAAAGAGTGAAAGAAAGAATTCTACCTTCTGGTTTCTCAGTGATGCCTAGATATTGCAGGGATCTAGCCTGAATAGTGTGTGGTCTTACAGTATATATGCCATATGTGGTGGACTCTTGAGTGAATTACAGCCGCGGTTTCAACTTCAGTGCTGAAGTTTCTAGCCTTTGTGGTTTTAAACCAGACCTTTAATGTTACTTTAACAAATGTTACTTCAACATAGTCTTTTGTGGTTATGCAATTATATAGTTGGTAGCCACCAGCTAATGGGGAATGGAAGCTTCTAATATTTGAGATGTGAATCACAGTCACTTTATAGAACATCAGGGATACATATATAATAAGTCATATAGAAATGTCACCTGCCTTTGGCCAAATGATTGCTTACTTAAAAAAAAATACTCAAAAGTAAAATTCAGCTTTCCATACTGTTTCCTCCACCATTAACTGCTTTCACTGCAGCAACATTGCTAAACAGAGAGGTCTGCACCCAGAACACCTTTTGAGAGATGACTCTTGCTTGTTTTCCTGCACCCCATCATCCCTTTCAGTGTCTATTGCTTTGCCAGCCTGATGCAAACTATCCCAGAAGTGAGAATGACTCCTGCTCCCCTCTGTGTACCACATACTGAGACTTAAGTAGTCTGCAAAACCTCTACTGCGGAGATTAATTTCACCAGAGATGAATATGCTTCATGCATTACCTTGCGCAGTGAATGCAGCAGTCACCTCTCACAGTGAGGAATGGCATGCTCAATAGAGTCTAACTGTAGACATCAGGGTTGTGTGTCAAGAAGATAAGAAGTCTGTAGTACCCTACAGCCATGGCCATATGACCCAAAGCCCTGAACTAGCTCTTCTAGTTCAATTACGTTAGTTTTCTTTTAAAGGGGTAACTTTTCCTTGGCAGACTACACCACCTCATGTATTGTCTGTCTGTACCACTCATCATTTTGTGGCAGCTCAGCTGCCATCTGTCCTCCCACAACCAGCATAAAAACCCAACGCTGTCACAGGCAACGCTTTCTGTGCTCTGGCTGATGTGGCATAAACACAGTTGTACATTCCTGCCTGATCCAAATGAAACTTGTGTTGCTGGATGATGGGAGATCACAGACCTACTGTGACTGAGAAAACATATTCTTGGTAAGACCCGCCATTAACATCTAACCAACGTTCTCCTACATTAGTGACTTTAATAGCACTTAGCAGTGACATATAGGAAGTACGATGGTGCTTGTAATAGTGTCACGTAAACACCTGAAAGAAATATCACTGAGACACAATTGCCACTAGAGTCATATTCTGTAGAGGCTGCTTGTGTACCGACTCCATCAGTTTGGCTCATATCTTTCTCTCTTCTCCCCAGTTTTACAGGCCAGAAGGAAACAAAGGAGACTAATGTGTAAGGCTTAGCAGTCCCCTAACTTATAATATTCTTTCTAAAAAGAACTATTAAGTCTTTATGAGTTGCTTTTATGTGGAACCTTTCTTTTCTCTGTGGACCAAAGAAGAAGAAATGAGAAATAGAGGACCTTGAAGCTAAAGCATCTTATGCCTTCTGTGGGACAGCTGGAAAACTCTGGTTTGGGGATTTCTTACCCAGACAGCAATGCAGTGGAACAAGAGGGCTGAATCTTCTACAGCACAGGATGTGCTCCCTAAAGAAATAGATTCAACTCCAGTGCTTTGACATTTTTCACAACAGGCTTTTCCTGCACCACAGCAATAGGGCTGAGTCTCCTGCATTTTTCCAGGAATCAGAAGGACAAAGATGACCCTCATGCGGGAAACTCTACTCAGACCTTTCACAAAGTTGTGAGGGAGTCAGACCTAGCGTGCGACTATCTGCAGTCAAGAACTGCAAAAATTCTCCTCTACAAAACTGGTGATTATTCTTGTGACAATTTAGAGGGATGCTTTTTTGCAACGCCTTTCACACTCAAACCTTGCTATGTTGTATGTGTTTTTTGGTTCTGTTTTTTACAGAACATCATCTTCCAAATAAGCTTATAGACACATACTGGATAACTGTGGGCTTTGCTCTATGCTTTGCATTTCAATAATGATTGCCACAGTATATGCTTTAACCGCTCTGCTCTCTCTATAACTTGTACACAGTTATAGGTAGTGTTGTTGCCAAAGCCATCATGTGATTTATTGACTCTCCACTGGGACAAGGGGGAAAACAGATACAACTTTGTGATTTTATTATAAGGAGACTGGGTTAATATTTCTAGGTGAAGCAAGCTACTATACCAAGTTCAAACATCTGAAGAGGGAGGTTAAGAAATCCTGAGTGTGGGGTGTAAGGATTATTCTGTCCTGGGGCAGTGCAGACGTCGTCTGAGGCGGGGAGCAGGAGAAGAAAGGAGACATTGTGACCCAGTTCCAACACCTCCTGTGTATACAGACGGAAGTGCTTAGCCTGTAGAGGGACACGCGCGGGGGAAGAAATAGGAGAGAATTACAACATGGCACTTATATAAACAACACCCGAAATGATATAAAACATTAAAGAAAATTTGCACAACATCAAGCTCGGAATTTTTATAAAACATAAATATTTGGGGGGGGGGGGGCTAAATGTGGGTTCATGTCACTACATAAAATAAAGATTTAAAGCTGCAATGTTCCACATTAAAACAACACACACAGGCACAACCCCCCTGAAAACGAACATTTATGTTTCTTATTAGGCAGAAAATGATCACATGCCATGTGCTTTTCAAGATTATGATTGCATAATTATGTGAAAACATGAAAATGGATTCAATTAAAAACCTTTAAGATTCAATTTAGGGTTGGTTAAGAGAAATATGCAGCTCTCCCTCAACACAGCACTGGAAAGGTTTAACAAGTGCTGCAGCAAGAGAAAATGGCACACACAGGAGTTGGCCTGAGGCTGCTGTGGAGCTGCTGTGTGCAGCACTGCATTTTACCCTGGGTATGCACCAGTCTCACTGTTACCACAAAAATAATAAAAATACATAAATTGTTGAATTAAAAATTCAATTCATTAACATAGATGTTTGGTCCTGAGTCATCAAAACATTTACAACTTTGTTTAGCTGCAAGGTCATGTTTATGCCTATCTCTCATGCACAATAGAATCATAGAATAGATGAGCTTAAATGCTTGGCTGAACTGCAGCCCAAGGAACATATTGTACATTGATTTAAATATTTTAGTCCCTAGCTTAAAAAAAAATAAATAAAAAAACATGCACAAAAGCTGTAACCTCCAAGAAAATACACTAGCATAGAGACCTATACAGAGCCCTATTGAATTAGTGACTGACCACAAGGCAGCACACCATCTGTCTTAATTTTGGATTTACTTGCATCTTATTTGGCTCTTCCCAGGCAAGAAGGTGTAGCACTGATGGATTCACTTTTAAAAGCAAAGCCTAAACCTTTCAAAATCAAGAAAGGTAGAACCAGATTAATTTATGTTAGGGCCACATCTTTCTAGCTGCACAAACAGACCTTGAAGTGAATATAAAGATGATTTACTTCTACTTTAAGCCCTCTTTACCCTTGTAGTCCAAAATAAAAATGGAATTCATGTAAACAAGAAACAAACTTCTTAGCTTATTTTTTCATGGACCTTTCACATCATAGATTATCCTCCCTGACTTTATTTATTCACATATGCATTTTTTGTACCTAAATGTAAAGCCAGAAGCCAGATACCTCTCTTCACCCAAAGCAATCTGGAGGTCTGGAACTATGTGTTTTAGTAGTGCTACTTTTATCTGTGTGTAAAACAGCAAAACACTGTGTCTTCAGCAGGCCTTTCATACACCCTCACTATTACCTCCAAAAGAACAGTCAATTGCGTTGTTTGCCTGGAAAAATACCTATTTTTCTTTGCCAGCTGGGTAAAGGTGGTCACAACTACCAGTTTTGTCTAAAAGTGCTTATCTGCACCTGCCTGAAGTTGCACAAATATGCTAACAGATGCAAAACCACGAGCTAATCAAAATTTTGTCTCTTAATCCTTGTATATTCAAATATCCAGGAAAATAACTGTTTTGTTGAAGATGTTCCATACATGCACACTTAGAACAATGAAATACAAAACTTCTCTGCTTTTCTTGCAACTGTAACATTTCATCCCTACTTGCAAGTTACACAATTTGTAGCTTTTAGTTGTGTTCTTAAGAATCAGTTTTCAAAAAGGTGATAAATACCACAAAGGAAAATACCTGATGCAGAGGTAGATTGATCTGTTTAAGGAGAGCTTTCACTGCCATCTGGAGCTCATACAAGAACAATTGAGTAGGGCAGTCTGAAGTATGATCCATACTTTCCACAGATTCCGAGCCAGAAAGTGTTTGGATCCATTCCCACTCATCTCTGTATGTTGAGTCAAGTTAAAATTAGAAATATAACAAAAGTTCAGTGCACAAGCAGGAATTCAGTGTATGTGCATTTAGGATCTGTTGATAGTTTAATCCTCATATAGCAAAAGATTCTAAACTTGTGCAATCTTGATTGTTTATGGCTAAAAATCTAACTTTGAAAAGTTTAATTTTTCTAGCACATGTATGTACATCAGGCTGAACATTCCTTGCAAACCTCTGAAAGTCCAACTGCCTCAGAAATATTTCACTAAGGCTTCTCACTCCAGGATTTCTTTCTCACATACTTCATTCCCTATCTACCACAATATTTTAAAAAGCATGCATTGGAAATGACAACAATGACGATTAGCAGGAGGTTTAATTTCTGTGACAGACTCTCTTCTACTCACTGGAGCCAAAGAACTTCCTGGTTTTCTTGACATATATCCATTCTAGACCTGATAAACACAGGAATCATCTTTCTGGATCAAATCCTTAATTCACCCTGCCCAGTATTCAGCCTTGAAAAGCAGCCAGCACCAAACATTCAAGAAAAAAAAGTACAGGAAACCCCGCTACAAGACAAGTAATAGATGTGGTCCAATTTGCTCCTAAATAAAGACCTGATCTTAAACTTCGAGAGTCAGAGATTGTTATAAACTCTGAAGCACTAGCCTTTATACTCCTTCCAAAATTTTTGTTAGTATTAACTACTACTTTCTGGATATCCTTGTTATCCATACAGATATCCAGTTCCTTTTTTCTCATGCAAAATTATCAGCTGGTTTCTGAAATCATATGGGATTAAAAAGCTCCAGAAAAAAGCCAATAAAACGTGTTGCCCACTAGGCAGGGATGAGGCGGTACAAGTAAGTGCAGTTGCCCAACGGATAAGGGAAGCAATGGACAAAGGGGAAGATGGCTTTCCCAGAGCACAGCAGTTCAATGGCTGACAGCATTTGTCTGAATAGGTGTATTCAGTTGCTCTATGTTTGCTGTGGATTAGAGGGAGAAACCAGATATTCCACAGGAGAATACACAGAAAAATCACTAACACCAGCACCCCGTGGTCAGTAAAAATCAATAGAAAGGGTGACACTGAATTCACTGGAGGCTGAATCAGGGCTGCAGGCTATGATCTTCCTAACAGTTACACATAAGATCATTACTACTGCACAGAATTTGAGTGACCACAGAATATAGCCTTTAGAAACCAATGGGCTCATACGTATGTGCTCTGGATCAGCCTTCAGATTGCTGGAAACACCCCGGGCACCTGTTCAGGTCAATGCTGATCTCTGTGGTGGCAGACACCTCAGCCAGACTTTGCTGGCACCTCAATTTTGCGATGGCAAAATTGCTTTAGCATTTAAATTTGATCAGTGGTTTCAAACCTGAAACAAATGTTGTGTCTCTACATATGTGTGTAAATATTTATACATTCACTTACTTGGAGACATTGCTGTTGTCTCTGATTTTAACATGACACAGGACATTAGGCAACTTCTGCAACACAAGCACTTTAATTTGATCCACAGAACTGCAGAGTTTAAGGTAACCCAGATACAAGCCGGGAGGGAGGCGTTGCTGACTTCGTTTGTGATAGGAAAGTATGTCCTGTATTAAGAGAAACAGTCCTACATAAAAATCTCTCTCTTTTTTTTTTTTCCACATAAGCGGAAGAGTTTGGGATCAAAAAGCAACAAATGTTTTTACAGTCGTCTTTCTGCTTCAATAGTGTTCCCAATTCGTGAAACACTTAAGCACATGCTTAAGCATGTAAATAATCTGGTAGTTTGGATGCACTTGCACAACTTTTTACTTAAAGCCATACACAGGTGCAGTAAGCTGTCCACATCATGCAGGAGTTGGCTCTAGAAAACAGGTTTCAATCTTCTCCAACTGTAGTACTGAAACTAGCTTAAATAAGACCAACCTCTGCACTCCTGTATGATCATTCCTGAGCTGGGTCGGGGAACAGATTCAGCTGAAAAACAACTCAGGAAAAGGAGCAGTCATTTTTCAGCCAAAGCAGTTCCCTGGTTCACGTTTGGTGTGTAGCTACACAATGGAGAAGAGCAGCATTGGGAAAAAGCTATCACCTGGGGAAGGTGGGAGAGAGGGGCTGCTGTCACCAAAGGAATCCCTGTCGAGTCCCAGCCTACATCTCTCAAAAACCTGCTCTGTATCACCTGCTGTCAAGAGGAAGATCTCTGTGAGCATGGGGATTGGCAGTTTGCAAAATTTAATTAAAGGCTGCTTTTTCTGAACAAATATCTTTACTGACAAATAGAGCTTAGAAGGAATTAATAATGATGGCATATTTGCTGAAGCCAGGAGACATTTTTAAGGTTATGTATAGCAGTCCTCCAAAACTACCCTAAAAATGATGTCTGCTGCCATCCCGAGAAATGTGTGCTTCTGCAATGGGTGAGGATTAAGATACCTGGCCTTATGCCTTTACTCTTGGAACCATCAAATTATCTGCCAGTGCTATGCTTGGCTCTGACCAATGCAATTAGACCCTCATTTTCACAAGCACTTCATGAACAAAATACCCATTCGATGATTAAACAAGTAATAGAAGAAAGGGTGGGCATTAGATAGGAATGTGTAAACCATTAGGGGAACATTTTTTCCACTAGGATCTCTGTGGAAATCTGATCAGGCCTGTATTTTGGGTTTCCTAATATAAAACTTTTGCCCAGATTGACATTTTGCTACACCTTTAACACATTTTAATACATTAAATCTAACATAGATCAGGTAAGTTTTATTGTCTTTTGGAAATTTTTTAACGTTCCTGAAACCTGGTAATGTATATTTTGATTGCCTGTCAGTTTCCGGTACGAAAAGCACAGTCTCTGCCCAAGAAAGTGCCTCTAATTCAAAAATTAACCACAGCAGTCATCGTCTAGTTGAGGGTGTTAAAGAAGGGACTAAGACAATGATTTGTCTTGTAGTATTTTGGGTAACTATGTGACTGAGTTTTAGAGAGATTGGCTACTGATATTTTGTGAGAAATAGGTGGCTGTTACCTACAGAAAACATGTATTAATCTGTATGCGAACTATCTATGTTTAACGTGAGTTTACAGAAACCTTGGTTCTGGAAGGGCTGAAATACCACAGCTCTTGATGTCAACTGAACTGACTGTGCAAAGCAACTTCTAAGATCAATCCTTACCTCGGTATTTCTCTAATTGTGAAGTCCAGGGGCACGTTATGCAGAAATTAAAGGAGGGTTATGGTCAGTAAAGAATTCTTTAGCAACTATACCAGGCTCCAAGGAACTCTGAACCCCACAGAACAAGTTTATTAAGTAGAACAGTAAGGTTTTAAACGCAGATTTAGTGTTCAAGGTTGGATGGAAAAATCTTATGGAGGATAGAAATTGTAAGTGTCTGTATAGGTGCTTAAGAACATCCCAGAGAATTTTAAAGGGTTTTATATCCCTTGCTACAGAATTCTATAGCATGGTTTCCCGAAACTGATAGAAACTATTATTCTCTGCTAGGACTTTGAAGTAATTTCTTTAGAATCTCATGGATATTTTACATATTAAGGATCTGATCCCAGACCCACTGGAAGCAATATAAGTCTTTGCTTTCAATGGGAGCCTTGCCATTAATTTTATTGGGCACTGGATTAAGGCCTAAAATTCTACAAGGCTCTTCCAAAAATCAGGGCTCTGGCACAGGCTTTACAAAAGCAAATAACATACAGTAAGAGAAGCAAAGCACTACCTGGATTGTTATAAGCAAGATATCTAATGCGGTTGGCTCCTCTGGAGTTGAAAGGGATTTCCTCTGGCTTTGTAGTTTGCATACCTGCATCCATTTGCCATTAAAAAATGAATAAAGACTTTCCACTTCTCTTATAGTAACTATCAGCATATTGCCATGTCGATCCTTGATTGGCTCATAAAAAACTCTGCCTAAGTTGTGAGTTCCCAGCAAATTCTAGAAAACAAGCAAATTATAAAATGGAAGTTATTTATCACAGATCAGGAAAGTGGTATTTTTTTAAACTTAACTTTGTGCTCACTGACATCAGTCCTATTGACTTCAATAAAAAACTAGACACACAGTGTTTCTCAAACCCTTGCCCTACAGCTACATCATTCAGTGGCAAAAGGAAAGGTTTTCCCTAGGCTGTGTTTGTGGGTTGAATTGTGGATCCTCTGATGTATTTGGTCCAGCAGTGTTTAGTCCAACATTTAATGGAGAACATCAGAAAGACTACTCTGATGCAATGCCTTTGTAAAAGGAAACATGCACAGTAATTCGCTTATTTGGACAGAACTTCCTATTTTTGCCCAGTCATGGAAAGATAAAGGATGCAAATTTCAAAAGCACTTAGTATTGGTCTACTGGTGATTCCTTTGGTATCAATGAAGCCCTTTTGATTTTAACTTACTGAAGAGTTCTCTTAACCTCCCTATAACCAATTGTCAAAGAAGATATACAATTCTTCCTCTATTCCCCAATCATTCAGAATGGACACTTCAAATGTTTTCTGTTAGGGTCATTGACTATAATCTCCATTTTCTGTTCTCTGTTTTAAAATTATTAAAATTGTTTTCGGCAACAAAAGCAAGAGGCCCTCATATCTGTGTTGAATGTAAATAATTCTGGAGTTAAACTGTGGAGTGTGTTTGTGAAGGAACACTGAAGAATTTGAAGAGACATGGACCCTTTTCCTTTTACTTCAGATATCAAGAATGTGCTAGACAAAACTGGCAGAAGCTAACAAACTACCAGGGCAACGCTCTCCAGGAAAATATGTGAGGATTAAAGAAAAGTAATTTTAAAAGACTCCACATAAAATACATATTTTGGTCAAAATCCCTTTCCTTACACAGTAAGGCATCTGCTTATAGGTGCAAACACACTCAATCCAGTGACCAGCCACTGAAGAGATTCCCAGATGTCTTAAAGAAAAATGCCTAACATTTAAAATATGCTCATTACTTTGTGACTTTTCAAGAGATCTACAGTAGACTGGATAGGGATGAGGTAGTTTAAAATGAAAACTTGAATTCACAGCGCAGCACATTGTATGTTTAGGGGAGTGCTGTACATTAACTTAATGACATTGTAAATGGATAGATTATCCTGGAATTGTTTATCTGTACTTAGCAGGCAATATGTACTTATAAACTGTATTATTAAATTGTTTATAACTCTAGGTAGTCAGCACAGTGACTGCCCTTTGTGTGGCATGACTTAGCTGTTTTAGCGTTATGCATCCCTCTCCAGGACATACTGTTGATGATACTGATGACCTCTTCTTTTTGAACTGTTCTGCCTTTTGAGGTTAGCCTCCATAACTGAGTAACACTGGGTATCTTGAGTATACATTTTGTATTAATCCATGTGTCCCCAGGTGGGGCAAATCCCTGCAGGTAGATGTTAGCCATCTAGTTGTCATATTAATCACTGCAACATATGGATGCGCCTAGATGAAAACAAACAGTTCTTTACTGTCACTGACTGTATATTCTGAATGGTATTCCAGCATAGAGCAAGGGGGCATCTACTAATACGAATATGCGACTAATTCATATACCAAACAAGTTTTGTGTTTGCTTAGCTTGGCACCCTATCACTTGTGTTTTGTTTGCTTTAGTTGTGTAGTGGTAACAACAGGCAAAATTACAGTCCCTGTTGTCTCTGAATCTACTGATCTAGTCCCTTAGCAGCTGTGTTGTCACTGATCTTTTCCATTCTGTCCTAAATTCCTGCAGAGTTGGTCTATTAACTGCCTCAATAAAATGTATTCAACTGTTTAAACTGTATTGAGATCCTTCCATTGGTGGATCCCATTAGGCCACAGACCGTTGGAGGCTGGCAGATCGGTGACAATCTCTGTGCTCATCAGGGGACCAAGCTAACAGAACAAACGTTAAGGACAATAAATTTGCCAGAACTTCAGTATACCACAGGGACGCATTTGCTATATGTCTATGCTTTGAGCTCTGCTCTTCACATCTCTGGTAGCAAATAATAACACAATGTGCTAGGAGTCTTGGTTATCTCCAAGTGCAGTCCCTGAATACTAGCAATGCTCTGTTAAAGGCAATCTGGACAGAGGGAATGAAACTGAGCTAACCAAAGGAATACTCGCTACCTAAGCTGAGCTAACCACTCCAGAGGGAACATTCAGCAGATACAGTTAAAACTTTTTCTAGTGACAGCTCGAAGGACTGACAAGCAGCTGCTGCTGAACACAGGTGGTCCTCCAATAAAGGTACAGCAGACTGGCATTCCATATATTTCGGGATACTTTGGGGAAATCAGTCAGGACAGGTGGCTGCCCAGGAAGGCTACTCTCCTGTACAGCGTGCTTTTCCAAAAGATGTAAAACAACCCCCACATGGATATTCTTAATAATGGCCACAAAGCATCTGGCTCTCAGGGCTGCTATAAACCCCAGCTTATTGCGTGGCAATAACAAGAGGGATGGCCGTATGGTTGATACATGAGCCAAGCAATATGAAGATCTTCATTAATTCCATGATTGTACCATAGATTCTTCTGGGAAGCTTTCGTGACTTCATTCAAACAAAAGGTAGGAGAAAGTGAGGCCTGGATATACCTTCTGTAAGAATCATACACACATCCTTTTGAAAATGTATTTTCCCACAAAAGAAAATATTTTATGCAAGTGCCTGCATTCCAGCTAGAGATTTCATGTTACCATGAAACCCATTCTTCAAAAGCTTTACAATAAATGTCAAAATGTTCTGCTGGAGAGAGTGTAATTACTATTTGCATAACAAATAGTGGACTGAGACACCGAAGCATTAAGTGGCCTCTTCAGTACCACTCAGGTTGTATCTGTAGCACAGGTTGGACCAGAACCATCCTGAGAGGCACTGCTATGCCTTAACGACGTGATATGAGTAGCGCATGTAGTGCTGCTGTCCTTGTGAGGGGTCAGCACAAGATTTATGCACCATTTAATCTCTCTTAGTCTCTGTTTTTAAAGGTCTGGATAGGTCTCTGACTGGTTCTCCTCACAAAGGTACATTTCACCTTAAAAATTTTGGCAGCTCAATTAAGAACTTAATGAAACATTAGTTTTTATTTCCCCGCTGACAATCTATAACAGCATAGCCATCTTGTTTGTCAAACAGTGTAGTTCTGCCCTCAAAACCATACTTGAGAAGTTTGTAGGCCATGGGTGAATCAAGAGTACTATTTTGGCAATGTCAGCCATCTACTCATCCTTCCTGTCAGGGACAGAAGCTACCTACTGCTGCAGGTTCCCATATAGCACAAGGGAGTGCTAAATCTTACCCAGAGTTTAAATGCTTCATTAATATATTAATAATTAATAATTAATAGGCCTTCTAAGAGGCTTTTGAGCAGCAAATATTAGGATTATAACTCTTCAATTCCCAATCTGCAAAACCACAAGCTTATCTGTGGTCATTATTTACTGGTTCATATCTGTTTGTTTCTTTGTCTGCCACTATTGTTTCTCTCCTTTCTCTTTCCTACTTTTTACTTTTAACATATCTCTTTGCTTCCAGCTGGCAAGAGAGGCTCAGTAGCTCGTGTCACTGTAGATGATAACGCTGCTCCAAAGAATAGTGGTGAACCATAGGACAGGTGGCAGTGCTGTCCCTTGGAGATCAGAAAGTCACAAAGTTAATAGCTAGAAATATGCAATGCAACCAACCTGTAGCTGTGCTGCTGCTGAGAGCATCTTTTGCCTGGCTTGAAGTGCTGTTGATGAGGACACGGATATAGACATATTCTGCCTCAGCCATCTGATATCATCCCACATGCAGGACAACTGCAAAAAATATATCCAGCTCAATCAGTTTTTGTTCTCAGCATTACAAAGCAGAAATGAAACTAAAAGCATTTTGGACTTGGAAAAAACAGTAGATTTGCTCATTCTGAGTTTCTGTGGATGGCAATGAGTTGCCTAGGTAAACATGAAACAGATATTGAATCAGACACAGAGGCTGTTCTGTAAACATCATCCACCTATTTCAATTGCTTTTTGGACTATTGTGTAAAATTGATTTACTCTTCTTTGGGGTATAAAAAATTAGTGTGAATATATCTTGAATGATGGCATAACCATAATAGCAACTTTAAAACTTCTAGTTATTTATTTAGGTTCTTCCTCTAAATGTTCGTAAAACCTTTTTGTACACAAGTAGCAATCGTTTATGTAGGAACATAAATTTAAAAAAGCTAATTGTGCCACTGTCAGTGATCCAGTCAAAATTTAACCCATATAAATGGTTTGTGAAAATTGCATTTTAATATGAGTGAAAAGTAAAGCCCTTCATCATTTAGCTTTTTAATAACGTCATTTCATATATTCAAAATTACGAGCTAAGGTCTATGCATTGCTAGTAACAAATCTGTTGAAGCAATATATGAAATTAGGCTCCATTACCTTCGTGAACCACAGGAAATCCTGCATAACTGAACTACTGTGAGAGTCATCAATTTCCACAATTGGGATTTGATCTTCATTGGTTACTAATAAATTGTCTTTGTAAAAAAATATAACAGATAAGTAGAGTCCCCTAAAGAAAGAAGGAAACATTGTCAAATACTTTTCATGTCTATTCACATCCACACCAAATTTTAGTCAAAGAATCATAGATGTTAGTTCTGAGGAGATAAATTGAATCATCTGGTCTTAACTTCTATGCTACATAGATCATGCAACTTCAGTCAGTGAATTCTGAAAAATATTTGGGAAGCTTATCACTTTAGATGATGTGAGACTACAGGAATCTGAGAAATGATGAATCTGTGCAAGCCACAGACATCAGTTGTAGTAAGAATTTTGCCAGAGTAAACAGTACACAATGGTGGCTTTATACCCTTTAGAAATCAGAAATTTTACCAAAACTTTTTGTCATCAATGGGCTTAGTTCTGCCATCATTTACTTCAGAGTATATCTGAAGAAACTCAGTAGAAATCAGGTGGGTTATTCTGGATTTACATTAGTGTAATTGAGTGTAATTTCGCCAGCATATCTGCAAAACTGTTTATAGAGATCATTCCTTTCAATATTTACCCTTGCAATTAGTTACATACATTAAGTAGTTGCCGTAGGGAATTTAAAGACTCTGGAGAGCTCTTCAGAAAGAATCAAACTCTTATTAAAATACAAAGAAGAAAAAGCAAACTCAACACTCCTGGCAATGAAAGAAGAACTAATCCAGGATAAGCAACTTCCATTTACTAAAACAAATTATCAAGGTTGAGGGTTGTTTGGGTCACAATGGGTTGCAAACCTAGCTAAAGATGTTAGAGAATTCTAAGATGTGTTGCTTGTTGCCAATGAACTCTTAAAACGTGTTATCTGAGCCCTGCAGTTTATATCATGAATGAAATAAATGCCATAGTTTCAGTATTGAGCAGCAACAGAGGCAGTGCTTCCAAAATACCTCAGTAACTGTACTTTGTCTTTGCACAGAATATTTCACTCTGTTACAGTTTGAATCCATCTCCATCAGTAACAGTGAAAAGATTCTGTTGATTTCAGTAGGAACTGGAGCATTATTTTCCTATCACCTGTACCAGTCTTACATGTATGTGATTTTATCATCTTCATTCCGAATGATTGCTGTTTCCTTGGTAGTGGAATCTTCACATATATTTCTAAGGTGCTTTTCACTATTACATAAGAGCAACAACTGCTAGCTAAAACTCAGAATGTTTGGGAGATAAAATGAATGACAAACCGTTTCAGAGTCTTCACAAACTTGTTCGATGAATGGAAAAGGTGCTTCAGGCTTCTGGAAACTGATTGCTTGCGACCAGCATTCTGTAATTTAGAACTTTCTAAAATGGAAAATAAAAAGCAATTCAAACCCAGCACTTAAATTTCAGTTAGTATCTCATAAAGAACCTTTGTCTCTTGAACCACAATACTGAATTTCACTATAGGAAAGGAACTATATTCCTTTCAAAAGACAACATTTAGAAACATGCTGAAATACAACTTTTTGCTGTATTTTCATTCTCTTTGTGATATGCAACAGCAAACAATTTCCTTACTTGCAGCAAACTCAGACTTGGTAAAAATGTTTTGCTCCTAGGCAAAGTATAGCTCGAACCACTACTGTGTACTCTTAATGTTCAGAATGGATGTGAATTTTGCAAGTGATCTGAAAAACCCAAGAAGAGATTTGAACCATCAGTTAAACTGAATAATTGGTGCCCTGACAATCACTACCACCACAGCATCACCAGTCTAAGCAAAGTAAAAGCTTTACGAAAACAATTAGATTGACCCTCATCTTTCTCTGTATGACATTAATGCACATGCTTCTGTTTGGATTTTTTTTTTTTCTCCCCAACACAACAATTTCCACTCACCTGTATTGCTTCAGAGCTTTCACAGTTACATTTGCTGCCTAGTAATCTGGAATCCAAGGAAGAGGTGTTTAACTCTTTTGTTTGCTTCATGTCAAAGCTGAGACCTACTTCTTCTCAACACAAGAATTTTATAAATTCAAATATTTGCCTGACATTCTAAAAAATGTGGTTAAATTTTTATACATTGTATTATTTTTCACTTTCATGGATTTGACTTAATGTTTTTCCTTCTCTCATGCATGGTCTCAGTTTCCTTGTAAGCAATTCCAGCATCTTCCAGTGGGAACTGAAACTCGCAAGCTCTGTCAAACAGCTGTGTCCACCTGCATACCTGTAAGCAGATTTTAGAGGCTGTGCCAATAGATGGCAGTCAGGAACATGCAGGCCTGTATAATGGCAGATGTATTAGCAGTTGTTGTTGTCCACATATGGCATTTAAAAGGAACAGGCGCTTAAAACTGGCTGGGGTTTTATTTTGCATTGTCTTTTGCGATGTCCTTCCTGTTTAATGCTGTTCTAAGATAAACATCAGAAACATTTAATTTAAAAGAAAAAAGGAATTAATTCTTCAGATATTTACTGTGATCTGAAAAGAAAGACAAAAAAAAAATGTAAATGTGAAACTACATCTCAGTTTTCTGGGATCTAACTGTTTATTTGGAAGAAGCATGGATAATCATCCAGACTGAAGCATGAAACATTTGGAGGGACACCCTTCTCCAATGGGAAAATACAAGTCTCGTGAAGATCTATTTGCTGAAAGCTGCTAATCAGTCTGCTTAGGTGTTTTCAGAGTAACATATTTCCCGCTTACCTCCAATCCAGAATAGGAGGTGTCTATCTGTGTCTCCCTAGCAAGTGTTAAGATTGAACATTTAAAGAACAACTAAATTTGCTCTTGTCAAAACCCCATCTGTGGAAGTGCTCAACATATTTTTAAATAATGAATAAATTTGCACCATAATTTGCACATTGAAAACCACAGAAAGAAGACACATTGTTAGCAATAATTACCACTCTGCTGAGCAGCAAGTACAAAGAGAATGAGGTTCTATTGGGAGTGAAATTATACAATTCAGATGTATGAGACTTATTAGATCATCAAATCCATTGTCTTTCCAGTGCAAACTTGTTCTCCATGGCATATTCTCCAATGCGCTGTTCGGTTTAGTCTTAACAGACTCATCCAAATCCATGACTGCTCCTTTGATGCAACTGATCTTTGGTTTTTTTCCTTTTAAAAAAAATATTTTGCTTTTCTATCCATATCTCCTCAGATAACTTATATTTTAATGTGAACTTTTTTTCAGTATATCACAGTAACGTAAACCAAATGCTACATGGAAACTCCTGTCTTGCTGTTTCCTTCTTCCAAGGCTAAGACCTATTTAGGAATATAAATTTCATTCTAATTATGCAATTTTTATTTTCTTTTATACTAAGGATGGAGGGAATGGAGGAGGAAACTGCTGAAGGCAAAGCAACATAATTCTGTATAAAACACTCAGAGACTGCAACATTAAAATAAGAGGGCATATTACAAGTGAAATATAGGTTATTGGGCTATTCAGTGGTTTGGGTTTAGTCCACAGCTTTGCAGAAGCCAACAGTAAAAAAAATAATGTAAAACTAGATGGAGACTGTAAACTCTCCTACATTGCTATTTGCTTTTGTTTTATAGCATTGTGTGTCTAGAAGTCAAAAAACATGGAGCTGAGATTAGAGGATAATTTAGATCTACGAAATGGAACTTTGTCTGTTATTTAACTAAGAAATAACATAGAGCAGCCTTTACAGAAAACCACCAGTAACAACAAAATAAGTTTATATTAATAAATGATACAGCAATAGATCTATGAGCTCTTTTAAAAGAAGGTCAGGAGTGACCAAATAGTGGCAGAGATTAGAGAGTTTCCAATGATTAGATTTAGGTCAGAAGTGTTCAAACCTGGATTAAACTAGGCAATTAACTACAAAGGTATATTTACAACATTATCGGTTTTTCTCTTCTCAGGTAGGATATATAAATGTTTCTCTGCAGTTCACTTAAATACAACAGATCCTTAAATGCAACGTCAGTCAGTCATGGCAGAATAAGAACAAAGTTGCATGCTCAGACGCTAGCATGCATCTGGGGTCTCTGCTCTAGAGGAATGTCTGTTATGCCGTGGCATTTCTCTGAGGAGGAAGATCATCTGGAATTCTTTGTCCTATCACTAGACAAGCGGGTGCCTCTCCTCAAGTGGGGCAGATGTGAAGTAAATGGAATTACCTCAGTGCAACATTATCTGAGATCTTAGCCCCACAAAGGAGACAGCCTGTGGAACAGCTAAATATCATTTAGGGTGACCCTGAATAAGGAAGCAAATTAGCACAAGATGAGCTAGATCCCACTGAAATCCTAGTGGAGGGCATAAAATGGGGTTTAGTTTTCACGAACTGCGTAACCTTATGAAAATACATCAAATAGCTGGAAACTTCCAGACAAATTCAAACTCAATTTAAAGCTGCACATTTTTAGCAGTGCAGACAACTGACACTGGGATAATGTGCATGGAGACATAATTCCACACAGAAGGTGAAGGCATAAAGTAGTGGCCAGACACCTCAATAGCTTGAGACCACGATAGATTCTGTATTACCTCACCTCGAGGTGGGATGTCTTTCAAAAGAAAATTCTGTACCTCATGAAGAAACTATTGGCATGACAGTCATATTACTGGGTGGTATATTTTGGATTACAAAGTCAGGCTCAACAGCTGAAATTGTAACTTCTTAAATTCCCTACCTGAATTTCTCAGTCTATGGCTTAGTTCTCAAGCCTGCTTTTGTATATTCTCACAAATAATTATAATTTAAACATTTTAAACGTCCTGTGGAATCAGAGATCCTTCTCTCTGTTAACTACAATAAAAGTATGCGCTCTGCTTGTGAATCAAATTACAATTAGAACATTTTTATTTCACCTCTGACTTGTCTAGTAAAACACATTTCAGCCAAATTTCAGAAAGAAAACATCTGGTAAGCATTTTACTGAAGAGTTAGGTTCCTTTCTTAATGAAGCATCACACAATTACTTAATCCACTCAGAATTGTTTAGAAAGAATGATCTACAAGAAAAAAATACTTAAAAAATACATTTGAAGTGTTGCCAGGACATACAATTGTAGTAACTCAGTTATGATAGTCTGTAGCATGGTATTATGAAGACAAATGGATGACTGTTGTTTGTAATCATCAGGGTTTTCCAGAAGATTAAACATATGAAAGCAAAGCTTCCTAAGTAATTCCCTAGGAGATTTCATCATATCACAGAGCAGGTTCAAAAGCAACAGCTGATCTAATTCCAAAAGCTCTTAAACTCACTGTACATTCCAATGTATTCTTCCTGGTATTTTGGTAAGCTTGTTTTCTTCAGCCCCTGCAATGCAAAGCATAGGGCAAAAGGCAGGCTGCAGTGCAAAGTCTGAATGAACAGACTTGGGCAAGAGATCTGCATGGAATCTGGGCAATTTAACCCCGCCAGATCACGCTGGAGCACTAGCACACAGCCTTGCTCTTCTAGTTCCTCTGTGTTCTGAGGCTTTTGCCTATGTTATCCAAGTAATCTCAGACCTTTTAGATTGATTGCCCTCAGTTTTTTCCACCTCCCTTCAGCCAGCCTAAGCAGCATGAGTGTGATATCCCGCAGAGGAATCACTTAGTGAAAAGACAAGGTGCCAAGACCCCAAGGTTTGAGTCCTGTCTCTGACTTCATCTAGCTTTAATTCATGCAGAGCTTGATTCTGCTCTCATTTATAAGCCACCACACATCAGTGGTTGTAAGCAGATTGAAGGATACTCTACAAACAATGTCTAGATATTTACTACATCTCTAAAACAAATGAGGAAAACAGAGGTTACAATATTAACGTATAATCAAAGAAGAGTGTGGAGAAGCCTGGTAAAGAATAGATAAATGCCTGGGCAGGTCCTCATCTTACGTATAACGGCATATCCATGCTGACTCCTATCCCGATCAGTCGAATCATGCTAATTTACATTAATTAAGAATCTAGCTCAGGCCTCTGTATTATATGAAGACCATTATTTGGATTTTTCAGTCATATACAGTAGCATATCTCAGATCCTTGATCAAACTCCTCAGATTTCACTGAGGTTGATAAATACCAGAATAATATTTCAGAGTCAAAGTGATGTCATAATTCTTACTTTTTCTCAAACTCTTTGTCTCAATTCTTTACCAAATTACTGAAATACAAGGGATTTACATCAGTCATATATTTAAGGCAAGTTCCAAAGGCTCTCCTATTATGTTACAATCCTGATTTATCCAAAAAATACTACTGTGTAATGCTAGCATTACAAGCAATTATGAGATTTTTATTTGGTTGGAGGCGAGGGAGTTGCTCCAGCTGACTCCATAGTGTAGTACTGCCACATGTAAGCTCCCAGATCCTCTTTCAGATATGCAAGAAAATGTTCAGAGCTAAACAGATTTTCTATATTGTTGCTATTTATTATTTAAGGAAAAGGAGTTAGGAAATCAACAACAGAGTTGTCTGTGCTTTGCTTTGAGACAGGTTAATTTCTGGAGCAGTGGAATTTTATAAGGACCAGGCACTGGTGTCAGATTCTCAAAAGGAGGGATTTTCTGCATGTTGTTTATAACTGCTTCTGTTCTGGGCTGGTATGTCAGTAAAACAATTTCTACTAAGAATATTCTCAGATATTCCATTGCTTATTTCGCTTATTCCCTGTTGACTAGGAAGGTGGCTTGAAAGACCTGATATATGCACTAACTTCAGAAAGGAAAAACTGTACCATGGAAAAAAGACTTCTTTAATAGCATGAAAAAGCTGTGTAAGAGATAGAATAATAATCTGTATTTTCAGTACCAAGACCACCTGCAAGTGATAATGCTTGTATGAATTTTAATTAGAGAAACAACATTTTCTTGCAATATCTCCTTTCCCTTTCCAAGCAACATAGCTGAATAGTTTAAGTTGCTATGGTTACAATGGGTTGTGGCAGACTGTGGATCATCATGATAGTGACATATTTGCACGTAAAGAACAAAGGCCGCATCTTTCAGTTTCAGCCAGATGATTTTAGCCCTAAGTACTTCTATGATTTTAAATCAATTGATGCAGTTTGACATAACAGTCATACTAGATGAAGAAAAATGGAAACTTCATGGTAGTTCAACTTTTCAGTTTAAAATAAGTTCCTTTGCCATGAAGCATTATTCCAGTTAGAAGTTTATTTTAAGAAAATACATAGTACTTTTCAACAACCCATATAGAACAGGAGTTTTTATATATGCTTTAAAAAGAACGCCAAGCTGTTGCCTTGGCTCTTGAGCTATTAAAGGCACAGTCTGTTTCTCATGAATGAAGAGCAAAGAGCTGGCTGAGACTCGAACTCTCTCCTAGTTTCGAACCATTCTATTTGAAAATGTGGCAATCTTATCTTCTCACTGCATTGTGCAAGTATTTTTCATTATAGATTGGCATCACATCCACTAGACTACTTAGTGTCTTCCATTTGGAGGCAGCCAAGTCTCCTTTTTTGATCCAAAACAGTTGTTAACTCTCTAAAGTCTTTCTTAATATGAAAAAATAAAAGAGAGATCCTTGAAACATTTTAGTGGAATCCTCTGTGAAACTAATTTGTGGGAAAAACAAATCAATAGGTGTGTAGGGTACAGAGGGAGAAAGGGTGTGTCTGTGCTTGTGTGCATTCTAGCTTTCAGATGTTTTCATCCAACTAATTTCAAGGGTTAAGAGCAAGATAGTGCACTAAAGTGATTCCAGATGGGCCAATATTAATATCTTTCTTTTCCTGATGAATGAGAAGGTATGACCTAGTTAGAAAACTGCTAAAATTACAGGCGCCACAGAGGCTTCAGCTGGTGCCCTACCACATAGATATTTATCCTTACCTCTGCAATTATAATGCTGATGAGCTGCTCGAACCTGCTGAAGGAGACGTTCCAGGGCCTCAGTGTGTCCCCTGTGCCGAGGTTCTCTTCCACTGCAGTCTTTCCAGTCTATTGAACAAAGGAAATAAACAGAAATGAAACACAAAGGAGCAGGAGAAGGTTTTAAAATATTTTCTTGCCTCTGATATTTCTCGGCTTTAGAGGAGTTTTACATCTGGGCATGCAGGGAAAAATGACAGTTGTTTTTAAGTCTGCTGTTGTTACTTAGACAGTAAGTTTCCTTTGCCTTGTGCCAGCTACGTAATTAATCATAACAATTATTAACAAAGAGCTCACAATCAGCTCCTAGAAGCTCCTGTAGTGACTGACTAGACAATGGCTATTTCTCTTCAGTACATAAATGGCGTCTGTTACTGTAGTGTCAGAGCTGCTCTCAGCTGACACCAGCACTGTACCAACACTCTCAGTACCTCACGAAGATCACGCTATTGCTCCTCCTGCGTTTTGCTGAGACACCAGGCAGCTCGGTGGCTCTCCTATATACAGTTATATAGGGAACCAATTGCAAAGCAGAGAATGAACATCTTCCCACAACCAGAGCTAGCTCTGTAGCCACAGAAACATGCTCTGAGTAAAATCACTTCTGAAAATCTGCTCCCAGGAGAGCCTGAACAAATGCTGGCAATTCCTGCCCTAGAGTCCATGCTCTGCTCAGCACTGCACTCGTGAGGCAAGAAGCTGCGGTTTCTGTCCCACACACCTTCAACCTACAGAAGTCTTTGTTTTCACTCATTTGCTGCTAGCTACAGTCTCAGTCTTGATTTTAAGAAACTGGCAACCTCATCACAAACAGGAGAATGAAACTGTGTGTATCAGAAAGGAGCTTTTTAATTCCAGCCTTGACTAGTTTCATACTTCATTATAATGAGAAAAAAGTACTGTACCAGTTTCCTGACTCAAAGTAATGGTTGATCAAGGTATTAGGAGATGTGCCTGCAAGGGAGGCATGCTTCCATCTTGCTGGCACAGAGGCCACGTACATATTCACAGCCACCAACAAACAGTTTGCTCACTCACTAAATATACAGATCTAGTTTCCAGTGGAAGTTTGGAGTCAAGCATTCCTTCCAATGGGCTCACTATGCCAGGGATAGAAATATCTATTTGCTGCCATTTAGTATAGCAGCTAGAGTACGCACTGTGAAAGGGTGGAAAGAGAAGACATTTGGTATCCTGATAGCCTGTGGGCAGTTGTAACAGCTGCAGAGTGTCTATCCTGCATGTTGTATATTATTGCAGAGATCCAGGGCCAGCTGCATTTATCGCTCTGTGTGGGGAGGCCAGTTCTTAGATCTCCTGTGAGCAGCCAAGAGGAACCCACTGGAACTCACCAATCTCAAAGTGCTTTGGAGTCATCAAACTGGTAGAGTTTCAAATAACTTCATGATTTCTCTGTCCCAGTGGTTTCCAAACTTTTTTAGCCTCCAGATTGCTGCTACTTTAAAAATTATATGGAAATTGGACCAGCTTCCCTCATTGTCCATCACTCACATGCCAATGAATAAGCCTAGAAATGTTACTATCTACTATGATTTCACACAGTGCACAACACTGGCCACTGTCTTCCAGGCTGCTGCTGTGTATGTAGGGGAAACAGGAGGACCGTGGCAAGACTTCACTGTCACGCTACATGGATGCATCTCCAAGGATATCACTAACCTTTGATGCTCTGGGATTGGAACGGATCAGGATTAAGCCTTGAAGCTTTCATTTCCCTTGCATATTCTTCTGGCTGCTGTTACAGACAACTTTGTAGAGTATTAATGTATTCACACTTAATTTTTAGCTTAGGGCCATATTTTGTTATGCAACACTGGTGTAATTTCACATTGCTGCCTTCTTGCCAAGCACAAATCTGCTAGTTTTGAAAGCTGGTGGTGAAGGCAGTCATGTGGATAAAGAAGCTCTGCCCCTAGTAGCTGCAGCAGTAAATAGCATCTTGTCTTTCAAGCTAAAATTCTGATGTTAATATTACTTAATGAAAGAATTTACATTTAGGCTCTGATGGTCTCCCTTGCTGTAAACTTAAATGTGTGTCACTAAGGATACTTAATGAAAATACCACACTCTTGACAGCAATCTCTACACAGTGAGCCAAGTTTGCCAATGCTTCTGTGTTCACCAACAAAGAAAACACATATATAGCCATTAAGAAACATGTCTCTGCTGTATACTCACAAAAAATCCCATATATATCAAGTGATGCTCCTGCTCTCCTACAGGGAAATCCAAAAGGCTCCTTTTGTTACCTTGGCTGCCTTTCAGAGAAACACCCCCACAATTGTCCCAGGCACTTCAGTAGTACTCCCATGGATGGAGCTACTCTCCGTCGTGGAAGCAGGGACTTCACTGAGTTCTGAGCAGCTGCACATGACAGCATGGCCCTACTGCCAGCAAGTCTAGGACTTTCTGCTACTCTAAAGCCCAGAATCCCTGAGACACTAAACATGGGAAATTAACTTAATTCTCTGTATAGTTTTTGTGTTGATCCACTGAAATCTGCAGGAAAACTTACTTCCCTTACATCCCAAAGCTTTGGAACTGGCACATATTGTCAGATTTCAGAAGGTTAGTAACAGTGGACAAAACAGACAGGGAAGACAATGCAATATGCTCAAAGCAAAAGTGCATATCATTCAAAGCTGCGGTCTTAAATACCACCTGTCTTGCCAGGAGTGCCCTGTTCTTTGCAGATGTTTAGCTGAAAAACTAGCAACTACTGTAAAAGAGACTGTTTCTCAGCTAATGTAATTTTTCCATTTGTGGGGCCAAATCCTGTGTAGTTATACCTGGGTATAGTCAAGGTAATTACATGTCACTAAGTTATACAAACCAACTCCATAGTAGTGAGTTATCCACATAGCCAAGAGTAGAATTTTGTCCCACAATTGTAGTGCATTTTTATTCTCAAACAGAATATTTCTTTAGCCTAGGTCTGGTTTTATTCTGGGGTAAACAAGAGCAAAATTGAGGCAAAATGGGACAATGATACTGCAAGAGCCTCATTTATCCAACCCTCTCCATTATGACTACCGAGAGTAGGTCCAGCTTGCTTTATTTTCTCACATTAGCATGCAAGATTATTAAATTGTTACATTAACCTAATAAAAACAAATGCTAATGCAATAAAATGGAAAGTCCCTCTACTGCATTAATCAGCACATGGGAAGCTGTAATATGCTGAGCCTGTTTGGCATTGAACACTAAGTCTGGAAAAGCAACTAACAATACAATGTGATTATAGTAGATCAAAAATTACAAATGAAAAATGTTAGTCCTAATGAAGTCTGAGAAAACATATTATGGGTTTGAAAAGGAAGAAAGGCTTTTGGACATGTCTGGAACATTTTAGTGCTTATGGGCTAGATCCTATCAACATGCGTGTCCAAACTAGAGTATTTTACAGACAGGATGCTATAAGGATGGAATCTATAATGTTACAAGTCAGATACAAAATTACATATGATAGATGTGGTTTTGTTCTAGTTCAGATTCAGGTTTTGATCCATTCATGTACTGACAAAGGAAGTTTCATATAGCAGAATTCTATTAAGAGAAATGAAGGTCAAAATATTTCTCACTTTTCTGAAGTGTTAGTAATTAGATGACAATGTTCTGTCAAAGGACAGGAGAACAATAAAAGATGAGACAAAAAAATATACATATATGATTATTTTGCTTATTTTAGGGAGGTGGAAGGAGTTGAGGCTTATTTATTTATTTCAGTCCTAGATGACATGGCAATTAAGTAATGAACTCCAGAATATTTGTCTTTTTCTGTTCTTTGAAGAGGGATAAATTCTTACAAAGCAACATCACTAATCAAAGTAAGAGGGTAGACAAACTGTACCTACTTGAAGGAGAAGCATATGCAGGAGTAGATTTGCGTGGAGGTCCCCATCCTCTCATGTTGTATGCTGAAACATGGATATAATACCTCTGGCCCTGCAAATGGAAACAACTGGAGTCAAAACTATCACTTGACTCAAAATCTTGGCTGTAATAACTGGAAAGCAGTCCCTCCCAACTATGTTTTCTCTGAAAAACTTAAATAGCTTTCTGGGACATCAACTGGTGCACCATGACAGATCGAAACATAGTACAAAGATTTCCAGACAAGCAATCTACAGAGGGTTGACAACACAGCAATTCCAACTGACAAACTGCAATCTCTTCTACCAAAGCTGAACCCTGGGAACTCTTACAATCAGGTTTCAGGAATAGGGACTCCTCTTTTTCCTCTTGCATTTAACGGTCTCTCTACCAGCACAGCAATGGAAGAAGCTTCATTTGCTGCCACTGAAATCAGTCACACATTTATCACTGATTTTGATGGATAAATCTAGGCTGATGGAGAGCACTTCTGAAAGTCTAGCTTTTAATTTAAATATGTTATATACTTTGGAGTATATAGACAAACACATAGTAAGCACTGTTCTTAACATGTGCCTATGGAAGTGACTGTGCAAGCTTGCTTGATTTTATCTTAAGAATAGTTACTTTGTTTTGTTGTTAGAAAATGAGAAACAGAGTAAATACACGTTGTGGCTCAGCTCCCTGGAAGGGAGTGTGCTTCAAATCAAAGATTTCTTCGCAGAAAAGGTTAGAAAAAAATTATTTTTTCTATTCTGCGTAGAGGGGTTTATATTATGCCGGTTGCTTACTCTTCAAAGTTAATTCTCTCATTTTGAGAGCCCATGTTTTGGGGCACTGGCCAAGGATCACATGCATACCTCCCCCCGTTGTAACTCTGTAGGCCTGATTCAGTGTGCAGTGAATACAGTGGAAAGACTCCAGCTCAGTGGATGCTGGATTGGGCCCCTCTGGTGATGTTTCTAGTGGAAATAGTTATATTCTGAGCAAGACTTATTTTCATCAAGTATTTTGTGAATCAATATTTGCTTGCACAAATGGTCCTGAACAGCCTGTAGGAAAAAGACTTTCAGACACATGGTCAAAATTATTCTGCTTAAAAATCCATATGAATGTTCATAAATTTTCTCCATTTCTGACCCAGTTCTTATCAGGGTAAAACATTTATACAAAAATAAATAACAAAAATGAAAATGATTGCCATTAATGTGTGTGTTCCTGGAAGAAGTCGAAGAGAAAGAACTGTTATTTTAGCTATTGGTCATCAGAGTCAGGACCAGATCTTTCACGAGCCTTTGATCTGCACTAAGATTATCCTGTGATCCAGAAAACAGTAGCTTTCACTCCAGTCTTTTCTGTTCTCCCCTAAGAATGACAACTTATAAAACAGTTCATGCTGTCTGTCTATTCCATTGTGACTTTCGGATTTTGGATACCAGACATATTATGCTTAATGACTGGAACTTGTTGCTAGAAGAAGGGCACTCTGCAGTTGTTACCAGCAGGCATGGATGCAAATTGTCAGTGTCTGTGTATCACTGCAGCGGCAGGGGGCATCAAGATCTAAATGAGTCATTTGGCACTTACTGTTCTGAGACCTGTGATGGTGCACCTCAAAGACTGAAGATTATCCATAATTATTTCACCGACCAAAGGAGAGAAGTCTTCTGAAGAGCTCCATTCCACTAGGAAACAAATAGCAGGAGAAAATGCAATCAGATACCAGTCCAAGCAAAGAAATCAATGTACTTGAATCACTCACAGGTTAACTTTTCTTCTAACAGTTTCCCATTCCATGTGGATACTGGAAGTCAGGTTTAACAATAACGTTTAGCAAAACTTCACACAATAATTAAATGATATCTCTGTATATGAGAGAGAAAAGCAAAATACTGCTTAAAAGCTTTTCAGAAAAGAATGCTTAAAAACTCTGCAATATAAATTACAATCAGTCAACATTTGCCCTCATATAAACAATTTCCTTTTAAAGATAGAGAAGTAGTGGAAGAGAGTAGGTAGAGGACTTGGACTTGCTAATGCCATCTGGAAGTTTATACATCCAAACCAACAAAACCCACTGTTTTGCAATTGGATCTGCATAGGCAGGCATGGGCAGAGTACTTTTGGCTCCACAGGACCACAAAACTCTCATCATCTTGTCTTAGCTAATTTGTATAGAAATATCATCCACAGACTAGATCTGACACTCACTAGAGTCTCTTCAATGGTTTCAGTGGGTTCTGACCCTCTTGTCCAAGCCTGATTCTCCTGTGGTCCCTGAAATTACAGAGCTCCACAAGGAACTATTAAGTTGTATCCACTTTGGAAGTGAATTAAGTGGCATTGGGCTGACACATCCTTCCCAACCTGTCCTGCAGCCTGAATTCTAAGGGATACCCTCACCAAAGTGCTCCCATCAACTTGTTTGGACAACTCATATTCCTGCTTAAGGGGTTATGAAATCAGTAGTCCTGCTGTGAGGACTCTTCCTCAGTACTTGCAAAAATGAATATGCATGTAAAATATCAACAGGCCATGAAAACCTACTAGATGATTTAAAAAAAAGCATATATGTAAGTGGGGAACTGATGGCTGCAGGTAGGAGACCAGTCTCTCTTTCTTAAATTATACTTTAGTAATGACAGGTACCATGATTAGAGTTAAGGTTAATCCTGGAGTTAACCTCTGGGATTTAGTAACTTGCACCTTCAGACTCAAAATTCCAGGAAAACCTATCAAAAATATAGCAAAATTAATCTCTTAAATTACTCTACTGCAGACATGGGAAAATCCCATCAATTTTCTGGATTTACATCAAACTAGAGAATTATACCCAAAGCTTTCCCTTTAAGAGTCACAAAATAGCTTATAGATACTTTATTTGCATATTTATTACTATAGGAGTCTAATTTAGAATAGATCAGAAGGTATAGGTATTTTAATATCGGCATGTGGAATCTTCTGGCTGTGTCATACTAGTATTTTCATGTTAAAAGAAAAAGGCTTCACGGAATTTTTTGCTCAGCATATACAACATTTAACTGCCAACACATTTTTCTAAAATAGCCAAGTATCAACAGCACAACTCATTTTTCCTTTCTCTCCTAATTGCTCCTTTTCTGTGATTGCAGTTTGTGAATGCACAGCATGTTCTGCAACATTTTTGTATTTGCTGCAATGAAAAGGATATTGGTTTTGTCTATTGTCTTTGAACTTTTTCAGTGTGTATTTTTCTAGTTTTCCACGGGTTTTAAATACCTAATTACTCCCACCTTTAGTGGAAGCTATCTCTGTACATTAGAATGAAAATATAGAGACTGTTATGGTACCATACTGTAGGTTTTTATTGACAACTTAATTATAGGAATACTTATAAGTACCATTGAACTTGATGGCCTGTCAGAGTTTCCATTGTAAACCATGATTTTCAGGGTTTATAACTCCACTGTATTAAATCATTGGGGACATTGTATACATGCTGCAAACTTAGACATCTTGTCTGTTTTATAGAAGGATAAATTGGAGAAACCCTGTCTGAACTGCTGAACATGTTATCACTAGGCTTTCAGCCACTTCAGATACCATTTTTCTTCTCAAAGATTCATGTAAAGCAAGACAGTGTCACTCAAGACAGGTTCTGCCAACAAATCCTGTCTTCATTGAAATCCCCAGCCCTGACTGACTGTTGCTCAGTGTGAGGGGCAGCGGTAAAGTTGCAATTTAGGCAGCACAAAACAAAAGCCAAGGGTGAAATAAGTGGCTTTAAGCTGCTTTTGAGCTTCCCAAATTTCTAGCTGTTCTATGGACTGGAGGGTACTCAAACACAAACCAGTAGTTCAAGAGGCATATTTAAATTTGGGTAATTTACACAGATAAACATTGCAGCCCTATTCTTGATGTGGGTCTCTTTCTCAAGCCTTCCATTTGTATTCTGGCATTTAGAAAAGTGCTCCTAATATTTAGAGATCTTAACACACTGCCTGAAGAGGAATTAACTGCCTTAATCTAAACGGGACTGTAATCCTACACCTTTGCTACCATGTGTACAGCAGGAACATCATGATACTGGTATCATGACTAGCAACAGCATGGCAGTTTGTTTTCAGAAATAATCAAGGACCACAAGTTCAGAGGAAGAATGCGAGTTACCAAGGGGAGAAAAGGCTGACATTGCCTTTAATGCTGTCTCAGGAACAGCTGAGGAAGTGGGGTTTGAAATAATAAATCACAGCTTTGCTCTGATGTTTCAGGGAAAACTGTTGCCCCAACTCATGCTGTTGGTGAAACCCCATGTGCAGGGCAAATACCCTCAACCACTTGCTGGGTGACACTGTGATCTCCCAGTCCCTTGAAGGACAACTAGTCATCAGGGAGAGCGACTGAGCCTGCAAGTCCTTTCACAAGGTACGGAGGAGGGCTGTGTACCCCTGTGATCCCCTCAACCAGCTGAGTCTTCGCTGGCTGCTAGGCCGAGGCTCAGCTGTGCTTCTCATTATGCAGCCAAGTAATGCCAGCATTTTGTACTTATTTTTTTAACTCACCCTGTGGTGGCTGAACCCCATGAAATTGAAAACTTACGAATATGATAGTAACTTGTGGATCAGATTATAGTTGTCATTATGATTGAGAACCCCTCCCTTTTAAAGGATATTTACCTAACAAGATGGTCTATGCAAAGTTACTCAAAATTTAATTTTCAAGTATATTTATTTACAAACCTCACATTTGGGAAAAACCTGCTCCCCAGTTTCAATAAAAATTTCCATAACTGAAAAATAAATATTTTTTGAACAGCTGTATTGGAATAGTGCCTTCTTTCCCGCCTTGTTTCAAAGTACTACTGAAAACATATCAACAGGATACACTGAAGCATTGCTATTTTTGACAGAATGTCATTCTCTGACTCATGATATCTGTCATAAAGAAACTCATAAAAAGTTTTGGAAATTTTTGCTTACTTCTGATTTTAACAAACCTTTTTCCTCCATGATTTTACTGATACAATTGAGAAGAGGATGACCTGATATAGTTTTAAAGAAATGCAAATCAACTTCAGTCATTTATCACTTATTAAGTTTATATCTCCTGTTATACATTGCGAGATTTCAGCTTGCTACCATAATGGTTGTCTAAAAATAATATATAATGCTCTACTATACTCATTCATTGGGTTTTAAACCTTTTAGAAGGACGTGAATACTGGTGTCCCTATTTGATAGGTGGGAAAATGAAAGCAAGGAGATGTAGAGCATCTTGTTCACTCAGCAGGCCCCAGAACAACAAGGGACAAACTCCTATGACCTATATTACATTTGTTAGGCCAATGTTGCTCACACTTTCTGGCTCTGTGGGAAATACATAGCTCTTTCTGGTACCAATACAAAGCCACACATCCATGGTCCTACCCTTGTGATTAACACAGATCTAAAAATTATGTAACTGTGCCTGAAGAGCCCATCATGAAGATTTTGCTTAATCTTTGCGTACTTTCTAAAAGAGAGCGCTAGGAGAGACTGCCGTGGTAATAAACAAAAAATACCAACCATTTGTGTAACTCTAAAGTACTTAGGACTTTAAGAACGAACAAAAAACTAGCTAACCTCAGCACTTTAAAAGTCCAATATAAAAATGTTCAAGTATAAAAACCTGAAGATGAAGAAGGTCCTTTATAAGAGCCCAGGAACAAGAGCTGGTCTTATAGACTGTACCAACTGTGCTGTAAAGGACCTGAAAGCTGTTGGGTGAATTAAGGATGGAGCATGTTCCAGTCCTGTTCTGAACACCCCAAAGGCCTGCTTTGTCGTGAACGCTGAATGTCTTCGCTGTTGCGGCTTTCCATCTGACACTTCACGTTATGTCAGAGCAGGGTTTTTTGTGTGTTTAATATATTGGTGACTATGTGTTTTAATGAAGGTGCCCTGTATTCCAGAGCTAGCAAATGCACGATGTGTTGCTGCGGTCGCCAAGATAAGTAGTAATTTTTAAATAAACACCAGTATAAACAGTTACATAAAACTCATGTAAATTGCTGGCACATAATTTTAGACTGGCTTAAGTTATGTAACCGACTTGTGGCCAAGTTGTGTGGGGTTTTTTTTTTAATACTCAATTCATGCAGTTTAAAATAAAGGGAGAAGCTTATTTTCACCTGTTTCTTTTCCACTTGCTATCTTGCTGTTACACTGAGCATGCCTTAAACAGCTTATCAGAGAGATTGACAGACAGACAAGAGACAAAGTGAAGGCATGAAATGCCTCCTGACGCTATTGTAGATTCATTCAGGAAAGCACCTTCTCCTGAGTCAAGTAAACAGCCCAAGCCACAGTAGAATTTGCCACTTCTCTTGGTATTTGTTTTTGCTTGCACTTAAATTACTCACTGAATTGCCGAGTAGATTGATTAGACTGAGGGACATGAGTCCTGTCGCTAAATTGATGGGGTCTACAGAATAGTGTCCTGAGCTGGGATTCTGGGTTTTATTCTCCCATTTGCTACTGACTTGCTGTGTGACCTTGGGCAAAGCATTATGCCAGTGTGGCTTTCAACCCAGACTTAAACAGCAAAGATTGTCTCACCTTCCCTTCCTCCCCATGTCTAAGGCCTAGGCTGAAGGACACTGTGATTTTAGCTTGTTTTTCCAAGGGCCTCCTAACAAATACTTGCATTGTTCAAAAGCTTCCTTTGAAATGTAAAACTGAGAGACAGCATTAACCCCAGAAACCACTTCACACTATCTTTTCCTGCCTGCTGATCTTTACAAAATAATTTTAATAGTTTACACTCCTAATGTCGTAGCAGCTTGATTTAAGGATATTGAACACTGCCATTCATGTGAGTAAAATCAGGATGAAGTACCTAAACAAGTATTTAGAAGTATAACACAAATGAAGAGAATTGAACACTAGTGAAAAGCAGGAAACAGTTTGTTGGTGTAGACAGCATTGCCAGCTCAGATGGAGAATATTGTTTGCAGTATTTGGTCAGCTCCTCCTAGCTGCCTTGAACTATTCTTTCCAGTCTGAATTGAGAAAAGAAACCAATTTTTGCAGATTTGGGTTCAGGCTCTGTTCATGCCTCTCTCATGTTTGGAAATTCTCCAAAGAATGACAGGAGAAAGACAAGTCATATCAGCTGTAGAGACCTACTGACAGAAATCCCAGCACAGTGCTTCCTTTAGGAAAAAACAAATGCTTGGCACTGAGGAGTTTGCATTTGTTCCCATGGATTTGTTTTTTTGCATGAAAGGTATAATTGACCCATAAATGCACACTTAGAATGTCTGGAACTGGTTGCATTCTGCTGGATAAGAGCATAGACAGAGACAATATGATACAAACCACAGCACTTACAAAAGGGACAGGTGAACTTTTCATTTGTTTGTTTAGGGACACTAACTGGGATTTACTACACTGCCTAAGGGACTTACACATATTGCCGTGCAAACACAGAAGTTAAAACAGTGTAGTCATGGCCTGGGACTGGGATTTCTAGGTACTACTTAAATTAAAACATGAGCTCCTAACGGCTCCAAATACTAGTGCTCATTATTTTGGATCTTATCTATTATTTCAGTTATTTCTGTAAACTTATTCAAGGCTTTTTGTACTGGGTCAGTAGAAACATCTATAAGGCTGAAGAAGAATGAAAAAGATGAAAACAAACAGCACTGTGTCCACCTGAAAATAAAGCACTGTTGTGTTTTAGTGTGAAAGAGCTATGGATGGGTTTAAGGGACTCTTGTCAGAACAACAGTCAAAACAGTACCAAGAAGAGCATTTCTAGACTATTCCTAGAGAGCACATCTTAATTTGAAACTTCCATGGCTATACATCTTTGTGATACTTGTTTCAGATAATTTTTTTAATAATCAAATACTTTATTTGCAGTAAAGCTTCTTCCCAAACAGCTGTGGGCTCCTTTACCTTTTATGCCTACTAATAATAATCGGTGATGTTAAAGGGCCTTTCTTGTGGCCCTGTTTCTGGATATTCCTTTGACCCAGGCCAGGATACTCTATTTTATGTCTTGATGTTTATGGGAAGCATTATGACAGCAGGCTGGGTGCCAAAGACACATCTTTGCTTGATCATGGTTTCACAATTCATCTTATGGTAAATATACATTATATAAATGATTTATAAGATATTCTTTTTATTGCATTGTACTAAAATTCTCACCAAGAGAAAATAAAAAAAATTATTGACTGTTTTCTCTTGAGTATTCAGTTAGTGTTTTCTAAGCACTAACAATTCTTTATCCATTTGTAATAAGGTCAGCTATTCCAGTACAAGAAGGAACTTTTTTTCCTTTCTGTTAGTGAAAATGACATTTCTTACTAACATTTTATAAATAACTAAGAAAATGTGCCATGTGGGTGCATATTGCCTTCCAATGTGGGCCAGTGATTAAAAAGCTACAATGGATTATAATAACAGGCAAGATTTGTGCCTCAGCCGTGCAATGACAACTGTATCCCACTCTGGCTGTGGAAGGAAAAGTGGGAGAAAATACACGTTAGAGCGGTGAAAAGGGATGGGAGAATAAATGGGGTTCTTATGCGAACGTTTCACGTCCGAGAAAGGTATAACAGGCTTGGCTCTGATTCTGCAATTTTCCACTCCCAGTGGCTACATTTTACTCATGTAATCTGTGTAACCAAAACTGGTGGGGAAGCTGATGAACGTAAGGATTGCTGCTCATTTGTGTGAAGCATGCATGGGTTCGTCCCAAAACAAAAATACATTCAAATCGAATTAATAGTGAGCAGTTGGGAAAATGCAAACAAAAATGTAATCTATCACAATGTAGGAGACAAACCAAAACACTGCACAGCACTGTTAACACAGAAAGTAAATAGACAAACCCTAATACAAGTACAAGTAATCTGTTTAATGGGGTTCTGCTGCTTTTCCTCTGGTTCTCCTGTAACATTTTTAAAGAGGGACTTAGCTTATAGATGTTAATTAATTATAGTTAAGGCTTTTATTTCTTTATAAACTAATCCCTACACAGTAGCTTACAGAGCTTTCACCTTTCCCTAGCACTGCAGCCAGGTATTGCAGGCAAAACAGTCTTGATTTGGGGAATTTTTACTTAAGTTAATTTATCGCCAATTAACACAAACTTCTAATCACTCATTCAGACTGAGAAGAAAGAAAACAAACAATTCAACAAACATCTAAGTGAACACATTTCCACCACCTTTTCCAGGCTCAACTTAAGCCAAACACCTATCCTCCTCCTTTACTACTGCCAACTTTCTGGGTCTCCACCACGGAGTTACACTCAGTGATGGGGTTTTCCATTGCATTTAGAGCTGGCTGGGCCAGTTGTGACCAGCACCTGGCATCTCCTGACCTCCTTTCACACCTGTGGCCCCTGGCTACTGAAACCTGCCATATATGCCCAACACAGTACTCAGGCATGAGCTAAGTGGGTGCTCATGCGTGAACTCATTGGGTGCTCAGTCATGAGTTAATAGGGCGCTCATGTGTGAACCAGCTGGGCGTTCATTAGTAAATTAAATGGATGCTCCTGCATGAACTGATTGGGCGCTCATGCATAAATTGATTGGGCGTTCATGCATGAACTAATTGGGCACTCATGCATGAAAACAGTAAACCCTGCAATTTATACTCAATACATGAGGTAAGAGCTTGAAGCAGATCCAAAGGTCTGATTCCAAATTTACATTCATGTATCAGTTCTGTTGGTCAGATCTAATTACTAGAACAGTATCAAGTTCTGGTTGGAGAGGCAAATTGGCTATGGTTTAGACCCTTTATGCTTATAAATGGACCAGAAAAGTCCATGATGGACCAGAGGAGACTTCAGACAAAGCAGTGAGCGGGGAAACTTTTTCACAACCCCTTTGAAGACATTCTGTTGTTTACATCTCCAGTGAGGAAGCATTCCCAAACCCATGGATCAAAAGATCTGCGAAATCAGAAACCTCCTTCAAGACAGAAACAGAAAGTTTTGAGTTCCATTCCTACCACTGACTGTAAGAAATTCACCTCTTCTATGCAATACCTATGAACTGGAAACTATAACGCTTACCCACATGCAAATAATTTCAAAAAATACTTATTATTTTAGTAAGTAAATGTACAAGGTAAAGCAATGTCTAAAATTCAGCAACATCACGATATGGCCTTTTTTCTTAGACACTAAAGACAGACAAAACCAGAGCCTATGTGTCTGGGTTTTCTCATAGCCCTTCATCTTGTTCAAAATCCTTATCAAACTCAAAGAAGGAGGAAAGAATGATTGAATTGAGTAACTGCTGTCTGATCAACTACAACATCACTTAACATGTGATCCATGTTCAAAGGTGGTTTTAAATACATAGCAAACTAAAAAAATAGAAGTTCTTAAATTTTATGTTGTTCTACACATACTACAGACATTGTCAGGAGCTAGAAATAGAAAGTTTGGTTTTAACATTTATACATTTCTATACTTGCTAGGCATAAAAATAGAAGTCAAATTGCACAGTCCTGTTAGCTACCAAAATGTAATGTGCAAATAAAGTGCCCAGGAGACCTAATAAAATGCCATAAATGAACTACTGTAAAAAATATCAGACCACACCTATTCAGCAGGATAAATTCAAATGTCTTACAAAGAAATGTATTCTTCTTTTTTTTAATGGAGTAAGAGCTGTTTTAGGGAAAGAAAGAATGAGTTTCAAAATATACAAAGAAACTTTGAATAATAAGTGAAAAGAGTTTCAAGATCAAGTTGAATGCAGAATGTTACTTCATTCCACTATAAACTGGAACAGGATCAAGCAGTGATGTAGCATCTACTTTAGGACTGAACCAGTGATTTAAAGACAATTTAAATTATTCTCATGCAAAAAAAATTCTGAAATGAGCCACAAATTGCTTTGGAGAAGGGAGGCAGGGAATGACTTTTTGTCAAAATTTTAGCAAGATATAACTCATACTTTCCTGATCTAAGCTGATGTGTTTTATTTGTAAAGAGCCACACTGACATAGAAAATAAAAAAATCTTCTCTCTATCCAACAGAAATCCTGGAAGGCAGCTGGACAGTCCTGACAAACATGAAATATTCTGCTAAAATAACAAGCTAAACGAAAAGGTAACAAGGGCTAAAGTGGCCTAGATAGCCTAGCATCACTATCTGGAAAATAACTTGGCATCCATGTCCACAGCTACATCCAAACAGAGAAGATCAGCTCTGTTTGCTACATCAAACATGGCTCAGATTTTTTTCTCTCTTCCTCTCTCTTCAAACATAAATATTTCCAGGCTTTTAAATAAATTAGCTCAACTTTGGTTATACAAGCTGTTTTATTTTTTCTCCAAAAGGGTATATAGATGTTTGTTTAAAAATTGTAAATAAAATATAAACGGAGATTTTCCATTGCATAGTGATCCTTTCCAGTAGGTAATGATCAGCGCTATGTCCATTTTTCTTCCTTATCCTATACTTGGGGATCACAGCATTACTGTGACTACTTCTAATGGGAAATGGATGAAAAAAAAAATGCAATAAGAGGAGCTTTACCTGTACTTATTCACTGTAAAAGCAGAATAATAACCAGGTTTAAAATGCACAGGAAGTAAGTGCAACAAAATTATAGTTACCATTATTTATCCTTTTGTTCTTTAAATACCCCTGCTTTCTTTATGTGTATGTGTTCTGTGGAACATGTGAACCCTAGAAAAGCTAACTGGTGAAAAACAACAGTTCTTAAAAGCCCTACAAGCACTTACTGCTCGCTCTATTGAGACTGTTCCTAGGAGTCAAGTGGTGCCTATCTGGATTATGTTGCTGCTGGGATTTTTTGCATCAGCATAGTTACAGTAGTGTTGCTCTAGGATAAAAATACATCAGTAACAATATGACAGCCTTAAACAGAAGGTTCACCCTACCTAGCTTCAAACTGTGGCAAGTTATTTTGTATATTAGTGTGGAATGTTTTGATTGCATTTTCAAATATGTGAAACTAAAGCAGGTCTTAAGTACTTCCAGGATGGGATGTGAAGTTTGGCTTGAGGGCATGATTAGCCAAGGGCAGGGGTTTTTCTTCTCAATGCTACAGTGATGCTTCACATCCTTCCTAAAACTGGCTGGAGTGAGGTGCCTCTGGCTTTGAATCTTCCTCTAGCACAGAGCAGATTATTACTATTAGTATTGATTTATGTCATGCCTGTCTGCTTCCAGCCTCAAAACACTTTACTAAGTTACAATATACATAGGAATAATTTCACGTCAGCCACCACCATGCTGTAGCCTTCTCTGGAGGGAAACTGAAGGGAGCCATTAGGATGGTGCCTGCAACATTAAACAACAATCCAGGAGAGGAAGTAAAGAATACTCTGGCTCCTTAAAGCAATGCCTCAACAGAATGCAGTCACTGAACTGCCATCCAGCTGGGACACCAAAGTCAATACCCATTCACCGTGTGTGGTTAAAATTAAATCTCCTAATGAAGTGAGATGGTTTTAGTGGTTAGAGAGTGAGTGCAAAGGATTATTCTCCTGTATTATTATTTGTAAGTTATACAGCTAACAAGGGAAAAGATCACACACAGGAAAATAGCAGACAGTTAGATAATGTTCCAAGCCTGGTTTCTAAATTACATTTGGGCAAATAAAGCTTTGGAAAAAATATGTTAAAAAAAAAAGATGACACAGAAAAAGGAAAGGAATTGGCAGTTTCTCAATGTTTTTAGGGAACGAAACTAAACTGAACAGACGTGATGTCAGTTTTTATCCTCTATAATTCAGGTCCGGAGAAAAGAACATTATTAGCTTCTGTTCATGAGCAGGTATTCCCTAAACACTACTGCAAATGCTCCTGAATTCTAATTTGCTTAGAAAAAAAAAAATGGTAAAGTACTGAGGGGAAAAAAAAACACTAACAACTTATTTTCATCCCTGAATTAGCAAAATGCTTAGATGATTTTCTAGGTAGGAGGTTTATGTATCTGACTAAAAAGATCCTCAGAAAATGTTATCACACTCTCCTTTCAGGGCTAGTAATTGCTAGCTGGTTCTAATCATTCTTGCAAGTGATCATTTGAAAGGTTCATTTTATGACCCCTCAAACTAGCACAAAGAATCTCACTCCATAATGTAATAAACAATTCTACAACCAGTGCTTAATTAATTCCCGAAAGTCACCAAAAGGAGCTATTAATGATCTTTCTTTTTATCTAACCATAAATATGCAAGTCTCCTGGGATAAAGGATTTAAAAAGAACATTCTGGCAAAACTAACTGTCAACTTGATAAAGCATAAAATAATTACCAGTGAGGGCAATTCAAAATACGATGGCAATGCTACCCAGTCTGATTAGAAAGTTAGGTCAGGTTGAATTAAATTTCTCTGAATGTTGTGCTTACTAAAAAGAGGACAGAATTGACATGGTACAAAACAGGTTCAATCCAAATGAATACACAAGAAAACAATGCTACAGCCTGTAGAAAATTATTTTTAAAAATCAATTCTATTTGCTTTACTGTGAAAATATCAACAATCATTATAATTAGAGTGTGGACAATATTTCAAGGTTATGGAAAATATGTATATTACAAAGAGCAGGCTGGTATTTTCAAGAGAACTTAAGCATTTTAGGAGCCCAAGTATCATTTTCACAAGTAAATCAGGCAGTAGGAAGACCTTAAATGAAATTTAGTTTCCTGGCAACACAACCCATTGCTGAAAATTAGATTTAGGCTTCTAAAGGGCTTTGATGTTTTTGAAAATCACACTTCCTGCAGCACTGCACAGCTGACTAGGTGTAATACAGTAATTTACCCTTCTGCTGAGGCTATCAGGAATGGAATCACTTTGATAGCTTTAGTGATGTCTGGGAGGTTTTTTTGTTTTTTTTTTCTTACACCATAAAAATTTTTTTTTACTGGGTATACCCAGTGATGACTGGAATCTCTGATCAGAAGCAGGGGGAAGAAAGGAAGAGAGAATCTGCCTTTTCCAAAATGAAGTCATGCAGTCCTTTGGGTGCTTGTGCTTGATGCCAGTGGAGCCTGTGCACCGGCATGTCCCACCTACCAAAGAGCTCTGTGAGCTATTGGACCCTTGATGGACTGGGGCTTTCTGAATCAATCCTGTTGAAGCAATCCCTGCGACATTCACACATGGAAACATGAAATAGGCTGCCCCGCAACACAGCCATTATGGTTCTTGCTATGTGTATGGAAATCCAAGGTTTAAGTACTTCTCCAATGGGTTTTTAATTATTAATACAAAGAAACACACACAATAGGAAACATGAAGAGAGAGAAAGTGGGAAATAACTAAGAGGACTTTCAGGCTCCTCACTCCTTGACTCCCCTGGGCTGGGCAAAGAAGGTCTCAGATCTTCAGAAGAGTGCTTTTCAGTCCCTTGAACTGTGGAAGACGGAGGTTGTGGGTTGCTGCACTCAACACTGAAGAACTTACTGTTTCAAACATTTTAGAAAACCTGTAAGTTTCTTTAAACAAGAAATTTTAAAATTTCTCATTTTTGTTCTAATATTCAATATTTTTTTTCTTTTTATGTTGGAATTTCCTGTGGAATAGAAATTCTGCTTTGAAACCATTTCTATTCAACAGTGCTATTCAGATGGAAGCATTTTCCTATTCATTCCACTTTGCAACTAACTGGTGCCACCCCAAATGTATTGCTCTTCCAAGAATGATGTGGCAGCGCTGGAATAGCTAATTAGTTGGGCTGTATGATGCCTCTGCCAAAAGTTTCAGCTTCCAGAGGCATTCCTTTAAGGAATGGTGGTGTGGGTTTGGCATTTACAAGGATACACATGGTTTCAGGATCCCACAGGCACCAAAAGTTAGCTTGTGTTTTATAACTGCTCATCTCAACCCAGTCATTGAGCTGATGTCCTAACCACAGTGAGTCAAGCAAACTTCTTCAAAGCACTCATGGAGAAAGATTTTGGTTAATTTCTTTTTCTTTTTTAATAAAAATTTTGTCTTTGGGGAATCTTTTAAGAAAATTCCACTTCTAATAATTAAATTCAAAGTTTATTTGCATTGTAATGTAATCTCTTGTAGATAAATACCTTTGCCACTTAACCCTCAAATTTTTGTACATTGTTAAAGTAAATGAAAGATGTCTAAATCCAGTACCTTTATACTTGGTCACCACAGCTGAGTTGACACTCAGAGGTTCTTGGAAGGTGACAGTGAGTGATGTACTGCTTGTTACCATGAGACAGACATTGGTTGGCGCCTCAGGGGCTCCTGGGAGAGAAGAGAAAACATCAGCTCTTCAGCACAACAAATCCTATTCAAACAATGTTTCTGAGTCTTCAAAGAACCCACTGAAAATCACCCTGCAATTGTGAGCTTTGGGTTGTAGGTGTTTGTGTTCTCTGCCTTTTGAGCATTTTAATTAGTGCCCCTGCTAACAATATCCTGCAGACACCATTTGTTTCTATCATGGTTTTTGGCTCCTTTTGGTTAAAAATATCTTCCTGCATATATGTAACCCAATAAAACAGATTCATGCTAATTATGTCAATGAAAAGGCCCTATAAATCTCTTGGGGTGGGTAGGAGGAGAGAGAAAGGACAAAACCACAAAGAGCTAATTAAACCTTTATGGTTTCACTAACAAACTCAAATTTATCAAATAACAGAAAACATTTTTACATGATTGTGATTCAGAAATTGCAAATTCCACAAATGTTTTAGTGTAGTAGTTTCAAAATACAGTTGTCAGTTGGGGCCTAACTTTTTTTTGTTGTTGTTTTTTTAAAAAAAGTTTAATTCACAGAGTATCAGTCAGACTCAATTCAGAAATCAAACACAAAACGTCAGGACTTACTGCTGGGATTGATTAAAAAAATCATTATATTAACTTACTTGCTGTATTGCCTGTATTTAGTATCTAATACAAGGAGCACTACATCTGTCTTGAAGTAATCTTAGAATACAATCAATTTGAGAAAATTATTTTTAAGTACATTTATATAAAGATAGCTACAAAAATGTTAATGGAAATGATTGTATTTCATTGACTAGGATACAGCTAAAAGATCTACATGTGAAACAATTTAGCCCTGTTTACTCCTTCCTACGGGCCTGAATTCACATTTACTTTGGGTACAGTCTCACTTGTATAACTGTGACCCAATCTGTGACTGCACTGATGAAATATTATATGGTGATGCCAAAAATAAGTTTTCACAATTTTTATATGTAAAAAGAAATTCCATTTTTTGATCAAGTGTTTAGAACACCTCCATTCTTTTAGAACAGAATATATATTTTTTAAAAAATCAAATTACAACAGAAAAAAGGCCAATGTCCCCATCCCTCTTCCTCCCTATTCATGTATTCTTTTCTAATCATCCTATTTTAAACTCTGAGCACATTAAATGAGATCCAGGAGTAAATATGAAGAGAAACAAGCAGGAGAGAATCATTAGATTCTGAACCAAGAGTTTGGAGGTCTCATCAACTTTATGCAGCCCACTCCTGAAGGAGCTTTGTGCTTGTTGCTCTCAGATATTTGCTCCTCTATTGTTCTGACATCAATTTCCTTCTCATTCTTGGGAAGGCCATTTAGTCGTATGCCTCAGTTTTTCCACCCTAACTTTCATCTGCTTCACAGCAGTGCTGTGAGGATCAGTCAGCAAGAGCATCTTTGCTCAACAAAGGCAGAGTGTTCTCAGTTGTAGAGTTCTTGTCTTGAATTTTGCATCTACTTTCTTCTACTTACTAGCATGCTCGTAGCCTGCCTTCATGCGCTTGTATAGCCTGTATCTCCATTCCCATGCTTTTAGTTGCTTCTCTTTTTCTGTGTTGTCTGTACCGAGGCCTTCATTCATCACCTGAGCAGATAATTCAGTAACTCGCTGCTGTGCTTCCTGGACCAATGTACTCAGATGCACTGATCTGCTTTCCATGTTAACAACTACCAAGAAAAGGGAAAAATAAGTGTTTGATGGACTTAACGTGACAAAATTCTGGCCTTACGCACTCTGGTATAACACATGTAAGGTCAAATCCTTGAACACTCTGCCTTCCAGTAGTTGTCTTGTCATAAAGTGAATTAGAACATGCCAATTTATACCACATAAGGATCTGGCCACTTAAATGGGATTAATAACATTAACAAATTTTATCTTCCTATGTTTCCTCATATGTTTAAAAATGTCTTAATTAGACTGAAATTGCATATATGTTTTAAGTTGGTGAAATATTAAAAACAAACTAAAATAATAAAGCATTTGGTTTCTATTCAACCCTTACTTTGCCATAATATCATAAGCTTTTATAGGAAAAAAAAAAGATTACTGGTTATAAATACATACAATATATAAATCTCTACAAGTAAAGACAGATCTAATTGGCAAACTTAAGAATGAGAGTTCTGTGCCTAAGGGCCGTGGCTGGTATAGAATGGATCCCTTTCCAGGTTTTCTTTGTGCCACAGTTTTGTCCATGTTATATCTAATTAGTCCTTGGAGAGACTGGACAGATAGTAAGCAGCTTGACACACGGAGATTTTGGTTTTCTCCAGCACTCAGAACAATTTTGATTTGACATTGAGCAGTCCAGGTTGCCTGTATGAACTACTGCGTGCTATGTAAAGGTGAAAATGAAGATCACATAGATTACAAACTAAAATAGGGCCCAAGTCCACAAGGCTACCCTAAACCAGCCCCTTGATTATACAGTGAAATGTGGTGAATCAAGCCCTATTTTCAGAATCACTCTTAGACTGAAATTGTTCGAAGTATTTGCAGTTTAGAAAATAGGTCTTGTAAAGGTGTTTAATCTGAAGAGACATGCAACTGCTGATCTGATGTTCAATATGCAAGAAATAGTGTACAAGAGAAGGAATTCTGAAATCATACAAAGCTAACGTTTCCCTGGTGTCTGGTATTTTGGCAGAAGAGCTCTGAGATAGGGACCTCTTAAATTAAGTCTATTTACCAGAAACACTGCCCTAACACTATACAGGAGCATTAGACATTGCTGAAAACTGTACCATATAAAGGACCAAGACTCTGACAGGTTTTTAACATTAAAACATCACATGAACAAAGATGTCTGTGCATATGAACATGTTATTCCTAAATTGAAATAATAGGATTATGGGACAAATCAGACTGGAAAGAACCTTCTCTAGTATAACCTTGTTCAAAATAGGGTCAACTATCAGGTCAGACCAAGTTACTGAGGGCAATACCCAGTCTGGTCTTGAAGACTTCCCAGGATGGAGGCTTTACAACCACTCCAGGCAACCTGTTCCACTGCTTTACTATCCTTATGGTGAAAACCTCTCATTTTAACTTTTGCCCTCTATCACAACAATATCACAATCAAAGTTTAGCAGAGAGAGTCTAAGAATAACCCTATATACTAATGTGAAAAGTGCTATGGAACTTTAAAGTCACAGGAGAGCAAAGACTTACTCAATGCCTCTGACATCCAAAAGGTTGTTTTTGAAGAATGTTTGTCTCTAAGACTTTGCTTTCAGAAGCTGGCTTGAAGCCTGATCATTCTTCATATGCATGTCAGAGACATATGGCCAGGCTTACTGGAATCTGCTGGTATCCTCAGACCTCTCTGTTTCCTGAGGAGCCAAAGGTGATATGGTTTCCCGGATCCATGCTTACAAAAAGCATGCAACATATCTGATAGCACAACAGGACTGAGAAAGGAGATTTTGTGTGCCAGAACTTCAGGTGATTGAGAGTTGTCATTGGTTCAAGTTTTCACTAAGGATCTGGCTTTATCTGTTTAATCAAGATTCTGATCCACAATTGTCAGGTCTTGGAAACATGTCCAATCAGCCACTGGGAATGTTATTTTTATTTGGGTTCACATGAACAAGCCAAGCCAAACCCTGAGTATGTGATGAATAAGAGTAACTGAAAAGATAATACAGTGAACTTTGCCTCCTCTCCAACTACATTAACATTTTAAACTCTGTACTCTCTGATCTTACTTAATTTGTGTTTAAGAGATGTTGGGTTCCTGTTAAGATTTATACAGTCTGAGCTTCATGTGGAAATGAAGATCATAGTTTTACTTTCTATAGCTTTTTCTGCTGTTCTTCCTATTCCAGGCAGCAATCCAGGTGATACAGATGGAAGCTATCTGTCCTCCAGATCCTCTTTTCTACAGCATTAGTTTAGGGGCTATGAGATTTCAGCTGGATCACTATGGCTAATATAGTGGAAGAGCAAGAGTTTTCTCTGTAGGAAGCTTTCTGTGTGCACTTGGAATGAGAAATTCCTCTACCTTGCAGTCTCCCAAATCTGTGCATTGGTCCTATACACTTCCAATTAGATTAAGAGATTCTTGTGTCTCGTCCCAAAATTGGGATGAGTCAGAATTTTACCTTGAAATCCCCTCCCCTCCCCCTGGGGAAGTCTTGTTCAACTGCCCACCTTAGAGAAATGAAAATGCTCCCACTGGGTGCTGGATCAAGTTCTTGCAGCCCTGAGATCATACAAACAGAATGGATTTAATTCTAAGAGGGTTGATTAAGTACAGAAAGCAAAGCAGAGAGACTAGAGAAAATAGAAAATGACTGCTATTAGTTGCATAAGAATGAAGCCACATAGAAAGATGCTGCGAACCTTTGTTTTGAGTGCTGAAAATAACTTTTTGCATTTTGTTCTGAAGTAGCAACCGTAAACCCTTAAGGTAACAAAAAACCCCAAAACAAACGATCGTTTGCTTTTTATTGAGAATGCTTCATCCATTATTTCAATCAGAAAAACTAAAAATTAAGATAAGTGAAGTGGAAATTTGGTGGGTATATTTTGAAATGGAAATGAGGTGGTTATATATTCATATTCTCTGTGTTCATAGGCATGTTTGCATTAATTACAGGAAATGAATACTAATTTATGATTGCCCCTGCTCGCCATCAGACTGCATTTATTTACAGATGAGGTCAATGAAAAATTAGTTTAGTCTTTTTTACTGCTATTTAGAACACTCAAGACTGTGTTTTCCTCTAGATTTGTCATGGTTAATGAATGTTGCTTCAGCAGTCAATCATGTACTCTAAATGCTGTCACACTTTTTTTTAAAGCCTCAGTCATGAACCATGACAGAAAAATAAACAAATAAATATAAAACTAAAAAACTCTTTTCACTGAGCAGCTACACTATGCAAAAATCTCCAGGGAAGGTTAAAGGAGGCCAGAATAAATGATAATATAAGTGCTGTGGACATAGAAAAGCAATAAAGGTGTACCAACACTGAGGGTCTGGCAAAAAAACTCAACACACACACACACATGCACACACACTCTCCAGTGAAAAAACTGGCAATGTTAGTAGCCTCAAGGTGCAATTTCCTGGAGCACTGAGATTGACATGCCAGCACTAAATGTTGTTAATTTAACTAACTTCAAATTAATGGCAGAGTCTGCAGTGGCCGAACCCCTCAAACACAGTCTCATTATAGCCTTGCTGGGAATGTCCTAAATATAGGCATTGACAGTTTAAAACAAATTCGCATACATTGGTGTATTTTTAGACACAAGCAAGGCGTCGGAGTTTGTGTCATGGTATATGGTTGATTAATTGGGTTGGTAAGTCACCCTCCGACCCACAAATTGTGCATAAAAATGCCCATGAAGGAATACAAAGGATAGTTTTATAACTACAATATGTAGTTATAAGCAATATTGGTATCTAGTAAAGTGAGAAGGTCTGTTATATGCTTAGATTTTCTATGATTCTGTAGAACTTTGAAATTCTTATTTAAGTGGGATGTGTGCTTGCAGCCCAGAAAGCCACCCATATCCTGGGCTGCATCAGATGAAGTATGACCAGCAGGTTGAGGGAGGGGACTCTCCTCCTCTACTCCACTCTTGTGAGACCCCCCTGGAGTACAGTGGCCAGCTGTGGGGTCCCCAGTACAAGAAAGACATGGACCTGTTGGAGCGAGTCCAGAAGAGGTCACGAAGATGCTCAGAAGGCTGGAGCGCCTCTGCTATGGAGACAGGCTGAGACAGTTGGCATTGTTCAGCCTGGAGAAGAGAAGGCTCTGGGGAGACCTTATAGCAGCCTTCCAGTACCTGAAGGGGCCTACAAGAAAGCTGGAGAGGGACTGTTTACAAGGGCATGGAGCAACAGGACAAGGGGGAATGGCCTTAAGCTGAAGGAGGGGAGATTTAGATGAGATATTAGGAAGAAATCCTTCCCTGTGAGGGTGGTGAGTCACAGAAACAGGTTGCCTAGAGAAGCTGTGGCTGCCCCATCCCTGGCAGTGTTCAAGGCCAGGTTGGATGGGGCTTTGGACAACCTGGTCTAGTGGAGGATGTCCCTGCCCATGGCAGGGGGCATGGAACTAGATGATCTTTAAGGTCCTTCCAACCCAAACCAGTCAATGATTCTATGATTTAGGCCATTTGAAGAATAGGAGTGAGGAGTCTGTGGTAATGGAAATGATAGATTTCAACACAACCTGTCTCCTGAAGACAGCATAGCTGAAATCAAAAGGATAATCAAAATAAACCGAAGTCTAGACAACCCATCGTCCCTTCATTTTGATGACAAAATCCATATTTCAGACCATGATCTTTGAATCACTCACTTCCTGTTTCCAATTTTTAAAGATTTTTTTTCAGTATTGATTTTACCTCAGCTGCCCCACTGTTAATGACATTAGAAACTCAACCTGATTCATCACTTGGTGTATATGACAGAGAACAAAAAAGATCTACCAAGCATGCATTCAACAAGCAGATATTGCTGCAAATGTCCTCCAACGCTGTGGTACTATTGCTGGTAGAATCATCTTTATGATAAAACCAGTCATTTTTTGTGTGTAATGTAATTAATTTCCCAAAACAGCAGCAAACCTAATCTCCTACAGGCAATTATCTAAGTCAATTTAATTGGTGTTCTTTACTTACAGTGTGGGCTTTCCTTTGCCCCAACGTGTAGAAGGGTCCTAGCAATAGGGACGTTGTTTGTCAAAATGGCAATATCCAAAGGAGTTAGTCCCTCACTGTTTGGTGTGTTCAGGTCCAGTTCCTCCAGAGTATATTGATAAAGAAGAATCTGAACAGCATCTAGATCTTGCTGTTCTACGGCCTCAAACATAGCTTCATTGCACTGGAAATTCTGCATATCAATAAAAACAGAAATTCAGTAAAACTTTTCAAATGTCAGTGTTTTAAAAATAAATAGAGAAAACTTGGTTTTGTGAGATTGCTACAAAATATTGATCCTCCAGTCCCAGCTTAGGTTTAGCTGGAAAGATGGAAATTGCAACAAAACTGAGCTTGGTCTGCCTCTGAACTTGTGTGCTTGAACTTGCTTCTGGTCTGTGGGAAGATTCGAGTGAGTTTTGAACACATAGAAAACAAACCCATACTTATTTAGATATCTGTCCTGTAATCAAACTATATGAACAATATTAAACATTTTCAGTGTGAAACTGGATGAAAGACTATGATTTTGCCAGTCTTGGACTACTGAGTTTTTCAACTCAAAATTAAACTAAAATCTAGAGGATATAAACTCAGGTGATCAAAATCCAAATCAAACAAGCTATTCTGGAGAAAAACCTTCACAGCTCCAGTGTGACCTAGTAATAGGTACTGTTCATTCAAACACCTCAGTCATTTTTAGGTGCTCGTATTTTTGCATTTAACTTGTAACTAGAAACAGCTTTGAAATGTATAGTCGTTAAATGAAGAAGTTGAAAAGAGACTGGAAAAATTGACTGTCCAATGTGCATGTCAGAAAGTGTTGTGTCTGAACAGCAGAGAACATAAGAAGCCAAAACCAAGAACATACATAGAACTGTCTCTCAGGCAGGGAAAATCACTAAACCTTTTCCTTATCAATGTCAAGGAGATAAAAGAATGGGGTAATGCAAAAAACCCAATCATTTCTTAATTGAGCTGGGGAGAAGCAGGTGCAGGAGAATAGCATGGCCTGCAGAATCCTGTTACAAGAACATCCTTCTGGAGCCTTCAATAATGACATGTTATTTGCCAAGATTCTTTAAACTCTCTCCCAGTGTCCCATTGCCATAATTACCCAATAGGTTCTTTTTCCTCTTAAGAATGAATTAGTAGAAGCAAGAGACCCAGCTAAGCAAGGAGAGGTCAGCATGAGGTCACATAAAGGAACTGAGATCTACATAGACATATTGTGCCAATGGGTATACTGAAGAAATGCATACATAAGAGAGCAAGCAATCCAGATATATGATGTAAACTGGCTTCCTGTGTCCTGAAACCCACATGGAGGAAACACAGAAAATTCTTATTCAATAAGGTATTCTTTATGATACGAAATAAACATTGAATTGGAACTGTCTTCTGCTGTGATTAGAAATTAACATTTCAGCCACATCAAAATTTTGTGTTCTTTTTCAAATTGATGTAGTTTTATTTGACATATCCCCGCCCAAGTTTTGTGTTGTTTCACTGAAAGCTTTCTGAAAGAGCACTGATCTGCTGCAACATCTTTCATCTTCTCCTAAAACACATAGACTAATGGTTTGCAAGCAGTTCTGAAAACTAGAGTCCACATCTACACCTTTGAACTTGATCAATTCTATAGGTTTTTTTCAGTTGTGCTAGAAGTTAAAAGTGTCTTCAGAAATTCTCGGGCCTGACAGAAATCTTTTCGTCTACTGTTTTGCATGTAAAGTATTGATACTACACTAAGAAATTGCAAAGATGATGTTATCTTCAAGTTTTAACATGGACCCCATCTATGCTGAATATTAGGGATCAGCAGAAAAAGATGACAGATGTACATATGCTAATCTTTACCCAAAATTGTCAATATAGAGAAATGTGATGACTAAGGATGAGATGAACTATGCAGCAAAAAAGCAAATCTAGGAGAGTAGTGCTGACTTGGGAATCTACCTTTTAGACACTTAAAGTACACAAGATAGCTCATGCTGGAGAAATATTTTTTCTGTAGATTTCCATGCAGAATAAAAGATACTACGTAAACAAGTGCTTCATCAAAATGGGTGTCTGTCAAATTCTTGTTTGCAGATTCTTCTTTATATTCTAAGAATCAGATTTAATTTCATTATCAAATACTTAAATCATACTTCAGTGTTAGGTATAAGAGAAAAATCTCAGACAAAGGAATTGTAAGCAGCTAGATTTATCATTCTTTATCCACCCCTCTGTTCAAGGCAAGACATCGTCTTTAAGGACATATACTGTCATTAGAGAGGGCACATCTCCAAAAAGTTTTAGAAAAGAGGTTAGCACATATTTCTTGTATTATAAGGCAAAACTTAAAAATTACAGAAATTTTTACTGCAATGTAGCAATATTTCTTTTCATTCCAGTAGCTCTACACCTCTGCTGTCTTGCTTATATAACACCTTATCATCCTGAAATAACATCTTACTCTTATTGTGGTATTTTGCCCCTACCCTTAAGGGATGAAGTGCTCTGGCTAGAAATTAAAAGAATTTTAATTAATTTGAATTATAATTACAAAATATTTTAATTAATGATATGATTCTAATACATGCTATATGTCATCAACTCACACTCAAGTCAATGCTATGCATTTAACAGCTGTATGTTACTGTACTATTTGCTCAAAATTAACACAAATAATAGATCATTGATGTTCCACCTAAAGAGGAAAAAACCAAAACACTGTGGTCCTTTGCTCCTTGAAACATCATTATTATGAATGCAAACTGTGAATCGATAGACTGTTTTTTCATATAAATTATTAGAAACAGAAAAAATATTCACCAATTCTCCAAAAATATGTATCAACATTCTAAAAAGCATTAATTTAATCCCAGTTTACACCCATTTAAAATTCTTTTTTTATTGATTTTGGAACTTCCTCTATACAGTTGTTTATAGAAATAAAGGGTAATTATGCAGAAGCATCTGCATTTTGATCCAACCAGAAAACAAGCAAAATCATATTACTCCTGTAACTGATCCCAGCTAGGAAAATCTACTTAACAGTAAATTCATAAAGACCTTACTACAAAGGGAACTCATTGAAGTAAACTGAATGACTACATTAGTTTCCATTTCTTTCAGTTAAATTCATATTAGGAGATACTGGCTAAGAGTTTGAGAGCAGAACAAAAAGGTACAGCTGATGATATTACTTGATGACAGGCTTGTGGTGCTAGGTATTTCTTGGCCCACATTTCCACTTGTGTAGCACTAGGTACATACACATTTTTGAAATCAGAATAGACATTCTCTTTTTAATTGACTTTATGTACGTGCATAAAAGTTAAATGAGCTAGCATTTGTGGAGTGCTGCCCTAAGTGCTTGATATCACTATTTTGCTTTAATTCCAATTTTGTATGAAATTCAATAAATCTTGTACTACATCTCAGGAGTTTCTTGTGTTATATAAAACCAAAAAAATCCCTGTTACATAATAGAGAAAAAGATGGCTAACTTCAGTATTACAGCTGAAATTAACCCAAGGATTTAGCCCTTTTCAAATATATATACACACATTGTAACAACAGATTTTACCTACCGGAATGATTATTGCAGAATTATTTTAAAAACTGTGAATTGAATTGTTATTTTTGGATCCAGTTATCAAGATTTAGACCTGCCTAGATGCCTTTCAAAATGTATCTTTGGTTTTTTGCTGGCCAAATTAAATACATAAAGTATTTGTGAAATTTTGGCCTTAAGTTGCTGAACAGAATCTAATCTTAAGTTAAATCCTCACAAATGCTCTTGCCAGCTAATCTGTTGGCAAGAATGTTTCACCAAAAGGGTGAAAAAAGCAAATTTCTATTTCTTCATTTCATTAGAAATCTGAAAAAACTGAACTTAAACAAGAAACAGAGCATGAATTTTATAAGCTACTTCATCCAATCCAAACAATTATGAGACCAAATTGCAAATATCAAGTTTTCCAAATGAACAATTTGGAGACAAGCAATAGGCTGAAATGTGTCGGCAGTCTCATAACTTCAGAGTGTAAAAACACGGGAACTGTGGCATGGCCTTTCTAACTAGGCGTGTATGCATCCCTCACCCACAGAGTGGTGCACATCCAACCATGCTATATCTATTTCAGACAAAAAATACCCTGGTGAGACAGCGACACATCTACCATGTTCTCAGCCATGCCAGCAAATTTCCCCATTTGCCCAGCTTCCAAGTCCAGAAAAACATTCTGCACACCTGACCAACTTTTACCCAACTATTTACTTTCACATAGAAAACAAATATATCTGAAGATCATAAAGTTTTCTGTAAAAAGCTGATAATATTCTATGTAAAAGACTTTCTAGTATTGCAGCATTATTCAGACATCTGCAGCCCAGGGGTAAGAAATTCAAATGCGAGCAAGAAAATTTTTTTAGATCCATGTGCTCAATTTTACTCCAGCTGGTATCATCACAAATACTAACGAGGGTCTTCTGATTTCTGCCTTCATTTACATTTACTAGATAACTTTCTTCTGCTCTGAAAAGACAAACCCATTGAATTCAAAGAGAAACTGAATCTCATTTACAAGTGATCAGGTAAAGTTTAGGGGCAGTTTTTACGTTGCTTTTTCCTTGACTCAGTCCTGCAGCCTCTAATCATTAGCTAGACAGCTGTGCTGTGTGATTAATTTATTTAGGTGTTACTCTGATGCACAAATGTATATACTGAAAAGGACTACAGTATTGCTTTGCAGTAAGTAATAACCATGTTCCAGTAAGTGATTCAGTGCTGGAGTGTTTAGAAATGTAATCTTGTGTAGCTTAATTAAAATGAAGTGCCCCTTTCAAGATATTTGCTCTAGGTTTGACTGAAAAAGTCCACTATGTGCTACTGGAGTTGGAAAAAACGTTAAAGTAGTTTCTGCAAAGACTTGTTTTGATAAACATGAGTTCAAGAATAAAGCTATTTTGGGACATTGCTATGTCTGCAGCAAGACAACAATTTACTGAATGGAAAGTGTTGCACAGCAAGATAGAATGGAACGAAAACTCTTCACTAGCCAAAGCTGTAAGAAAACAAATTCTGACAAATGTTGTTCACTTGTCTGGAGACATGATTTTAGTCATTGACTTAGCACTGTAGCACGGAAACTCAATGATTAGAAAATACATCAGCTAGCAACTTGACCTGGAATATTTCCACCCCTTCACTGATACTTTCCTGGCTATTTATTTCTAGGGAAAACTGTGAAAACAACAGTCAGAATGGACAGAATGGGATCCAAATCCTTTTGAGTTCAGTGGGAGTCTATTCACTGACTGTGTGGACACCAGCTCAGACCCCAGACTGGTAATACCTGCAGGTACCTATGCTCACTGTAGGTCAGCAGTGACAAAAGCGATGTCACTCCGTGACAATGTAGTGGGTTGGGGGAAACAAAGTTAGCACAAGTGACTCTATATCTCATTAAACCACCATCCATATCACGATGTAAAATCTGTTCTCCTCATTATGATTACTGATTGAATAGACACTCTCACTGCCTGACAGATCTAGGTGGAAAAGGTGGAGAAGTGAGATTGCAAGCACTTAGCACTGTGGGTAGCAGAGGGCTTGAGCCTCAGTAGTACACTGCTCCTCAATCTTTGGGCTATGCTCATTTGCTATGTCTCTTCTCATTAGTTAAGTATGACAGAAGACCCCATATTTGAAGGAATATGTAATTCGAAGTGTATATTTAGAGAAACACTGGTCAGAAGATATGGTAACAGACTGGCATTCATTCAGTCTACGTGTCAGTCTATTCTGGCACAGTCCCCAGCACTAGATTATCCTCCTCTCTTTCACTCCTTATTCACACACAAGCTTGCAATTGAAAAGAAAAAGGCAAGAAAAGATAGTGGCTAAAAAATTAATTAAAAAAAAAAAATCTTTTCCCACAGTTCATACTTAGAGGCCCAAATTCAAATGATCCCTACAAACTGAAAGCATCTGGAAAAACCACAGCCTCAAAAGCACAGCTGAGAGGAAGGAGCCATGATCCCCTGCTTCCTTCGGGTCATAGTCTTTCTTCACAGGAGAGAGACAACAGTCTCCTGCCTTTCCACTGCATTAGAGCTACATTTCAGCTTAGCTCTTCCGCAGGGCACACATGGGTCCTCTGACTTCAAGGAAGTAGTGATCCTAGAGGATAAGATCATTGAATTGATTGTAAAATTATTTTCAATTCTTGCATTGATTTATATAATTTGTCTCACATGTAGCAAAGATTTGTGAGTGTTGAAAGAGTCTAGACTGTGCTTTTTCTTCTGAAAAAATGTAATATTTTTATTATCTGTCCCAACTGTGTTCAGAGTTTTTAGTCCTTTGCTGCACTAAGCATCTGCTTTATTGCAGCAGAGTAATGGCTTCAAGAGGTGGCTCCTGGCACGATCATAGACACTGTCATAACTCATTGCTCTTCAGAAGTGGAGAGGAACTCTTTCCCTCAAAATAATTCAGAGGAGAAGTTGAAGGATGTATCTGTTCTTCCTACTTTTGGAAAAGGTGAATTTATTTTGTTTTGGCAATATCAACAGCAGGTTCATTTTCCTCCAGCAAATATAAAAGATTCTGTTGTGCACTGCACTTACACTGCGCTATTATTTCAGGGACACAGTCCATTCTTCAAAATGTATGTGCTGGAGGTTGTGTAACTCCACCAGCACTGGCATAAATAGGAGCACTTGTGAGCGTTAAGTCCAGCAGGTGCTTATATGCTTCCTGTACTGGCACCAGAGTGCTTGGCTGCGTTCTGCGACTCGGCTAGCGTACCCAGGCCAAACTGCTTCACGTGTGAACTCCTTTTTCCTTGGTCTTATCTAGTGACCATCACCACAGTCAGTGAGCAACCTTGCATTTATCTTTCACAGCATGTCAATTCCACTTGCTCTGTTGTTTGGAACACCAGAAACTTCTCTTAAAGTCATCTTTGGTTTCTCAAAATACTTTTTCTTCATTTCTTGTAAGAGAAACACTTGTGCACATATATTTAATGCACACTTTGTCACATTAGTGCCAAGACCTTACTCCTAAAATAAAGCATCATCACTTGAGTAGGATAGCTTTTCTTTAGCATTCGAGAAAGTCAGACTTATTTTGACACAGGACCATAAATGGTAAGTCTGGGAAGAACATACAGCATTGGTCAGGGAACAAACAGCATTGATCAGAGAACAAAGTGAGATGAGGAAAATTGTACAGATTAAAAGCAAACCGATTAAGGAGATTAATAGGACAGTAAATTGGTAATTTGATAAATACTAAGTAGTTACCATTGAGGTCTTACGGAGACTGAGCCGGTCAGATCGAGCTCTGAAATATGCTTCATCAAAGGATGTATGACTCCCCTTAAGCTTCTCTGACAGGTTTCGATATAACCGCTTTGCAGCATTTGGAGAGGATGGCACACTGTTCTTTTTAGTCTGGAGGAGACTTAAGTTGTGCATTTGCTGTGTCATTTTCAGCTAGTAGTTTCTAGAAGAAAAACAACAGCTGTTTAACAAAGTTTTGCTACACTAACATCATTGATAAGAACTGTATCAATGAAACGCACATTGCAAGACTTCAATGGCAAAAATCACTTTCCCACACAGTTTTTGAACACTCAGAAGCATGTTTTTGGGTTTTTTCAATGGCAAATTTCTCTTTATGAAATTAGTCCTAAGAATACCTACGGGGAGGGAGAATCAAGGATAGAAAAAACAAAACAGATGACTTCAGAACTATTTACTAATTTGTATAAGAAGGAGTTTCAATTAATAAGGGAAACAGCCTTTTGACAGAGTGAGTTCTGTGTCAAAAAATGACACCCAAATGTAAATGTTACTACACAGTTAGGGTAATGTGCACATAACCTGCGTTTTGTCAGTGCAATGGTTTCTTAAAACAAAACTGAAGAAAGTGAAAGAGAAAAAATTGTAAATTATTACAGAACACAATGCATGACAATTTTTTTAACTAGTCAAGTGACTTAAGTTTGACACAAGCACAACCATGGCAAGACATGTGCTTTATTTCTCACATTACTATCTGCTAGCAAACTGTGTGCTCCAAAAGCATGTGTCGTTTTCAGTTGGGTGGGTGGATTCTCTTTCTCTAGAGACTCAAAGCTGTAGTTGTCACTCAGGAAGTATGGCTGGATTCAAAATACTTGTTCATCTCTGAACCCATCACAAGCTACTGCAGAAATAGTGCATGAGCTTACATTTATTTTGCATCAAATGCTGACATGTTATCATCCAAATGAAAGTCCATTGCTACAGAGAACAGGTTTTTGTTAGAGTTTTGGGGAGGATTTGGCAGAGAAGGAAGCTGCTCTGTGACCAAGACTCCTAAGGCATTATGTTTTAGCAAATAATGGCTGAAACATAAAAACTGTTTAGGCTCTGTTGTAGGCATAATGAGGCATATGTGCATTTTTAGTTTAAACTACCTATGGCCAACTAGTATCCAGGTTATTGCAAAGACCTTACAGTCTATGTTTTATAGCGAAAATAATCTGTGATCCTAAGTGTTGCTGTTTACAGCTTCTTCCCTCAGTCAGTGGACAAGCACTGTTTTTGTCTATATATTGCATAACTTTATCCTGCTCTGTTTGCCCTGTCCATTTAGACTACAAACTCTTCCAAGAGGGACTGCCTCCTCTCTCTATGACTGCCTAGCCTAATAGGATTTCCATACTATCTCATAATTAAACAATACTTTCTATACTCTAGGATTACAGTAATTTTTCCATATTAGGAAAAATTGAATTAACATTTAACTCTGGAAATACTTTATGTGGGAATAGTTTTGCCTTTCTGAAGGGAAACTAAGAATCAGATTTGGCCAAACTGCCAGCACAGGAAACTATCTCCAGGGATCTCTGCAAGTGAAAAGGTGACAAAAATGCACAATTTCTTCACATTTCCTTTTTCCCTGCCAAGAGTGTGTACACATTTATAAGACAGAATGACCCTCTAGAAGACCTCACAGTTGTAACAGTAAATCTGGCTAGTCTTTCAGACTACCTTTTCTGGAAATAAGCTTTAGATTCTTTGTACTATGATAGAAATCCTGTAACTTTCTGTTCTTGTGGTGTCAGCCTGCATCTAAGCAAATCAGACTGCAGGACCAGACTCTACTAACTGTTTACAATCATAAAAGCATTCTTTACTAAACACTCACCCTGCTGTTGAGGCTGCTCATTGGCATGAATTGGTCCCTAAGATTAAAGGCACCACCCAGGTCTCATAAGCAGTCTACATCTTCCTTTCTCATTTGTAAATTGTGGTGAAGCATACCTCCTGAGCACAAAAGTATCTGACTACAAGTAATCTCACATATTCTCCAAGATCATGGGGTATTGAAGAGAAACCAAGTCTCTGATGAAGAGAGACATAGTCAACATAATTGTCATATGTGATGAGTAGACTTTTTTAAATTAGAACAACAGCGTGTGCAATTAGAAGAAGGGAATTATGTGAACGGCATCCCTGAAACTAATATGCAAGAGTGGATATGGTAAGAAGCGAGCTCTCTGGGACTCAGGGAGCAATCATACTACAACGATTTTGGACTGCTTTTCTCTGAGCTTATGGAAAAAGGTAAAGTGATGCTCACACAAGCAATTCATCTTGCCTTTTAAATATTACATGCATTCCAGCAGTGCCTACAAGGAGTAACTGAAATCACTGTCTCTTCAAATGAAGCATTTTATTCTCTGCCCCAAACAGCAAGCTTGTACAGACCAGATAGAAAGGCTGAATGGAAACCAAGTAAGTGTATTTGTATCCGTTTCCTTAAACTCAGTTGCCCAGATGCCTTTCACAGAATATCTTGAAAGTCATCAAATTCAAGCTTTTCTTGAGAAGTAGAGAAGTTCTTTACAGAATCCCAACTTTTTACAGAGAACAGCTTGACAGCAACATTTTCTTTTATGAGGAAATATTAACCTCAGCAAGTAAACGAAAAGCACCTCTCAGTTTTTGAACAGTTTTCCAGGAAATCTGAGAGTTTGGTAGAGGTGTTCTAGTCACAAATCTCCCCATACACATTCAAAACTCAGACAGTTTGCAGGTCAGTTCTCTACATTTCAATATGTGCACTGTAAAAAGATACCAGGTTCTCTAAATATGTTAAAGCACTCTAGGATGCTGGTGTAGTCTCAGGACCAAAGCAAATGTAGCTATCATTGCACTGCTGGCCTATGTTTCCAACCCAGAAAAGCCTAGCAGCAGTTTAATATCAAGTCTGCTCAGGCCTGTTTCCCATGCCATGGGTTACTGTTCATATTGACAGCATCTAAAAATCATAGTTTGACTCCAGCTATTACAATTCCTAGGGGCTGCTGGAGTCTTCCCACCTTGAAATGAAACAAGATTTATACATTTGGAAGAAAACAATGGCGTGTTACTAGCCATCTAAACAATGACTTCTGAGGACAGTAACAATAGGGTGTCCATATTACACATGGAAGCTTTTTCATTACACAGCCAGAGCAGATCCCCAAGACTAACATTGTAAGAATGTAAGAAGAGGACAGAATCATGAAAGTTCATCTTAAGTCAAGAGCAGGTGACTCTATAGAGAAGCTAAAATTGCAGCTATTCAACAATCAAACAGATGGCATCTTTGCTATCCACACAGAATCAGTACATCACAAATGACTTGAAACGTATAAATGTTTCCTGTATACTAACCATCAATACCCTGAAACAGTGCATGGAATAAACAAGGAACAAGAAAGCAATAGCTGGAATAATAATAATGCAAGAGAAATGCATTTTTTAGCAGTCTACTGAAACAGTAAGATGCAAAATGCTACTGAAGATTATTGTACTTAACATGTTTTCTAGTCACATATAAGGTATAAAACGAAAAAAGGTGGAGGTAAAGGTAAGCTGCATAATCTAGAAAAAACTTTCTGGAAGTGTGATCTTATTAGGCTGTAGAAATGACTCCCAGGAGAGCAATGGAAATGAGATCAGGCAAAATTATGGGTAAAATGTATAATAAGAAATAAGGAAAACAAAGACAGCCCAATTCACATGATTCTGTGATTGAAGAATTATTTGTTTTTATTGGATGTTGGCATTTTATTTTTACAGACATGAACTATTTTGTAAAGAAGGAGTGTAAAACTGCTCTTAAGTTGTTCGTTTCAGGATTTTTACAGCCATGTCCTCACCTCACGGATCAGGTGAAACTCTGAAACAGGCATTGTCTTGACTGAAATAACAAATCCCCCAACTGAAACAGACAATGAGGATATCTCATTGTCATAACTAAAATTGTTACAGCACATCAAAGACTAACAGTTTAGAAACTGATGTCCAGAACTGATCTATTTGAGATTTTCACCTATGGAAGCCTCTGCACCTATCTAGCATCGTTCAGAACGAAGCAATGAGGACATCTCTATGTCATTTGGAGTAGCCCTTTGTCATCTAAGTGGCATTCTCACAGCAAGTCAAGAACTACAACAAGCAGCACATTACAAGGTTTCTCAGTAGAAGGCAGAACTAGACAGAATAACAACAGCAGCTCCCCTTATAACTAGTCATAATTAACAGTAGTTTGCTTTGTCTTATGACAGTGGTTCCAGTAACAGCCTGAATCTCTGGGGACACAGTTATTGCACTACCCTGGAAATAACCACCAAAGCAGCCTCATTTGTGTGACTATCACCCTGCTATAGCAGGTACCAAACCAGTGATGGAAGTCTTCCAACACACATTTCATGCTGCACATACTGTAGCTTAATCTTTGTGATCGGATTTCTACTTGCACTTCTAAGTGCCGAAGTAACCATTTTATTCCCCAACAGCAGGGTGCTTTAAAATTCAAATGCAAATAAATATAAATTATTTACCCTTATAAAAGCTTTCCCCCTTATCCCCCCTATCGGCAAATACTGACCTAATATTCATGTCCTTTTAAAGACATATTGCAGAGAGAGAGAGAGAAAAAAAATCTAAATTATAGATCACTGTCTGTTGTAAGTGGCACACACATGCTGCACTGTATAGACAGGTGCACTAGTAGGACACAGCATAGCTGTAAAAGCATTAACTTCAGATTTTAGGAAAGCACAACAGCCAAGAAACCACTCAACACACACATTCTTAAATATGTTTATGAAACAATTTTATACTTGAAACTAATAATTAAGAATATATGCATTAAAGAGTTAAATTAGACTTACCAGCTTAGGCTATCCAGGGCAAAACGTGACCAAGTTGCTGGTAATTGTCCACTGTCTTCATTCAATGAATCACATTGGCTTTGCTGTCTCTGCTGGTTCAGCCTCTGGGCAGAGTGAGTAAACCTCTTCCTTACACTGCATGAATGATCATATATAAAAAGAAGCTTATTACTAGCAATTACTGAAGTCCAAGATCACTGATAAGATCTCAGAGCAAAACAGTATTTAAAGCAAATAGTGTTGTATCACAGGTAGAAATGTTTGGTGCCTTAACTCTATGCTAGTTACCTGTGCAGCTATAGGAATGACTAATACATAAAGCTCTTGCCTCTGTAGTCAAAGATGCCATGACTTCTGTATGCTTTTAGCTTCTTGTATCCTTTAAAATTGATCAGCAGCACAGCGTGCAAGTAGAAAAAATAATTACTGCCAGAGTAAACAAAACTGTGATTGTAATTAATTTGCCATGAAGTATGAGCAAAAAGACATTAATGCAGCCATCTTAAAGCAGTTAGTTTTATGTTAAACCAATAAAAGGGGAAAAAAAAGATTCGCAGTCCTACACTCAGTCCAGTAATGCATGTTGCATGTGATGTATTGTTTCTTCTTTCTCCAAGCAAGCTATCACTACAGCTGCCTGCAATCATAGCAACAAAAGCAGCAACCATATCCATAGCTATGGGACATCTGCAAGATCATTTGAAAGCTCCCAGCCTGAACAGGTTACGCTTGAAAAAGATTATTAAATGATTAAGAAAAACATATTTTATTGATGCCTACATTTCAACTAAAACAGATCCTGTAATGTCTGTATTAAGATCTTCCAAAATAGTAGAACAATGATATTTCAATTTTTTTTTTTTTTTTTTTTTTTACTATAGGGCAAAAAATGCAAATGCTGACTCCCACAGAAACCCTTAAAGATGTTACAAAGTCAGAATGTGGAATAACTGTAACAGCCTTAGAATTCTAAAAATAGTGTAGGTGATGAACAAAGATAAACAATCCAGAAAATAGTTGTCCTTCCTGGACAGTCCACTGGGTTAAATTCATGTAACCAGAGCACTCCTGTATACCACCTAGCAATAGAAAAAATTTAAGACACACTAATTCCTGGGTCTGTCATAGCCAGTGATCATTATATCTACAGAAAAGGTATTTTTTATTGTTTTTAGAGGGATACCAGAGCTACTGTTACAATCTGCTGAAAAAACATCACTGGCATTATTCGGACATGATGCTTGATTCTTGGAAAAGGTTGGAAACCTCCCAAAAGCTGGTGACCAGTCTGATTATCCCACTCTTCAAAACTCAGATAGAGGTACTACACCTCATACCAAATAGGATCCTTTTGCCAAAGTAGCTGAAGCTGCAATGCAGTCCTGGGCCTGACATTTGTATGTCATGGGACTTGAACTTATTCTATACTTTTTAAATCAATCTGGATATGGACCAAACAACTTCTTGAGAGATTTTCGATATGCACATATACATACATATATATGTGTATGTAAACATACATATGTACATATTTCAAAGATATAACAAGAATATCAAATGCAACTACCTGCATGTTTCACTGCAGCAGAGAATTAAAGCGCTACGACAATACACTATGCACAGTATATCTTCTCCTATACTGTGAAAGTCACAGGCTGCACATGTATAGGATTCCCTCTTGTTCTGTGGCTTCTGAGGACCATTAGTCAGAAGGCTGCAGGACAGCTGACTGAGGTCACTGCTCCTTGCCAACAGAAAGATGATTGGAAATCTTTCGAAAACCACCAAATACCTAACACTGGGATACTATCTGGAGAAAAGCATGCTGAAAATCTGAAATGTCTAAATTAGTTAAAAGTAAATGTAAACATAAAAGATCCACTTTCAGTGCTGTGCTGAATATGGATTATTCTTCTGAGTCATAATCTCTGATTTAAGGTTTTTTTGGTCTGTTTAAACCACATCTATGGAACTTACCTGGGAGGGAATTCTCAACTTTCAGCTGTTTTCAGGGGAAAAAGTTAAAGTGAGTTTACCAGTCTATTCTTACATATTTTCTAGCAGTTTCTCACTGTGGGTCAATATTCCTCCTTTTCTCCTTTGCTTTCTCCCTTCAGCTTTGTGGAAAGCAGACCTTTTGCAGCTGCAATTTTTATAATGTTTAGTACTTCTCTATTGCTACCCAAACATTATTTAGTAAACTAGTAAAAGACGAGATGTTTTCTTGCCCAAGCTAGTTCTGTGAAAGGCAATTAGTTTGTTGATATCAAGTTAACATATTTCTAATCTTCCTGTCATATGAATTTAAGTTCATTATTAAACTGTTCAAAAGCCAGAAGACATAAAACACTCTGTAAGGTAAGAAAAGTAATCATAAATTTACCAAATGATAAAAACATGAAATTCATTGCTAAAAATAACAAATGAATGTGTGTAAATGACTGTGAGAGGCACCCACCTCTCTAGTTCTGGAAGTGGAGAGACAAAAAAAGACCTACAGAAAACAAACCCCTGGGTTTATAATAAAACACATGCAAGCAGATCCGTTAGTCTGATCTTGTACAGAAACCTGCGTGTTCTTAGCCTTTGATGATTCCATTAGATGGCTCAAAGATGTCAGCCATTTACTATTTCACTTGCCTATATTTCATACCTATTAGTTGAATAGAATATTTTGTTTGCTGTACTTATACTACTTAACCTATTGCAACAGATTTTTATTCCGTGTTTGATCACTCTAAAAGTTTATCTATCTGCAGCACACATCATGGGCTGATGCCACAAGCTATTATTATTATTATTGCTAATGCTGCACATTTTTATGAAGATGTATGTTTAGTGGTAGATTTTGTTTAAAGAGGCCACCCAAGTTGGCTGATTAACTGACAGTTTTCCCAAAATGTTTACCCTCTATTGTTCTCAGCTTTTTATACACCATAGATATTTTTAGCAGCCAAGCAGCACGTTTCTGGCCATTAATTCCATTTTGCAAATTCTTTTTGGTTCTTCTGGACACAGGTAACATTTGTGGGATGGAGGAGGTTGTTCCCATGTGGAAGATGAGAAGCTCACAAAACAGTTCTGTATAAAATCTCAGGGCAGCTGGGAGACGTTCATTTTCGTTCCGTCAATCAATAGGTGGCACTAGCCACCCAGTTCTTCAAAAGCCTGAGCTGGTCCATACAGCAGCAGCCACACACAGGTATTACATTGTCCCAAACACACAATGTCCAACAGCTAATTACAGACAGTATTTTGGTAGTAAGCATGTCCTCCATGTCCAGAAACTAATGTTCCTATGTTTTCTATCACCTTGTGTTTCGGTGCTATGCATACACTGAGTTTGTGAAACACACTCAGTAGACCAGTAGTCTGGAAACCGAGTGGGAAGTTTGGAGCAAAGAAACTCACTCACATATTTGGAATTTGAAAACTTCATATGAAGCCTGACTTTACTTCCTAAACAGTCAATGGCAAAGCTGTCAACATCATTAGAGACAAAGCTGTATTTTACTGTTCATAATCCCCCCTAAAAGAACAAACACTGCTCAAATGTCAGATCTGATGTCCCGTATGCTGTTGTGGGTGGGATGGGACAGTGTAGCCAGGCAGATGGGATCCCTGAGAATGGGATCCCCTGCTTCCCTCCCAAAGTAGTATAGTCGGGCCAACTCTATCTGGCATCTGTACGCTCTCTCATTTTGGAAATCCTTGACTAGAAAGGTGGTGAAAGTGACTCTGCTCCTTGAAACAAAATATTGGGGTGGGGTTTTTATACAGCCAAAGGTATACAGTGGGAAAGGTAAAAACCAAAGAAACACACCCCTCCCCCCCCCCAAACAGGCCTATAAAAGTGTATCTTTCTTTGTCTCCACACTTATTCTTTCTTGCAAACTTTTATACATACAAGCTACTGTAGTAAATTCCCACTCTGGTTTTGGCAATTTCTGCCTCTCTGGCTCCTTGTTTACCTATCATCTTTCACACATACCCTTTTGCCAATTTGTTTTTTCTCTGTCCTATTCCATGGTTTCTTGTGTTTCCTCAAGGACATTGATCTGAGTCTTTCACTAGTTCCTTTAGTCAGTGTTCTTGATCTGAATCCATAGCAAATAACCTATTATCCACAGAGACACAGAAGTATTCAGTATATTCATAAAAAAGACAAATATTTCCCAGTTCATCAGTCATAGACGTGATCAAACTCAAGAAATTCTGAAATTGTGAGTGAAGAAAAAATAATTGTGTTTGGACTAAAATTTCCTAATGAAATAATTTTCCCAAGTGTTTTGAAATATTTGAGATACCCCTGACGTAAGTGACTAAAAGAAACTGAGCTTGGCAGCCCTAGCTCGTCCAGGTTTCCTGCCTTAACCGTGATTCCTAACCTACAGTCCTCAGCCCAACCTGGATTTCCATGCACCCAGGCTCTGCTGTGGGGCTGAACTGGCAGATCGGCCAGTGCTGGGGGCTGGCAGCCTCCCACCTCCTCAGGAAGGGACCCAGAGACCAGGAGTTCTCCAGCTTTGCAGCAGCCAGTGGTGTCTTGGAGCCGTGGACCCTGGTTGCTTATATTTCAGAGTACTGTTTTAGATGAGGTAGCAGGAAACCAGAACTGTTTGGTCAGAATTCTTTAAAGATGGCATGTTTTTGATGAAGTGGCACGTTTTTTCTCCCCCTGGTATTATTAATTGGAAAATGCCTGAGAATAATAATCCCTGGCTACAGTGCAACAGAAGCGGGCCTGGAGGGTTTGAGCCACAAAACGCAGCTTAGACCTTTGGGATCATTTGGAATGTAAGTTAAGGTAAACAGAAATACCTTATTGTAAAACATTCATCAGATCCTTCAAGCCACTGCTGTTTAAAACGAGGAATCAAAAGAGCAGCTGCTGCTGCCCTAAGTGATCCACACATATATATCAGAGGTGCTCACCAACACTGCTTGATGGAAATGCTGCCCTATTGCAAAGCCAGTGCAGAGCAGAATGCTCTTGGCTAATGGTTCCTGCAATTGTTCTCCATATTAGAAAAAAAACTAAGCTTGTGCAAACATATCCATCTTCAGAAAGCTTATAAAAGTACATACAGCCCATTAGATGTATCTGAAGATATTGCTGTTCCTCAGAAACAAATTACCCAGCTGAACATCATAGAAATAATGAAGTTGTCAGCAACAACAGCGCAACTGTGTTTTGTCAGTCTCATGTTGATTATGCTATCTAGTCAGACGCTCCATATAGAGCTAATTTATGCCATGTATTGTTTGCCCATGACTACTCCCAGCTGCACTGCATTTAATCCAAGTTACAGCAGAACATTTTACAAACAGGAATTAACAAGCTTTTCATAGCTGGCAATTTCTAGATTAGGAAAGAGAAAAGGAAAAATAGAATTTACCAAAATTGAGCATGGAACAAAGCTGGATGGAGGCAGACATGTACAATTCCAGAGAAGTACTTTTTTTAATTATTATTTAAACTATAGCTATAAAGTGATGTTGTCTTCAAAGATCTGAAGATTTTTTTAGGGTGGTGACATGGTCATTCAAAAGACCAGAAAGACCTTATAAATATATAGATAGTTGTCATTGCGACTTTTAAATGATTACAGTAATTAGCAATGTATTTACTAATATAAGGTTTATTTCAGAAGGTGAATCTGCCTTTTCTTCAAAACCAGCACTAAACAAGGGCCATTATTTGTCATACTGAGCAAAGAAACAACTTTGATAACAGAAGAACAACTTCCTGCTATTCCCAAGCAGGGTTTGTTTCACTTAAAAAAATATTCCTTAAAGAGCAGCTTGTTTATCCTGATAAAAGTAGAAATCTGTTTAAGGGCAATGATTTCTCCTTAACAAATATTTTACAGTGATTAAAATCAGGCATTTCAAAAAAACAAGAATAAAGTACCATTTCAGAAAAACTTTAATAACTGAGGACAAGTAGAAGGAGGGGGACTATTTTCAGAGGCTAACATTTACCTGGGGAGAATAAATTTTCCAGATCCTGAGAGACACAGACTATTCTAGATAACAACAATTCAAAACAAGAGCCTATTTGTCTGCATTACCAGAGAAAGAGCCACAAGGAGATCTGTCTCACTAGACCAGCTTTTGTGAATAGCCCCATGGGTCATCTCTAAGAGCGCAACATCACACTTCCTGGCTATGATAGTTTTACACAGGGTGGAATTCATACTGCAATCATTTGGTCTGATGTGACTGTTCATTTACATTTTAGTTAAAATGAAAATAACTCTGAGGAGTTCCAAACCAGTGTCTCACAGGAGCAATACAAAAACCTAAACAGAATTGAAGTGATTGCTGTGAAGTAACTCTAGGCTTTCCAGTGCAATTCTATTTCACATTGAGTTAAAAAGCACATTTAAACATTAATTTTTGCTGAGCATTTATGATAGCTTTCACATCATGAAGATCCAAGGTTCACTACAGAGGCAATGTATGTGGACGTAAAAGAGTTTTTGTTAAAGCCTTTTTATAATTTACAGAGACAAGGACATACAATTATGTATACTTTACAAGGGATACAAGGCACAGCAAAATCACTGGTAAAACTCAAAATATGTGATTATTCTTTCCTGAAGTCCAACATTTCAATAAAAGTGAAATTAAAATGCAGGAAATACAACCAAATGTTTCCTGTGTAGAATATAGGAGATCTGTAACATACTTTGCCAAAAATAATTACTTTTTTATTGCAGTGGCAGCTTTCACATAGCAGTTCTAATGTAGCAGTTAGAGTAGTAGTTCACAAGAATATACTCTCATCACTTTCCTTAAGCCCTAAACCTGATGAATCTGTTTCCTTTCAATTAGGCATGTCAGCCTTTCAGTAAGCAATAAACATTATTACTAGTCCTCACTTTGCTGCTGTGAGTCTGATCACCACCACAACAAACAAGAACAGAAGAGAAGGTGATCATTGCTCTCTAATGAGCACATACTTTTTGGATAGATTTAGTTCACAGCTTCTCTTTCTATTCCTCTATCTTCCTCATATCCTAACTAACGAATCAAATGATTTCAAAATAAATTCCTACTTTTTGTGGGAGGTTGCAGCAACCACTGTTGTTTTCCGCTAGGTCAAAGAGAATCTGATTCAGACTGAGATTCTTGGTTTTATTTCCTACATTCAAATTCTGACTTATCAAAGTACTTCGTATGTAGCCTTCAAGCCACTTACTCTTTTCAGGGTTAAAAATCCCAATCCCTGTTCATTGTGGTATAGGCCAAATCCTGATATGTTAGCAAGAGTGTCTGAGCTTCCACCTTGTTAATAGGCCACCTGGGACATGTGTTACTCATTCTCACTCATCCTTAAATCAGAAAGAACAGTGCTGGTTAATCTTGGGGCAGAAGGTGCTTACAACACACAACAGAGGATCCACTCGAGGTAGTACAGCTGGCGTGGCCTGCTCTAAGTCACACTCTTGGCTTGTTCAGTCTCAAGTGGGGCCAAGTTTCAAAGTACCTTTTGTTCTTCAGCTCATACTAAAACACTTCTAGTCCTAGAGTACGTAGACATTGGGTGGGAAAGCCTTTGTGATACCAAGCTCACATACCCTACAAGTTTACTACGTCAAGAATTTTTTGTTATCTACACATTCATTAGGTTTCAGTTACATGCAGCAAATTGAAAAATATTAAAAATTAACTTCAAAAGTGTAAAAACCCCAACAGTCTATTATACATTACTACCTATATTTTTATAAATGAAGTACTTAGTGTTTGTACATCACTACCCAGATATTAGGTTCATTATAGTTGTCACAGGAGATAGATGGGGAGAATAATTTGGTGCTGTGTTAAAAGATTGGTTATTGATTTGAAAACAAGGACTTGTGGTCCAATGAAACAACATTCTCTGCAGCTAGAAGTGCTAATCTGACTTCATCTGAATTGAGTTAATAAATATTTGCAAAACCAGGCAGCTTAGGTGGCTTAATTAAGAAAACACTTGCTTTTCACCTTTAGGAATTCATTTCCTCCAAGGTCAGAGTTTGGTGGTCTTACAGCTATCACACAAACTTCTACACAATTTGGAATGATTAATGATCTCTGTTCAGAAAAATTATGAGGTGCTATAAGGAAAAATTAACTGAATTCACACAATGTGAAAACTCTCACTGAGTACTTTTTCTCTGCTTTTTTTTTTTTTTAAGGGAAAAAAAGGGAGCATGATCTGTATGCATGTATTTCACAGATAACTTGTATGAGTAACCTACAAACCTGCACAGAAGTATCTTATATGGTAATGCAGTCAGTCTCTCTTATAGGTAACACTAAGTCCAACTGAAATCTTACGGATATTAAGTGCTGAACAAGAGAATAACACTCCAAACATCATTGACCAGTATGACCACCTGAGCCCTTATACAGAAAAAATGCCCATGGGTTTTAATGCAGGTGCTCTTCTTGACTGTAACCTTAAAAAAACCACAAACAAAACCAGAAGTGTGCAGTTTTATCACACCAATGAATAGTTTTTAATTTCTTTCTTTTTGTGACTACTTCTGATTGGTAAACAATACGCTTTCGGTTGTATTCTGCACTGTTTCACTTAGTGCAGATCTTTTGAATGATTGCAACTGAGAATAAAATTTGCCTCGTCGAAGATACCATTCTGGGCAAAATCCTGCCTCTGGGCCTCTGCCCACTTTTCCAAATAGGCACTACTGCAACAGATTCCATGCAACATCCAGTGTTGCCACTCAGCTAGCAATAAAGCCATGTATTTGCAATAAGAAGCTTACTTAGTGATCAGTTTTTGGTTTTGCACTAATTTGAGCAGTATTGGCAAATAAGCACACCCTGGTCAGAACCTGAGCACTTATTTTTCCTGTCTTATGTCAATACTTTGTTCATCTTCTAAAGCACGACCACAATCATGTTATGATGCTATTAACCAAACCCACTCACATTCTGATGATGGTACATTAATGTAAATATTGATAGCAAAAGCTTTTTTAGGTAGAACAGGTTGTTTCTTTAAAAGAAAGGAAGTCATGAACATTAATGAACATGTTTAAGGTTCAAGAATCCCAGGCAGCAGTACAAGTTTTAATATGAATGTGGACACTTCACTGTGTCCTAGGTACGTTACGATTTCCTTTTCTCAGCTTCTGATCTATTAAATATACAGCTGACAGGAAGTCATGAAGCTTAAATCTCTAATATTTGTCAAGTATTAAGAGACTCTAAGATGAACAATAGTTTATTATACAGAGTCCTCTACAGAAAATCATGTGCCCCGATACTTTGGAAGCACCTGATCTTTTCTATTGCCTATACTTTATTATAAAACTATGTATTTTGGTTTTAATTAGGGGTCTTAATCAGAAAGAACTTGATAATAACCCACTATCAGTATGCAGGATGAATTTGCTGTCTTCTCTGAAAAAAAAAAAAAAAAACCCCAAACCCAAGAAAACTGTACTGAAAAACAGAAGGTCAAACTGATTATTCCAGCTGCACTTCATTAGCAGCAGTGTTAAACATGAATCATATAAGATTCTTTCTTAGAATTTCTGGTGCAGATGGCTCTGTTGCCTACTGTTCAATACAAATAAGGTGAATTTTCTTGAGAAATATTGAACTACAGTGAGGGGGAAAAAAAATCAAGCTGATAAGAACTACTTCAACCTTGAATCATAGATAAAGGGCAACCATGAAAAAAACATGTAAAAATTCCATTTTAAATTTTTAAAAAGGATCATTCAATGACACAGTAATCCCTTTTACAATATTCTATCAGAAAGCTCAGCTATACTTTCACACTAACTTGATTACAGAAACGTATGTTTTATACTGGAATTACTGTTGTAAGTACCAATACTGGAAAGTTCAATGGACTGCAAATAGGCCAGGGAAAAGGAAGGCAGGGAGAGGGATTTGTCCAATGGTTACTCAGTGTACCTGTGGCAGAGCTAGAATGGGACATTATTAATATTGTTCCTATGCCTATTTATACCTCATCATACAGCTTAACAGAAATGCTAGAATTTTGTCCAAGCTTGGCTTATTTGATTTACTCCCCAACTTGAAGAAATTACCATGGAATTGAATTTTAAAATTACTCACATGCTACACTGATACTTGTGCTAGAAAAGACTATAGATTAGATTACATAAAATTAGAATAGAATAAAGCTAGTGGCCAATGAATGATGCCATCCTTTTCTTTAAACAAGGCTATATTAAAAAACAACTTAACAATAAGCAAGAACCATATCTTTATGAAGGGGGTGGTCAAACACTGAAAAAGGTTTCCTAGAGAGGAGATTGATGCCCCAAGCCTATCAGTGTTTAAAAAGCATTTGGACAATGTTCTTAGTAATATGCTCTAACTTCTGCTCAGCCATGAAGTGGTCAGTCAGGCAGTTGGACTAGATGAGCATTGTAGGTCTCTTCCAGCTGAAAATATTCTATTCCAAGTGAACCTATACTTCAGCAACAAGCTAAAGTATCAGCATTTCAGTATTATAGAAAACTTCTATTACTAAGCCCATTATTATATCACAATCTCTCAGTTTAAATATAACTTTCTATTTTCTGAAAAGCATCCAGACACTTAAAAAAGCATGTTCAAACAAGTTCCATCCTTAAAGAACGATTCTTTAGAAGGGTGAGAAATCCAAGACTTTAACTACCAGCCTCCTGAAAATACAAACTGATAGTGTCAAAGTGTCTAGAAATTGAATGCTCTGATATATCAGATATGAACTGTGCTGGAAGAATACAAAATTGTAGGACCAAAACCCACAAGCAAAACAGCTGAATTCTAACATGGAAGAAACAGTTACAAGCTTAATAATACCAGCCCATGCCCTCACCCTCCCCCCTCAAGATTGCCTAGATTTTCCTCTATTTATACCAGAATTTAAATTTTTAATATAAGAAATAGAAAAAATATGATTCATATAATTCCAAATAGTTCTAATACGTGTTGAAAGAAATAATGCAGTCATAATTATACTCCATTAAAAACAGAAGTTTTGGTGAGAGTTTTTTCCAAAAACTTATCTAAGAATAACTGAACATGATTTTAGTTTGTAAGCCTCCTTAGCTTTTCAGTATTAGGTTTGGGAGGAGGAATCTCTCAGTAGGTTACAGATATGAAACCTCACTCTATATGAGAAATATCTCCTTTCTTCAACCTAGATTCAACTATTAAAAACAGAAAATCATAAGAGAAACACCAATCCTAACAGGCTTTGGCAGTACTGAGCTACTGCTGTTCTGTGTTGTCAATCAGTTGTCAAAATGTAGAAGAAAGCTGTTTCGAACTTCAGACAATATTTCCAATTGTGCTCATGGTGCCTACAGTAGATGACAGTGTAAGAATTAAATGCCAATTGCATACCAGAAATACATTTGAAATGGGAAGTGAGAAAAAAAAAAAAAGAGTGATCACAAGTACACAAGAAAACAAAGTAGTTAGGATTGCAGTGGTAAATTCTGAACTTGCAGTAAAAGCTGTCTGTCTGCAAGATGTGGTTTTGAGAACGCATGCTCCAAGGCAAAGTCAAGTCCTTTTGATTTCTTTCATCTCTCTATCCAAAGAAACATCTGAACTGTATTTCCAACCAAACAATAAAACTAGATGACTTCTCAGAGATAACTCATGAACTTTTCCTCTCCTTGAAAAGCAATACAGAAAGTGAAGAAATTACTGCACTGAAAATTACTATATCAATAGGTGTCCATCTAATAAAAAGCAACCAAGAGAGTTAGAATATATTAAAAAATTTAGATACACACAATGAGCTTTTTAGACATGATTAGAGAGCAACTATATTTCCTCAAGAAAAACTACCAGGTAAATAATTTTCTGTAAATAGTACTTTTGAGGAAACTGCTTCCAGATGATTTCTGAATAAAAAGAAAGGGAAAATTCATTACAACATTTGCTTCAAATTATACAACCAACTAATTATCAAGTAGCATCTTTCAATACGGAATAATTAATACAACTGAATAGCATACACAGATGGGTGAGAAAATTAAGCTTATGAGCGAAATATGAAAGTCAGTGAAGTCTGTAGGTAATTACAATGGAATTTTATTCCATTAGTTCAACATAAAGAGATATTAAGTCATTTTCACCTCTGTCTCTAGGATGACAAGACAGCACACTGACATAAAATTGTAAATCTCACCTATTTCAAATAACACAGAATTTTACACTGTTATTAATCCAGGAACAAGTGGAAAAGAAAAAAAATCACCTTTCTTTACAATTAACAAGTTATGATTTAAAAATGTCAAAAAATTGTGTTGGCATTATCTGGACTGTTCTGAAAAATAATACTATATTAAGAATGAATGATGAAAAAAATATATTCAGAAAACCTCCACAAATGAAGATGATCAATCGTGGATCAGAAATTACCAGCCAAAGCTACTGACCACTACTAACTACGACAGGATTTGAGCTTTTATATTTTGATTGGCTTAATTCTTTTGCTGGACAGCACAGAAGACATGCAAGGCTTTTCTGAACTACAGGGTGAACATTCTGCAACTTCTTCCTATTACCCACAGCTCATCTGTCTAAATTCTTCTATTGGCACCTTTCATGAAATCTGAACACCAAAGCTGAAAGCTTCTTTAACTTCCACTGATACCATCATGGCAACAATAAGCAGCTGTCAGGGAATCAAAATGTGCAGCATCCACCTATTACTGTTTTGGAGACAAGTTTTTTAAAAATCTTGAATGACATTTTGTTTAAAAATTGCAAATGTTTAGAAGTCATGTAGGAAATTACTATTGCATCTACACCATTTTTCCAAGATAAAGACCAAGGCAGGAAGACATGCTGAAAATTAATTTGGTACCGAAAGATAGACAAAGGAAAGATTATAGTGAAACTAAAGTAGATGAAAATGTAATTTCAGTGATGGAATAATCCCTTGTCTTAGGACTAGCTATACTTGTAGATAAATAATTCTCACCAGTTTAAACTGATACAATCTCAGTCCATAGAAGAAAACAAGCCACTATTTGGGTAAATAATTTTGAAAGTGTGTACCTGAATCATTCAATGTGAAAACTTTAAGAAATGGTCCAGGATGAGTTACCACTTATCTTTATAGCATGGATTTGTGATAGGGTCTGGGAAAGGAAAATATACACAGGACTTCTAAGAGCAACTTCTGATGATAGTTCTTCAATTACAATAGAAGTTCATAAACAGCTGAAAAAAATAGGACACCCTCCCCATTAGATATATTCTGTGACAGAGGAAATAGGTATTTGCTTTTCCTAAAGCTAAATGAAGCACAAATACACAGATGTTATGTAACAATGAAAGCACCACTCTAATTTTTTGGATCTTGAAAGTATCAAGAAACAACATAGGATCTCTGCGAGAGTATGTATATATCCCAAGCATTTTGTCCTTCTGGAAAGCCTCCAAAATCTCAGTCATTTGGCTGAAGTATTCTACATGGGAATATAAATAATACCAGCTTACTGGAGAGGGACAAAGAGTTTTCCAGTAGTTCTTGAGTAATAAAAAAGATATAAAATAAGAAATCTGTGCAGCTGTTCAGCCTGCAGTTATCCATTGCAATTTAGCAACTGTTTATTGCAGTCTGAAGATGCTCCAGTTACCTCTGTGCTCTCTGGTTAAAAGATAATAGAAGACTTTTTTTTTTTTTTTTAAAGTTGCATCAGACTTACTAAAAGCAAATATTTAGATAACAGATTGTTTCACTCTTAGAAAATCAGTATCTTGGTTTTCTTACTGCTTTGATGGTCACCTTCATCACAATAATCCTGTGAAATACACAGTTTCAGAGAGGGCTTGGAGATAAACTGCTCTGGTACCTCTTCCTTTTATTTATGATTTGCATCAAAAGATCAGAAGCATTGTGCATTCAGCGAGCATTGTCACTATCTTCAACTCATGCAAACTATTATTCAGAAAACAAAGCTGATTGTTACCTAGAAAAAATATTGTACTGTCAATTTGCAACAAGCTAGTTAAAGCAAAACAATTTGACAACAACTTCCTATACCAAGAAATTTACTGCAATGATGAAATAGCTTTCTTGAAATTGGGATTATATCAAAGAATTTTTTGAAATGACAAGAAAACATGAAAAGTCTTCTTTTACACTAGAACTTTACTATAAAAGTAGTAATTTGGAAGACTGGCAAAATAGTACTGTGGAATGACAGCTCTGATCAAACTGCAAAGCGCTGGTTAATATCTCATTAACTTTGCTACTGCAGGAATAAACTCTTTCTGATCAATGTCTAGACAAAAGCATTATTTTTTTTACTTCTGTCATAAGGAAACAATAACATAGTAATTTCATAATCATTGGTACGTTTCCCTTCCCTCGCAACAGAAAAGAAAAACTGCTCTCTTACATCTATTCATCACTCTCGAAATGAAAAGGGAAAGATAGTAGTCTGATAAACGTAAGAGTCACATTCATGATAAAACATACAAAATTATCAGCAGAAAGATGTTACATATTAAAGGTATCCTCACGTAACCTTCCATACAGCTCCCCGAACAACTGTGTGACATATTGCTACTTCAAAGATTAAGTAACTGAACATATTTTGGCACCAATTTACATAACAAAACAGGTTTTTATGCAATTCCAAGCAATTCTGCTAGATTTTTACACTGTGAATTTAATAATTAACAGACACTACTTTGAGAGTCTAATGTAACTGAAAATGCTTCCATTATAGGAAACAAAATTAATAGAATGAATCCTGCTTTAACCTACATTTTCAGGCTTTTATAACATTAATGCTTTGTTTAAATTAAGATTTTTACAGAGGAGCCTAAAGGCTCCACAAATTATTCTAAAGTTTAGCAAGGTAAATGTCATTTGAGCAGCTAAATGAGTAGGCATTATAATCATCGACGCCTACATTCACACTTTGCTCTGCACTTGTGTAAATCTGAATTCAACCCAAAGAATTCAGGAAGATTTCACACAGTGAGACAATCATATATTTACTTATTAATATTTTGGTAAAATTTAGCTTCCACTGTGTAAATTTATACATGAAGTGTGGGAGAGGAAGGCCAAGAGCAAATGTGTTGGGCTTGATCCTGCAAACTCCTGAGCACATGCTTCACTTTATACAAAGGAGCAGAGCTGCTGCAGGAGCAAAGCTGGCAGTGGCAGCATCCCTCAGCTCTGCAGAGGACAGAGCAAGATGAAATAAGACCGTCTTCAAGTTGTGGCCCTGCTCTTCACTAGTACAGTGGGGCCCCACATTTCTAGAGCTAGGAGGCAGGGACAAGAAAAGTATGGCAGAAAGGATTTCCTCAGATTTTCCTTTTTCTGAAAGATATGAGAGGAGTTCTCAGGAGGTACGAAAGACAGCCAGACAGATGATTAAGACAGTCCTTTCACAGATTGCAAGATGCAGGGAAAATGCCCTCATAAAATACTCGAGCTACTTCTTAACGCAGATAAATATTTCTTTAAGCTGCCTCATGTGTGCAATGGCAAGCCATAGACCCACAAGCAGGCCCAATACCAAAAAAATGGCAAAGGGATTTGCACGCACTGAGGCTAACTGATTTCTAAGGCTAAACTACATTAAAGCACTTACACAGCCATTAAACCTCATGTTCCTTTACCACTGCGTCTTTACTAGTAATTGTAGGAAAAAAATGGTTTTTGACTTTTCTTTATGATTACTCTTGTTTTGCCCACCCACTTACAACTTCAACTATAATAAGGCTATTTATGGTAACTACTACAAGATAAATTAACCCCCCATTTTTGATATGCATACGCAAACCCAGCACTCCACTTACTTATGAGGCACATAGAGTGTTGCTCCGACTGGACCTGTGACGGACCTATGCAGTTCTGCACTTGAATATACCCCTCTCCAACCTGTTGTTGGGATTCCTGTGCCACACAGCATATTGCATTAATCAGCAACATCACGCCACACAGCTGCTCTTAGGCATCAAGATTAATGTTCCTGTTAAAGCAGTTAAAGCTGACTCCTTGGTCATGCAAAACAGTGATTTCCAAGCATGTATATGACACCAGGACTCAAAGCATTGTCACTGGCATACCAGTTATCTCTTAGAGCCAGGTACAACTCCAGCTGCATTTGTAGCAGAGGTGCTTCCATTTAATTTAATACTAAACTACATGCCAATTCATTCAGGCATCAGGAAGGCAGTTGCTTCATTCAACACCAAAGCTACAACTGGATTCATAAAGATGCACTTTTAAAACAGTGAGAAAAGCTGGTTTGAGGTTACAAGCAGTACCTCAGAAAGTTCTTTGAGACAACAAGCAATTGTTTAACACAAGTGGAACAGTACTGACAGACTGGACTGACTCTATAGTGTTGCAATTAAATCGCTAACCTGGCTTATTCCCTCTTCTCAACACCAGTCTGCAAGTTTTTAGTTACTTCTCAAGCTGCCTCTTTCAGAGAGGAAACTAAGTATGGATTGGAAGATCACAACTTTAATGTGCGATGGTCAAAGCTTCCAGTTCTCAGATCCCTTAGAAATTAAACTCTGAGCCTGAGAAAGTTACCCAAGTGTTGATGTCATTCTGTTTTGAGAAAAGTTTCAATTTTTATAAGGAGCTTTCCAGTGAAAACAGTACAGTAAGAATACCTAATTAGCTCCTATTTAGCGTGTTGTGAATGCACCATAATGACCACCTTCCTCTTAGTGTATGAAACCAGCTGAAAGAACCTCAATATACGAAAAACAGAAGCTTGGAACATTCTGCAATGTGCACAGCAGTTTCAAACAGGAAAAAAAATTACTGCTGAAATCTTTACATTATTAAGATATGAATAACAAAGATAAACATATACTACATAGTGAGCAATAAGCATAAAGCTTTCATCTCTCTTCGTGGGAAATCGTATGGAAGGTGAATAAACCCATAGAGACGATCATAGGACCTCCTGCCATACCATTTGAGAAAGCTTTCTTTTATCCCAATAACTGACAATATGCCTTTGTAAGATTTGATTGCTTCCTGTATATCTGCAGCTAACTGCAATTTTTAAAGCCACACATTTGTTGAGCTACCAGGCTCAACAATTAAAGTCCTCATTTAGAAAAATAAAATAAATCAAAATCAGTTAAATTTGGCACCTTCCTCAATCATTCTTCCCCAATAGTCCTAACTTAGGAGTGGTTATTCTCCCTTCTCTTCAGATCCTTCTCTAAGCTCTCTCATCAGGATTTCAAAGTTAGATGATCAAATGTGCAGAGAGGCACCTAATTTCTCACAGGCACTTCTGAAAGCCCCTGACTAGGTCTACAGTGAACGGTTTTCTTTCTCTCCCCCTGCCCCCACCCTTTTTCTGGCCTTTGATCTTTAGAAAGCACAAATGCCATTACAGTGAATAAAGTCATAGCCCACAGAGTCAATCCCCTACTATTTACCTCTTTCCTCCCTGCCCCCTTCACAACTGAGACCCCAGCACAACCAAGCCAGTTAAGTTGGGCTAAGATACAGCAGCAGGTATCATCAGCACTGTGACAAATGAGAATGTGTGTCAGGGGAGACTGTTTAAACAAACAGTTGGATGCTTGGGAACGCAGACAGAAGACCTAAGATCTTGCTCTTTTTTCTTTTTCTTTCCCTCTCCGTCTCAAAACAGAAGATTAAGTTTGCTGTGAACATGAGCTGATGAAAAGAATTCAAATAGTGCTTTGAATAGTGCCACTGGGAGTGTCACAGGAGAATTACAAATTGCTGCTGGAGACACCAGTCTCCCTTTACAGAAAGTTAACATAAAAGTACACATATCTTCTTTCTATAAGGTACTAACTTGTAAATTAACCTTTAATGGAGTATAAATGATGTCCTGAAAGAACTGCTTATGCAGCTATATTTATGATCTAGAAAATTGCAAATATTTACAAGATTATAGGTGTTAATGGTCTGTCAAAAATGTTTGTATATTGTATATACATTAAACCTCAGTTTAAGACCACCCTGCAATAAAGACCACCCCATTTCTTGTCCCATATAGAATTTCACTTCAATTCTATATATTCCATTCCTTATAACAAGGCTAGGCCCCAGCATACATCCAAACCACTCCAGATGAGGAACTTCTCCATAGGACCCACTTAGTTTACTCCCTGTTCCCAGACCCTCTGTGCAGCTCTCTACTAGCCAGTATTACCATTGTTATTCACCTTCAGTAAGGGACCTGAAGAACATTCCAAATTGCTCCACTGCTGTTGACATAGTCCAAAGGCAGAGCAAAGCTGGAGGGGACAGGTACAAGCTTAGGGGAACTGCACAGTACTTCACTGCAATACAAGCAACAACTCCACCTTCCAACATTCCTGCCTCAGTTTCCTCACTCAGATATAAGCCAGTCACACCTTTTAATGAAGCATCTTTAGCATCACTGTAGTCTCCTTTAAGGAACACATTTACTGTTCAAACACAGATCATCAATAAAGAAAACAGATAAACCAAATCCTGCTGTCTGGCCTCTCTTAAGACCTCTGTTTCCAAGGGCTTCTGCTGCTGTCTACACAGCAGGTGTACTAGCAGGGCCTTTCATCTAGCTGGTAGAGCAAGCCCCTTTCCCTGACCCAGCACTCCTACAGCAGCCCCCTATTCCCTACAGCTCTCTCCCAGCTAAGCTGCTTGTTGTTCTTTTATCTCACCACCTGGGTGCAGCTAATTAATCACATGTGGGGCTACACACCCAACTCCTTAATACAATATTCTCTCCCTGTAGCTCAGTAAAATTCAAACTTTTCATTTTCTACATTCAGGTTTCAGGTCTGAACTTTCTTATTTCTGTAAGCTCATTATTTGAACTGTAATTTTCCTTACAACAATTTTTAATTGAGGTTTTCTACCAGTGCTGCGGTAAAGTAAAAAGAAAACATCTCCTCTTTGAGTTAACAGCAATTCTATATTTGTCTCTTATTTAATTTTTCTTTGGTAAATAATTATTAATATATCTTTTTCCTGACATAAGTTATAGTGACAATAATTTCAATACAAGCTATTGACTGTATTTGCTATTCAAAGTGAGAGACTGCCTTGTCCTCTGATCTATTACAGTTTCTTTTCTGGGCAACTGAGTAACTTTCTGTGTCAGAAATTTGGTTCAGACTTCTGAATTGAAATTTTTTTTTTCTGCAAACATTGTCATCCAAAACCAGTTTGAATTTGTCAGTGAGACATTTTGACTTTTTTTTTTTTTTTAACTGTACGTAACTAAAACCAGTTTGTTACTCAAAAGATGTTACATTTTTTAATACTTTAGAAACATCAGTGTATTCACACAGAAATACAGCTGGGGAAAAATAAATATTTTTAGGAACAAATACTTGGGCCTCTGCCTGGGTTTTATTACAACAGATTATTTTCTTTTGCAGTTTATCACTTGCTGTACATTACCTTGTTCAATGACTGAAAAAAAAGTTGTTCTTTAGGATAAAAAAGTCAAAGAAAAACTTGAAAAGTCTCTGTAGCCACTGACCTCATGCACGTTTTTATTGATATCAAATAGCTCATATTTTTTTGCCTTGCCATTTTCATTATTATACCTGCTGGGTCAGATCTTCAAGTGGTGTAAACTGGCATAGCCCTAATGCTTTCAATGAAACTATGAGAGCTGAGGATCTGGTATTAATTATTGGGGATTTTCTGTTATCCAGTGAGATAATGTAAAAGCAGATCCTCTCCTAATGTTAAAGCAGAACTATCTGCAAGCTAACCACACAGAAATATGCTATTAGGAAAACATTATCTTCTAAGATTTTACATAGATCTTCAAATTGTCTAATTACTTTTATGCTGTAATCCTTGTCAAGAGAATAATAAAAGTTAAGTGTCTCTCAAATTATGAAACATTTAATTTTCTTACAAGTACAGAATTTGCTTGGATAGCTCAATGAAATGATGGCATTTCAGTTTTAGTAATTTCACACAGAAAGAGCTGACATCAGTTTGGCTGCTAGTAAGCGGCGCAGCAAACAACAAAGCTCATATATCGTTTTGGCTTTTCAAGCATTGTATTTGACCTCAGTTTTGGCTGGCATGACCAGATACATTACTAGGTTCCCAAGTATTCCTCTCATCTCAAGTGCATAGTTTCAATAAATGTTCTGTAAGTCTTCTTCTAAGATTATTCAGTCAAAAGGGCTTTTTATACAAGTCCCCAGTTAAATTTCGGAATTTTATTTTTATAGTTCTACAGGTTATCTTCTGGTTTTGGGGCATCCACTGAGTAGAGATCAAAAGCCCAAGATCTCTAGCAGATTGATGACAGGTTTTGTTGCAAGCAAACACCATACATGTCATAGAGCTTCTGTGCTTCTAACAGGTATTCCTCATGTTAAATAAAAGCATTATAAACTGTGTATTTATAACTCTGTTAGAGAACAAGCAAAACCTCCACACAATCATGAGTCCTAGTCAATGAACTTTGAAGACTCTAATGTTAGCTTTCAAGGACAAAGACAAAACTCCAAGATCTCTCTGACTAGATAGCTGAGACACCTCTTAATTTTCTCTGATCATTAGAGCACTGAGCTATAAATTTCCATTAACACAGTTGTGTTTCTTGCTGCCAATACTCATACTGGAAGAGTATGTCCACCAGTAGATGGAAATATCCTGATTTACCATATGCAAACATATGTATTTGTGGCTAGTTTATATTATTTTGATTTTTTTCCAGTATTTTTATTTGGAAGTGTACATCCAACTTCGGTGTCTTCCTTCTTGATACTTATACAGAGAGTGATCATGGACCTTGAATCAATTAGCTGATTCCAACAGCAGTTAAATGTCTTTGTGGATCTGAGCCTTCAGTTTCCTGCTTTCAAGTTTTTCCTCTGTAAAAGAAGAATAAACAGTTCTTTCTTTCCTCTCCTCTATATGTTCATGTTCAGACTGTAAATTCTTCAGGGCAAGAATTCTGTTAATAAATGTTGGTTTAGTGCCTACTACAATGGGTATCTGCTCACAGTGGGGTACTACTATGCTACAAAAAAAAATAGTAAATATTACTGACAGTAAAAATACAGCTCGTCGAGTAAAGGTGCATGAAAAGAATTTTGTCCTGTAGGACATCAAAGTTCTTAAAAATTCATATGTCAAGTATTGCCATCTGAACTAAATTAGTTTTGTAGAACTAAGATTTCATGGCAAATAAAAATAGTATATCATCTTAATAAAAGCATCATGTGCAAAGGGAAAATAAAAGCAAGAAAGATATGATTTTATAGTACTTGCACAGTTCTTCTTACTCTGAACTGAAATTCAAAACTACCAAAAGAAGCAGCCATCAAGAGCCACATAATCAATCTGCTGCAAAGCTGGTGCTGGTCTCCAACTCATTTGATACAAAGGACAGTGGAAACAATAGGAAAGTTTGCAGAAGTGTAGTAAATAACTCTAATGCTTTGAATTGCAAAGGGTAAGCAGCCTACCAAAAGTATTTATCAAAGTCATATTGGGGGAAAGAAACATCACCAAACTGAACAGTGCAAGCCAGATGCTTGGAGATTAAATGGGGTCAAAAATGCAACCCTAATTTTCATAACATCCTCATAAAAATTCTCAGGAAACTGCTTTCTGAACCTGTTATGGAAGAGATTTTTTTGAAAGTTAAAGGGGAGTTGCAGAGTGAGATTCTACTGAATAAGGTCAGAATTACCGGGGGCAGGAATAACCTGTTCATTAAATAAAACTAAGAACATAAAAATCAATACAGAACAATGGCTAAAAGTAGCTGACAGTTATGTCTAGACTTGTGAGATCAGATTTACATCTTTCAGTTTGCACTTGTGTTGAAGGTTCAGATCAGAGTCAGATCTTTAACCCCTTCAATGTAGGAACCGGAATTATTGCATACAAGGGAACCAACATACTTGACTTTTGTGAACTCCCCAGACTTAACCATAAATATATATAAATATAAGGATAAATATAAATATAACGCTTTTCTAATATTTGCAGCTCCTTTCAACCCTTGTGTCACTCCCCCTTTATTACTGCACATCATCTGCTCAGCAAACTGAAATCATATAATTGAAAATCAACACTATAGAGACTAAAATAGTTGTATTTGAGTGTTATTGTCTGAAGCTACTCAGAAGCATAGAAAAATGTTTAGCTGTATTGATGATTTTAATTTTCTTTTTCTTTGAAATCTCAAATTTCAATGAAAGTTCTTACAAAAAAATCATATTTACTTTTTTTACCTGTTACAGAATGGATTGAAAATTAAACAAACAAAAATATTTTCCTTCTAATTTCAAATTTAGAAATATTACACCAAAATATTTTTTAAATGCTCTGAGACCTTTCAGTTTGCATGTGTTTTTTTTTCCTACATTATACAACAATATTCAATTCAAAATCAATTTTTCACCTCTACAAATTCTTATACCATTCAAGATGGCCTGTTGCTTGTGTTACCCCAGGAATTTTGAAGCAAGTGCTATTATTTTTTTGCTGTATATGTAATAATAGGAGATGTCACTATTCTTATTTTCTCACTGGGACTAGACACCATTTGATTCAAACTGCAGAAAATGAGGTCACCTGAATTTTATTAACAAGGGCTCACAATCAGACTGGTTAGTGGTACACAAAATTCCATTTCCAGGTGAATTTCTAGAAGTAGAAGCATTAGTAGGATGTTGATCTGATATTTAACCTACAAGATTGCAACTGCATTACTAATAACCCATATTGTCACAGATCTGTGCACTCTGGTAAATCACAACTGAGTGAGCCAAGACGGCTGTAATAAATAGGGAATTGAGGGAAGGATGTGGGTAGGGGACTGGATCACAGTAGTGCTTCTGTCTTGTCCGTCAGTAATGACTTTCTTCAGCTTCTTTAATCTAAAAACAGGTGTAAAGAGTAGGAGCAATATATGCACTTACAATATTGCACTTTTTTATATATATAAACCAAAGCCTAAAGTCCATTGAATATAATGGAATATGTCCCAGATTATTTCTATGGAGTACAGGCTTTAGCAAAAGAGAAGATTTTATTTTCAAGAAAAAATTAAGATGGAATCCCCTCAATGTGAGAAGGCCAAGGTACCAGAAGCCTCAAAAAGTAAATCAAGGCCATGTTATTCAATCCCTCTTAAATATAATGAATGATGAAGCCCATCAGAAATTAAAGGAAATTGATTTTTTAAGTCCTCGTGATGCCCTATAGCTGCCATTCTAAAAGCCATCTGACATTTTCACTTATCACTAACAGTTCCCATGCCAGCAGCACTAGGACAATGCTCAAAGCAATGACAGGCATTTAATTTTCTGGCTTTGATATTGCAAAACAATGCAGCAAAGAGAAATCAAAACTTAACAAATTGGTTGACAATTTTTTTTAGACTCTTCCCTTTCATTGCTACCATACCAATTTACCTCCTGCTGACTTGCAAAAGAAACGGTGTAATTAATTTGCTTTAGTGGACAGAGAAGGAAGACAAAATGCAAATATGAGAACCATAGCTTTGGTATATATTGGCTGACAGTTTAAACTGTCATTATTATCCACTAAAAATTTGCACAGAAGTGCAATTTCTAATGCAAATGAATTCTTGGAAGAGCAGACAATTAAGTTTTAGACAAGTAAAAACCAGCCGCATCTGAACATACTGGCCATATTCTTTTTGCAAACAGAAAATTTAACAAGTTGATAATGTTGATACAATATGCGGTATAAATAAAGCATGCATAGGAGTGGCTACACAACTTTAATTCCATCAAGGATTAAAATAATCTCCCATACTTATAAACATAATCTTTCTTTTTCCATAGAAATTCAGAAACAAATTTTCTTTTGTATTTCACAAGAAAAGTAATTTTTAAATAAAATTGCAACTGATGCAGAAGTTGCAACTCTCTCCTAAGTATTCAAAGCCACTATAGATGTAGAGCATGGTTATGTTTTGTGTTCCTACAGCCTATGAAGGAGTCTATACTCAGGGCTGCCCTATGCAAATATGATCCGTGTATCACATTTATGGTAAGTCTAACACTTCTGCCAGTCATCAGATCCAGCGCACATGTGCTGCATGGACTGTCTGCTCATGATCAGATCACCCAGTCTGATGAGGTATGTGGTATTAATATGCATGTTTCAAGTTACTCTACGGTCTGTGCACATAAAGGCTGAATACCAGAAGCGCTTTCACAGGCAGCAGAGTTGACTTGAGGTGTTTCCACCCTCCCTCATCTCTAGTTCCGTCCATACAGTAACAATTCAGCACCCTGTGTTCTGCCATAGCAACTGTTTGTGATTGCAACTGTTTCAGCTAAACATAAGACATAGCCTTCTGGGGTTCCTGTAGTAAGTCCAGATTGAAATACTTACACATATGCTGTGCAACACCTGTGCAGCCAGCTCAATACCTTGAAAACATCATGTCAGACCTACTGTATGGGGTATAATTGTTATGCATATGAGGAACAGAGCAAATTTTGTGTGTGTGCAGGGAAACAAAAATACAGAGCTTGTGGAGCAGGTCAGATGCTTCCTGAAAGACTTGACTTACTGACTGAGTGCAGCCTGAATTGAAAACACATGTGTGGTAGGGCAGGTCTGTCCAAAACTTCCGGAAAGTGTCAGATCTATTGCAGGCAGACAGCAACTGTGCAGTGCATGCGCACTTAGTCAAACATTGCTTGAAAGAACCAGCTTCTACAACTGCCGCATGGGATGCAGTCACTGTTGCTCCAATTCATCTGTTGTGTTACCAGAAATCCTGGATTAATGTTTGAATATGGAAAAATCTTTGAGGCTGAAGGCTTTATCCAGAAAGAGGAAAATCTGGAGGTGTGCTATCCTGTATTTCTTCTTCTTCAGTAAACTCCAGTGTGAAGAATTGTTTCCCAGTTGAAATTCTTGAGTCACTGTAATGACTATACAGTTAAAACATGTCAATTGTATCTAGTAGGACACATGACCCAAGTACAAGCTAAACATTCCCATACTGAAATTGTGAGATTAATGTACATGTATACAACATGGACAATGTTTCTTGTAGCTGTGGGCTACTTCATCTCTCTCCCTGTATCCTTTGCTACACTCCTACTGCAGCATAAAGGAAGCAATCTCACTCCTCCTCTCACTGCAAAAGGGATTGAGCTTGCCACAAAATCATGTTTGATTCAGAACAATATGATTGACTTTCTCTCTTTTACCAAAAAAAAGCTTACTGGAAGATGAACATGGCATGCCAGAGAAGAGTCAACAGAGGTTATGACTTAAGCTAAAAAGCTGGTACAAGTTATTTACTCTTGTCGAAGCTAAACCAGCTTCAAAAGAGGTTTCCTTTGACAGTAATACCTAAATCCAAAAACTTGGCTGCAGAGGCCACTAGTTTACAGTCCTTCTCACACACTACGCTTTTGTCTGTGAAGCTACTAGAAATGCACCTTCAAACCTACCGTATGTACAGAGTAATCAAAGAGATGATAAATTCATTATTTGTGCCAAATTTCTTTTGCCTAATGTGCTATTTTGGTGCTAAAATACAAATGGAATGATAGTGTCTGCAGATAAAATTAGAAACCTGATACTACACTTGCTAAGTAGTTTGCTATACCTGCACATTCAACTTGCCTACTTAAAACTTTGGTGGTGCTTATTGTCACATCCAGGGTAGGTGGGCTCAGATTTCAAGCAGTGGTTGAGCTTAAGAGATAACTAAGCATACAGATGGAAAAGCAGTGTGGAATACTGGATAACACGCTGGGGTTGGGAGTGAGGAGACTTCATTTCTATTCTTATTATATGACCGTGACCAAGTTGCTTCCTGTTTCTCTGACCCCTTCCACCCTCATCCATCATCTGTCTGCACAACAAGCTTGCTTTCTTACATGCAATACCTAATAAAATAGGGCCTGTAGGTGATCCTGTAACACAAATAATATCTGTACAATGCTTCTTGCCTATGTATATTACGACATGTTCCTTCCATGATATTCTGTGTTTGTGATTCAAGAGATGGCAACATATAACCATCAAACTCACAGAAGACTTTATTATCATAATTCCCAGTGGCAAAACAGTCTTACAACTATGTGAACCATTAATGACACCAGACGCTTTTTGTTTCCTTTGTTCTCTGTAAATTTTCTAGTACATATCAGATACAAATATATTTTCAAGCACCAATTAATATATATTATCTTACTTATTAAAGTGTGTGGCAAAGTTGGTCTCTGGCAATGTGTCTCACTACTGTATCTGTCTACTATTTTTACTCTTTTTTTAAACCCACAATTTCATATATTATTCTTCTATTTCACATAGGGTTTGATTTTTATGGAAAAGACCATTGGGAATTACTGATATTTGAGAGTTTAATTGTCTCAAACAATTTGTAACTTTTATCAACAATGTATAAAGGGAACAGAAGTTATGTAGAAAGTGCATAAAGTGAATACAGAGAATAAAGACTGATCTAGAAATTGCATTACCGCTTCCTAAAAAATGTAAACAATGAGAAAAATGGGGAAAAGAGTATGAAAGAGAATTGGAGCTTTTTCATCATTATCTGAAGACAAAAAAATACGATCTTTATTACATACATACTTAATTACCAGCTGCCATACAGTCTTTTTTGAGCTGCATGCCAGCTCTGATCAAACCATAGAACACCATGGATAACAGCTGGTAAATGTAACACACACTCCCTGGTTAAAGTTCACGTCATCAACAGAGTAAAATGCATAACGCTAAAATGTGTTTAGCATTCTGGTCTTACCCCTGGAAAGCATTAAGCACATGATTTTCTTTAACCCCTCAGAGAAGTCTGAGTAGTTCCACTAAAAACAATGCAACCACTTAAGTACTTAAAAATTAAGTGGGAACTCAGGTAGGCTGCTGGATTGGGATCAACACATTTTGCTGATCCAAACACTAATTCACATCCTTGTTTTCAGTTGAATGCATTTAGATCACCCAGCTCTGTACAGTGCTCAACACAACAACCTATAGGTAACAGCAGAAGCACTAGTTCTGTGAAGGGTAAATAATGTTGCTACAAGTAGATTGGATAAATTCACATAACAAGGGTTAGGCTTCAGTTAGTACTAGTTTGGTCAATCTTGCTTCTATCTCTGATACTATAAATATGCTATATTAATAAGAGCCTAACATGTCAAATAACATTAAACAATTTGTATACCCAAAGCTTTTGTGAGAAGAGCTCAGTTTCTTGAAATATATAGCTTTTAATGGAACTGAGAAGAACAGTTGTATTTCATTTGATAATACACATGAGAATAAAAGGATATAAACCTAAACCTAAACTAATGAAAAATCTATGCTGAGTAAAAATGTGATTAGTTTACATACCATAAGTACCCTAAAATACACAAAGAGACTGTAACAAAGTTATCAAACTTCCATCTTCCATTCTTCCATAGAATACCTTTACCAAAATTACTGCTAAATAGTGAGATGGAATACTTTTTTTTTTAAACAGAAAATGCCTGTGCACTGTCATGTCAGTGACAAGGTTTTCTGGGCAGAGGTCTATGTGTGTAGGTGTCCCCACTCTAAGTTTCACAGATCCTCAAAGCATCAATGTCACTATGTATGTGCTGGTGAGTTGATCTGCTATGTACATCACCTTTTCTCCAGAGCTTTGAAAGTTCAGGAATCCTGAAAAAATAGTTCAAACTCTCTTTATTCTGCTCCAATAGATTCTCAAGTGAAAATAATCCAGACACACTGAGGAAGATTTGTCATCATTTCATGTGCTGCCCATAGTGTCTTATGTTTTTTGTTTGGATAAATACATTCTGTCTCTACTAATCTCATACCTAAAATAAATTAAAAAAAATATAAAAAAAAACAAAACCCCCCTAAAATTTCTAAAATTTACCACTTAATACCCCATTCAAGCAAATTACATGATTGGAAAACTCCTAACAAAATCTCTTTTTAAAACATAGTTTTTTAGAACATAAGACTATTTTACATGTTTGCATTAAGAAATAGAAAATAAAGCTCAGCACAGCCATTTAATAGGAACAATCTTAAGGCTTGTCCACACAGGAAGTAAAGCTAAATTAGCTGAAAGGTGTGAATTTAAAGTGCATTAAGGCAAAGTGAACTACAGTCACTTTACTTCTGAATGAGAACATTCACACCAAGCTTTAATGCACTTTAACTAATATACTTTAAAATCATATCTTTAGTTAATTTGTCTTAACTTCCTGTGCAAACAACTCCTCTCTAGCACTTACTGAGAGCCACAATATAGATTGATGTGGGTATATTTATAAATATGCCTATTAACCTTAAGACTCTGAGTCAATAAAATTTGGGATGTTAAATAAAAATAAGAAATATGTCCTTGCATGAACTTCCTAGTGCAATGAGAGTGCAAACAGTCCTAGTGTTCCTAGTGCAAACATATCATTAATTTAGCCCTAAATTATATAAAAGTATTTTAACTACCCAGAGCCAGATTAAAAAAAAAAAAAAAAAAAAAAGTACTTGGGTATTGTAACTGACTATATTATGAATTTATTCCTGAAAAAAATTAAATGTAAACAAACAGAAAAGATATGTTTTATTTAAATACAGCATGTATATTGAGATTCACCAAGAAGGGCTAAATATAAAGGACTTCTCTTTGAATTCACTTTTAAAAAAAGCAAGGAAAAAAGGCTCTAAAATTCTTTCTTTTCTGAGGGATGTTTGAAAGTCCTGGTTATAAAGGATGCCTCAAATTATCCAGAGAAAGCAAAACAAGACTTTGCCTCAGATAACCTGTGAAATCAATACTAACTGTGTTTTTGCTGCCACTGCTCAAGCTAAAAAACCCTTTTCAGAAGCAGCTCTTGTAGAAAGAGAACAGAGATATACTTAACACCCCATGTATATTTACATAGTGACTTAGCGCTCTGACAAACCAGGAACAATGATCTGGCATAACAACCAGTGTTCGAAGACTGCTAGTGTTCTGCTCTACAGACTAACACATCGAGCTCAGCTACCAGGAGTCTAGCTTGTAAAAA
>VXBL01001731.1:121310-203831 GCA_013400195.1 Aramus guarauna
AAAAAAAAAAAAAAAAAAAAAAAAGATGCCCTTGCAAGAGCAGGGAAAAAAATCTTTCTAACTGAGGTGGCAGAGTGACATTGTGTGTCCTCAGTACACAAGCAACCCTGGATGCAGCCTCACTTGTTCTCAAGGTTACACAGAAGCCTCCTGATTCCCCTCTAGCTAGCCTCCAAGTCCTTCCTCTGTCTTTGAAAGCTGATGAATAGCACACATATAGTTCAAAAGGGACAATGTAATAGTTCTGAGATCTTTTTTATTTCTTTTTTTTTTTTTTTTACTGATGACTTAGAGAATTGGATGGTAGACCATGAAAAAAGATTCTCTTTAAAAAGAGGCCTGCTAAAATAACAGCACTGATGGTTGCTAAAGCATAAACTTTTTCTGAAAAAAATATGCTTTTCAGCATCCATTGTCTTTTTTAGTTTATCAATTCACAAAAAGCTTGACCTGTTCCAAGAACTAGATGTTCTGATTGACTAGGCTACAATAGAATAGAGATAAAAATATATCCAGCAGGCGATATATAAATAAATATTTGCATCAGGCTTCATAAATATTTTGAAATGTTGAGTATTTCTAGAAATATAATTGTAGTTATTTAACAGAAGAACTCCATCAGTTAAAAGCTTCCTTAATTGCATTGATAATTTTGCTCTTACAGTTTTACACAGTTACACAAACTAAGAGTATCGTATTAACACAGGTGGCAAAGCTATAGCCATTTACAGTTCAGCAAAATGTAAAAGACTGCCCTTGCTCAGGCATCCTGGTGCTATGCACTGCACATTACAAAACACACTCAGTGATGAGAATATCCAGGTCGATTTGATAGCTTTTTCTGAGTGCAGACTGTTGCTTAGACAACACACAGCCTTATGGTTTCAGTCTCGGTTAGATCCACAATCCCCTTTTAGTTCCTCATGTTTTCTGATTTCACCTACCTGGGCAGCCCATGATCTTGAGCACTCAGGACTAAACAGCCTTTGGACAGGTTTCCCATAGCTCGGTATTCTGCATTCTGTGCCACTGGGGCTTTTAAATCATCGTTCATTTTGCCGATGAAAGCCAGTCACAAACTTAAACTCTCATATATAAAACAGAAAGCCTAACCATTATTAAGAGTCACACTCAAAGGCAGTAAGAATGTGTGCGGCATAACTGAGCTATTTGTCCCATAGCCCCTGTTTGTATGCTACCCTGCTCCTCTCATATCTCACTCAGTACCTTCCCTTCATTTCCAACATGTTCTCTTTGAAGCCCTTAATTCTGTTATATGTCATAGAATAAGTCCAGGAGAAGTAGCAGTTGTTTTCCCAACACTACAGCAAGTGTAGATTGCCTTTCAGGAGTGGCCTCTTGGTGTTGTCCCTGAGCAGTGGGCACTCACTGAGTTGAGCTAACTGGATAGTTCCAGATGCTAAGTGAAAATGTATGGTCATTTCTGTTTGTGCAACAACATTATATAGTCCTAAACCTTTGGGGTCCCATCATCTTTCTTGTCATTTTCCCCAAATCAGACTGTTAGTATACTTTAAGAATCCTAGCTGATTTGAAGTTTGGTCATTTTATACTTTCGGCTCTTCAGAATGACGCACATCACGAGAGCCTCTAAACATCCTTTTCACCAGTGTGATGAGCAAGAAACAGCTCCCATCTCTGATGCAGTTTGCTATGTCCTTCTCTTCCTCTTCTTTGTAGCTTATGGAGTGGGGAATTTTGCATTCCACTTTTTAATTGTTCCTCCCTCCCTGAAGTTAGCACCAGAACATTGCTATCTACAAGAACTGAAAAGTGGGAGCTGTATTCTACAGGAGATCCAGACCTGCTTGGTCTAGGCTTGACTCCATGGAAGAGAGACAGTTTTTTCTTTTGCTCAGTGATATAAGTTGGGGACATAATGTAATCTATAGAATGTTGTGCATCAATCTTGATCATCCCAGATATCATATCCTAGAAATACAGGAAAACCTTAAAACACAAAAACATCAAGAGAAAACGCACCTGAGACAGGCAGACATGTGTCTAACTCATACCATCAAGCTGCAAGCTAAAACTTTAACTTCAGTGATTATGCCTGAGACATTTAAATGGTTTTAAATTATAAGTCTAGCAGAAGTATTTTTCTAATAATAAGCCATTAATTCTGGCAGTTTCAGACTGTCTGAATCTAGGTGTATAAACTGTAGCTGCATCAATCAGTGCTGTGTGTCTGGCTATTTCAGGCATTCCTTGTTAGTGCAAAGAAAGAACAGTTTGTCCACCAAGCACAACAGCAGCTGAGATTCCCGTTGATTGATAACTAAATGTGCCGTAGTGAAAATATATTCGGATAGAGCTGAAGAAGCAGGCACAGCAAAGACGTAATGGGGGCGGAGGAAGGAGAGACGAAATTGGCCACAACAGGAAATTCCTTCTCATGAGTCTTCCAACTAGCTGACAAGATGGATTTCATTCCTGCAGGTAACAGTGCCTTTATATTTAATCTTCTACAACATCTGTAATCATGCAAATTCTTCACTACTCTATAGGCAAGATTAATTACTGAAAAATTGTTCTTGCTGTTCAAGACATTTCTCCACTGTATATTAGTACTGTTTCACATACAGAACTCACTGATGTCAACAAAATCTGTGTGTGAAGAAAGTATGTATATAAAGGGAAGTTATTCTGCCAATTGAAGAATCCTTTACTGATCACAGTGAGGAACCTGGAAATTTCTCAAGAGGCCTGTAGTATTTATTTCCAGACAACCAATGATTTTGCTGTTAAAAATTGGCAGAAGTTCACAGATGTCACAGTATTTAAGTTGAAGAACCTTGTTTTAAAAGCTTTACAATTCTAGCTAGGAAAGGAATATTTTCTGCTGTAAACGTCAGTATCAGTATTATACACAGTGACATGTAAAACTCAACTTATTTTCCAGTTGGGTGAAAATTTCAGGTTTTGGGTTCTCAGCCAAATGCCTGTCTGAACTTCTGAGCTTTGACAGCCTGAAAAACAAGCTAGAAGTTTGAGAGCAACACATTTCCACCATTTGCAAACTGTGAAAATCTAGGCTATAAAATTTTGACAAAATTTGGCCCACATCCTGATTTCGTAGATCAAGTAGACGAGCATCACTACAGCAGTTAGTAACACAACATTAGAATTTCCTATTACATTCGTTTCCTTTCTAACATTCATTCAATCAGTATGGAATTACTTTTTTCCTCCTATGCTTAAAATATTAAAGTATGCACTTAAGTTTAAACAGATGCAGTCTTTCTGTCAATGACATAAAAGTTTAAAGTGCAATGAATACTTACCTGAGGGGCAGATAATCATGTAACAGAGCTGTTAGCTCTGTTGGAAGACATAGTGAGGAAGAGACAGTCACCCTGCCTTTATTTTAGGTATCTACATTGGTAGTAAATGCTTCCTTTATTGTCAAAGTAGTGAGGCAAGCATCTCAGAGTAGCTGAGACTGGTTAAATTTGGATTCACCTACTGCCAATGAGGTGAGCCTGGGTCCCCATTTTGCCACCTAACCTAAGTGGTGCAAATACCTTCTGTAGTGACAGTCAATTACACTCCAAAGGACTGAACCATGGATTCACTGGTATATCTGAAAAAAAATTTGGAACAATATTTTCATCCTTAAATACATTTCATGAAATGCAGATTTCTTGGTAATGGTTGAAGATTTTAGTTGCAGTTAAAAAAGATACTTGAAAGCATGAGTCTTTATGAGTGGAAATTCTCACAGCCACTTCAGCACAATTAATTAATCTGCTTATATTTAGGCGTGGGCCAAAATATCTTGGTCAGCTGATACCTGAAAAAGGAAGAGCTTTAAATACAACATCAGCGAGGTAATTTTTAAATGTTTTTGTGGTAATAGCCAGATTCAGAGCTCAGCTTTTCAAGGGAGAAAACTGGGAAAATAACTATATTGAATTAGTTGTCACCCTGAAAGAGAAAAGGCCAGTAGGAACACTCCCCTATCAAGACAGCTTATTTTGGATGACAGACAAGCTTTCGTTCTTATTCCAGTTCATGACTTTGTGTTTTTCTTATTTTTTCTTTAAAGTTTTCCAGTATTATCTTCTCTAATCAGTTGTGAAAAGCACAAAATAAAATAATGTGGCAGACATTTATGCTCTTGAGAAATCAGCCTCCTGGAGTGACTTCTAAATTAAGAAAATTTATTTTTTGTTTCATTGTCATCTTGGCAATTTCCATGTAAACTAAAAAGATATCATTTCCTATCCCATGAAGCCACACCATTCTTTGAAAAAGAACCACAACATTCATTTATACAAAAGAAGTTGCCTGGAGAAAACTAGGAATGAAAATCAAGATTTATTTTTATTTCTTTATGAGTTTGTTGCATGACCTAATGAAGGGGCACTATCTCATTCCTGGTGAACAGTGAACTCCAAGTAAGGTTTCCCTCTTTGACAAGAAGTGCTGCAAAGAGATTTCCAAGGCCATGGAGCTGGGGATGACCACAGGGAGACTCAGGTTGACACACTATGTAGAAGCTAATATTAGTAGTAATAGTGTGGTAGCATTGATGAGTCATGGATTAGCGTCACCTGATGAACCCATCTATGAATTGCCTGTTTCCTCACTCCATTTAAAGACATATGTCCCTATAAAACTTCTTTAGCTACCAAGATAAAAAACAAATGTTGGTTGATCTGTCTTGCCTAAATGGGGACAAGGGGTAGAAAGATCCCTTTGTCTTTCCTTCACTTAAAGGACTGGTAACAAGTCTAGTCTATTTTGTTATTTCCCTTTTTCTCTTCTGTCTTGATGTTTCCAATTTTGCAATGAAAAGCATTCCTTTTTCTTTGCTAGAACAATTTTTGTCTTGCAATATTAACCTTGCCGGGTGCATAAGTCCTCTTTTGCTCCTTTTCACTGGAGGTGGTGAATCCAGATAAACCTGCACAGAATGCACAGGTGAACCCTGTTATGTCTGTGACCAGGACACATTTGCGAGGTATTAAAGATTTCAGATTGCTGTGTTTGATCACTAAATTTCAAAAGCAAAAGAAAAATAAAATTTCAAAGGGAAATGTAACACTGTGTTTCTGAAAAGATCAGATTGTAACAGTTAAAATGAAGACATGCTCAGGTGCCTGGCTTATGTGAGTCATTTTTTATCTTTGTATTTCTAGTTACGATGAATGCATTTAACAGAGGCAGAAAAGATGGCTGTGGTGCTTTAGGTCTCATTCCTGTATCAACAGCACTTTGCTGAGGGACCAGTGCTTCAGTACACTAAGGCAGAATTACATAAAAAAATCTCCACCTTTCCCATACACAAGGGCTGTATTTAATTTTCGTAGTGGTTAGCAAATACTTTAATTTTACCACTTCTTCCTAATATGTCTGACCAAGTATGCCACATAAAAGCCCTCCCCACATATTATCAAGCAGACTAGGAGAAACTAGGTAAAAATTGTATTTTGTTTTTAAACCTCCTATACAGATTAATCAGATGCAAACTGGGGTGGTCTGTCTGCCACCAGTAATTGTCTTTCAGAACGTGAAAACCAAACCACAAAGTTGCTGACAGTCTATTTTTATATTTCCACCCATACAAGTTTGGTCATGATTTCTCTAAGGATGCATAGCTGTCCTCGTTTGAACTTGTAGGATATCTCAGTATCCTCTTTTATGGATTGTGTTTCCTTTATATTCAGCCAGATGGAAACTTGGGGAATTTTCAGTTTTGCAGTCTGGATTGCAAGCTGGGGTTTGCTCTGCTTCTGTCTGTTCGTTTCGTTCCGTTTCATTTTCTGTTGCATCTGTCTACCCAGGAAATTACTGCAAATTACACTGGAACATAAAATTACAGCATACTGATTACCTTGCAGTAATTCCCTGTGTTAATCCACTCACCATACCCCAAATTCTTAGAAAGTGGAACAAACTGTCTTGTACTTACTGAGTCTTCAAAGTGACCACACAGAGTTGCTTCATATACTAATACACATAAACTGACACCTTCACTTCCTTTGCAGCATTTTTTCTATTAGCTATTAACTATTTTAGGTGACATTTCAAAAATATCTTGAGACAGATATATTACGTGTCTGCTGGTGCCTGGTTTTGCATGTTAATAATCCAGTTCTTCCTGTACAAATCTCAGAGTCCAACCTTTAAATCAAAAAATGAAGTGACTCCCAGTAAGGACAGATTTCTAAAAGCCACCATTTTAAAGTACTTTTTCTTTAGAAGAACAAGCTCTTATTTTATTAAATATCTACTGAACTCTCAACACTTGGTGTTCTCTCACACATAGAGAACACTGTCACGTATATGGTGGAAGCCATTATTAGTGGCTATAGTAAGACACTACGAGTAAGAACTTTCAAAAGCTGTCCATTTAACCAAAGAACAGGAAACCATTAATGATGAATTTCACCTGTAGAATCACGCACAAACTATTCATGTTTCAAGATGGAAAGGAAATAATTTATCTGATTTAGTCTACACTTCTAACTCTGAGTCTATTTTTTTTTACTGTCTGCAAGGATTTCCTTAGCCACACCAGGAAGACAAGCACAGGAGAAGATTCCAGTAAATCTTTGCACAAACCCAAGGTGTCTCTCTCTCCCCAGCCTTCCATAACAAACATGGTGCACATTTTGTGTTGTAGCACTCAGCTGTTAAAAATTGACAACACAAATTTAGTAAAACTAAAAACTTCCACCAGCTGCAAACTAGAACTTTACACATGAGCAACTGTTAATAAATATTTTTTTAACTCTACAAAACAGAGAACTGTGAACAGAAACCAGAACTTCCAGAAAAAAGAAAAAGTCTGGATCTTAAGAAAATTGCTCTTATTCTTGCAATACGGATGCACAAAGAAAATTAGAGATGTGCTGAGAGCAAAAAGATTAAATTATGAAGACTCTATAGATTTTGGATTGGGGAAGGAATATGCATTAGATAATAATTAAAATTTTTCAAAATAAAACAATTTAGTAATACATCGAAACACGGCATGCATTTTTTTGTGTTTGTTACCATACTGGTATTACATTTCAGTTCTTGGGGAGAATACAGGTTAATAAATCCAGTTGAAAAGAATATTGTTGGCAAGCTTAAGGACACAAACCAGTTATTCTGTACCCAGTACAGCAGCCAGCATGACACATTTCTACCATAATCTGCAGTTGGTCAGCTCTAAAACATCTAATTAAAGCAATTATTCTAGACTTTAATTGTTTATTTTTTATTACTATAGTATCAAGAGGCCCCTGCTGAATCTGGGGCTATACGCTCTACAAACACTCAGCAAGAGAGAATACTTTTCCTTTCAAGCTCTCAATATAAATAAATAAGTCCCAGAGGAAACAGCAAGGTGAAGAGATGATAGTTATGTTTTAGTTTAGTTACACAGTGATAGAGATACGATTAGCAGCTGGCTCTGCTTAGTCCCATTCTGGTGTCTGACCAGTTGGTTGTCTTGGGTTTTATATATAATTTCAAACTTTTCAATAACAACAACAACAATAATAATGGAAATTTCAGGATTCTGATCTCAAAGACACTGTGGTTTTTAGCAGGATAGAAAAAATATTATCAGGTTCATAAGAGAGGTATCTATTTAAATAAGCTAATTAATTCTGCAAAACACCCTTTGAAACTTAAACTCACAGCTCCTTGAAATCAGCTAAAAACTTCCATTAATTTCAGAGGCTTTTGGATTATGTTCCCTTTCTGTCCCAACAAAACCCCTTTACAATATTAATTTGAATTCCCAAGATAAATCTAAAACCCCTATTTAAGAAATGTAGTGGCCTAACTAACACGAAATAAACAATCCAGCTACTTGTTGGGAAGTCTGTCACTGTTGAAACCTGGTCCTGTAAGGCAAACTTTGTGAGCAGGATAAAAGTCTCAATAAAGTTGGCTGGGCACTTTGAAAGAACTATGGTACATTACGTATTTTATTGCTACCACGCATAAATCAATCAGTGTCCTGAAAGCAGTAGAAAGCCCAATCGGCATGCTTATGGGTATAAATAGCTGATTTTGATGAGGTAAGACCCATGAGTAGGTGTTTGCAAGAGTAAGGTCTGAGACACACGATTTACAGAGTTTGCTGGGTTTACAACTAAATACACTTGATGTCAACAACTTAGAAACATAGAATCATAGAATGATTTGATTTGGAAGGGACCTTAAAGATCATCTAGTTCCAACCCCCCTGCCATGGGCAGGGAAAAAAACACATGCAACAGTGACTAGACTTGTTCTCAATATACAGTTTCTCAGTATTGCACTAAAGCAGTGCCTTACTATCACCTTTCTTCTCTCTACAGATTCCTGCAGGGGAGTTAGTTTTAAAATAATTTTTAAAGTTCACTATTAATCATCCTCATAAGAAGCATGCCAGAAAACTGGACAGAGGTTTATAACAAAATAGCAGAGACAGAGAACTAATTAATATCTATAAATAAAGTTTAGCTGCAAGATATGAAGACTGTATAAAACCACACACATTTATCTCTCACTTAGCCACCTCTGCCTGCAAAGCACACTGTACCAGATAGCCAGGTAGACTAGAAGGTAATAGGCTAAAATATTTGTACTTGTCCTGTTACCATCCTCCTATAGCATCTCTGCCCTATCCCAATTCTTTCTTTGTTTCTTGAACGATGAATCTAAATATAATCCCAACTGGCTCTATAAGCAGACTGTGAGGATTGACAATGCTCAGTGTAAACAGTACCACTTTCACAGCTTTACGATTGCATACTGTGGCTTTAAATAAATAGCAATATGAATGCAACAGCAGAAATCACTTGGAGAAACTCTTTTGCCATTCTGTTTCATTCCCTTAAATAGAAAACAGCAAAGAATTACTGTTGCTCAGTAGGGACAATAGTGGGATCGGATGGGAGCTGTCTGGAGCAATGGTTGTCATCAAACTGCAGACAGTGACAAAAGGAAAGAAATTTCAACTACTCAAACCAATCTTTTCCTCCTTTTTCTCTTACATTGCTCAGAATCTGCTATGATCTCCAAAACTTCATCTTCCTATCATCTTACGGAGTTTTAAAAATGCCTAAAACATCATGCCTGTAGCATGACATCATGTAAAAATGCATACCTCACCGTAAGACATGAAATGTTGCAACTCTCACCCTCTTATTATTATATAAATGAAACTGAGGGGGCTTTTAATGTGCTGCTGCAAGGAACAATTCTTTAGCTAATACAAATAATATAATATAAACTCTAGTAGTTCAATTGAGTTTGGAAACATGCTAAAACATGTCACAGCCTGGGCTCTATCCTTACCCCTGTGACCACTCAGACTGTACACTTTCTGTCCTAAATGTTCAAAATAGATACAGATAATGAGATACAAGATATACTTTATATAAGAATATCCTGGAAAGCAGTGAACATATAGCTATTATGACATTTGGGTTTAATCCCAAATTGACCACAACAGTCAAGTTCAGACAGCATCGATCTAAGCCTTATAACATTACATTAGAAATCTGAAGAACCGTTTAAATAGACAACATAGAGACATTCAGCTGCCCAATGGAGATGTCACAGAGTTTCTTTGTACACAGTAGCACAGTGAAAAGTAATCAGATTATACAGAAGGAATTATACAATGGAGGTCACTTTTAACATAATCAACATTAACTAATTAGATGTGGGATATTTTATAATGTATCAGCCCATTTAGTTTTAAAAAAACCCTAACAACCATCATCTGATTTAAATTCCAACTCAAACAAAGTAAAATGCTATGTTGATTATTTTTAAAGAGTAACTTTCTGGCTATATATTAAGTAAAAATTGAATGATTACCTTCACTTGTGAGCCAAAAAGTATTGTCACACCAGACAGAATGCAATAAAAATGGCCAGTTCTTTTCCATATCCTTTTGCAATGACCATACATCAAATTTTCCATATATAAAATGCCTAGTGATATATATACTTTTCAAGAGGTACAAATAGCTACATGGCAGTTCTAACTTAACATTAACTTCTGAACAAATTTGATACACTTCATTATAATATTTTTTGAAATACAGTCATAATTTCAAATATTATTACAGAAACTTCCCCAAGCAGTACAATCATATATTTGGTGAAATATTTCAAACTTTTTCCTTTCCTTTTCAAAACAGCACTGACTGCATTTGTCAACTTTCACTAGATATTATTTTAGTCATTAAAATGTTGGACCTGAAATTCCTATCTATTTCAACTGACAATCTGACTGATCGAAAACTTAGTTTGGTTACAAAAAACCATTGTGTTTCAGTCTGAATATCTAGTCTCCTTTTCCAAAAGAATTTGTTACTCCCCTGGTGATGCATGATAGCTATTGTATAATCTTGCACTGCCCAAAAAAGAGGCTATAGAATCCAGCCTATACAAGCAGAGATTTATGAAGTGGCAAATATTTGCTTGAGACAATTGCTGACCTCAAAGGAACATCTTCAGGAGACCAGGCATGCTGAGCGTTGCCATATGATTCACACAAGGATTAGCTCTGAACAAAAGCTGCAGCAACTTTGTATTTAGAAGAAACTTGGAGTCAGGTACGTCTTCTCAGCTTGACTCCATGTGAAATTTAAATCCAAAGATCATTAATTTCAATGTTGTCAGGATGCAAAAGGAAAAGGAGACATTAGCCTTAAAAGATTTGGAAAAGGTTGTTTTAGGATCCCTCTGCATATTTCTGTCTTTCTCAGTTTACCATCTGCCTTAAGGCAGGAAACTAACCCTCAACTCAGAGCCATTGTAGATGCATTTCTGATGTTTCTGGGGAAGGAAAGTTTAGATATCAACTTTAAGCTCATACTGAACTTCCAGATCTTCCTCCAAAACACACTCCAAATTCTCATGGTTTACTACTACAGCAAAAACCTAATCTGAATCAGATATGAGATGATCCTTAAAACATAGGCTTGAGGATGACACAAAAGAAGGCTAAAAAATCAGTGAAGGACTTTTTTTTCAGGTCTTGATTTTAGCTTTTTGCATCAAAATAAATATTTCTAGAGACAGAGAAATGATATCATAAACCACAGTTATGGTGTATTTTGAAGACCCTCCCACTTCCTTTGTCCTACAACTATCTCAGGCAATAGACTAGAGTCTGAAGGATGCTCCCATGAATACATCTATTACAATTCAGAGTAGCTTCTGTATAGCAGATTCTACAACACACATTTATGTGCTTTTTCATAATGGTGCTGAAAGAGGAGAAAGAGAAGGGAAAAGAAAGAAAAGATTTTTTTTATCCACTGAGTGGAAGAATAAGAGAAAAGACATATGAAAAGGCAACATCTACAAACATAAACTTATACAGAAGTAAAATCAACTTGTCACAGGAAGAGGAGAAACAGCCCCACAAATCCCATGACTAAAGAATTAATAGAAGCAGATGATTAAAAATGAGGGCGTAAACAAGTAATACCAATTCCCCATAGAGCTGTCCGTTGAAACTCTATTGATAACATTCAAGTAGAGAGAAGAAACATTAATCTAAGTCTTGCCATATGTATGACATTTGTGAATTTGAAAAGGCTTTGAGACAAGGCTTGTTTATCCAAACTCCTTGCTGAACTCTTTCAGATGTCCCACCTACTCTTGCACTTTAGAAGATGTATGTGTGCTGCTCATTGCCATTAAGTTTTTAAGCACATCACATTGTTATTTTGACATTTTAACTGCTGGGGAATATGGGGTTTTTTTCAGTGAAATAAATCTTTGGGTCATAACACTTTCCAGTTGTGCATTCAGTACAGTTTATACCACATCAATGATGCCTACACATCCAGCTAACATAATGTGATTATAGCAAATTGTGTCCTAAATGAGCTAGCAAGGACAATGTTAGCAATGAAGACATGAAGTCACTAGATTTAGTACACCTTAGAAACAAGAGTGCTCTCATAAGTCTTTGGAGAGTTTGTCTTCTCAACCTAGAACAAGCTAAACCCATTGCTGCAGTCTTTTCAGAGCTGCTGCTACCTGTCAGTAGGAGCACCCTAGCATGTGCTACAGTAAGAATTGTATATTGCTCAGTGATACAACAGGACTAAATGGGATGTCGGGCAATGAAAGATTTGGGGCACTCTGTCTACTTTCAGGGCCTCCATCTCTATAAGCAAGTAGCTGGGCCATTAGTCTCATGGACTAATCGGCATTTGACTCACGTGCATCTCTCTAGCTACATTACAAATTTGCCATGTAAACATACCCAGAGTCAGGACTTAAATGACACAAGGATGAAGACACTAGCTACTTTGCTGAACAGCTACAGACTGTATATGGTCACTAGTCCTGGCTTCTTAAATCCTTTAAGGCTCTCTGAAAATGCCAGAGCAGTTCCAGAATTGGAAACAGATGCATAAGAGCCATTCACAATTCTTAGATTTTCTGGGTCTTCCCACAAAAGATGCTAAAAAGTCTTTACAGAAGAGGATGTCCACTGTCTACCTTCAGGCAATAGTAACGTATTTCAGCAATGGATCAGATGCCTGTTAACAGGTTGCTAGGGGCACACCAGACTATCACACCAGTCCTCTTCTCAGGTCTACAATATAAAAAGCCATGATCCATGTGAAAGCTAATATATGATTTGCTTTTTAGCCAGAAGTATCTTGGAGGAGTTATACCCACTGATCTTTTAATGAATAAATAAGACTGAAAGAAGAATTACATTATAGCCTTGCCTTTTACTTGGTGCTGAAAAATCATACAGTATATAAAAAGGGTAAAATCCAGAAACTTGATCCATATGAGATTATCCTTCTTGCTAAAAGCATGAAACTTGTCCAACTTCTTGGCTGCTGGCCACATAAATAGGCTTCTCATAATTGTTCCTATAGGTCAATCATCATTCCTTTCTTTAATCTTTATGACTAACATCCACTTTTTCTTCCGTTTCAGCTTACTCTATATATGTGTCCTGTATGTGAAGCATCAAGAAATTGAAATAGGTGTTGGTATCAATCTAATTCGCTGCTTCTACATTATATCTTTGCTTCCTGTTCTAACATATGTAGCACTTCTGTAGATTATTAGAATTCTTATTATTTACTTAGTTTCTGGATTAAGTGATCCCTTAGTGTTACTTCCTTCTCTCCAGATTTCTGAGGAGGCTTAATTTATGATTGCAGTGCACTTCAAATGCTTGGATGAAAGGCACAGTATAACTACTGCTAATAACAGTACAAACTTATTAAATCTGAAGTAACTCTGGCTTATCCATACAAAATCTCTAAAAGCAGTCCTGGCAAAAGGACTGACATTTTCATTCATCTGAATTAAAATAAACCTACCCAAAAAGATAAATGATGAACAAGGGAAAACTATAGAACTAGACACCAAATGGGGATGGGGGAAGTAATCAAGAAGATCAATCTGCAATTACTTAAAATCTTTGCTAAAAAACCCACAACCCTAAACCCAGGATTTTCTTCACATATTACAAAATACACATGCCGAATTGTAATTTGGAACTCAAACATTGCCTACTAAGTGTAATATATTTTAATCCTGTGCCTTAGCTGGTATCACTGATTCATGCAGTAGTACTGTTTGAAGTAGAGCATAAAAGGAGGGAACTATAACCACAGAGAGAAAAGGAGAACAATTCATTTCAATGACATTACATTATTGCCTTCATCTTTACTCAGGCACAAAAGCTAACATTATTCATAAAGGTGCAAACATGGCAATTTTTCTTAAATTAAATTGGAGCTAAGAGACAAATTGTCAATTACCATGCAAAAGGGAGTATTATGACTGAACCTGTGATCATCTAGGAAAAGCTCAGTGGTACTGGGTGCTGTACAAGCACACAGTAAGTGATATGTAGGTTAGCATCGCACAAGGAATAATAGGAAGAGTAATAACAGTACATTGTTGACATGACTTGGTAGCTGATGCATGATACTTCTGCAGCTGCTCTGCGCATGTAGCTACCAACGACAATTTTTTCCTGCAGTAATCACATTTGAAATAAGAGCAACTAAGTTGCCTGTAGTGGTAAATGCATTCACTGCGACATTATGAGACTTGTCTGTAAGTGTGGAATAAAAGGAAGCCTGCATCCAAATGATCAGCATGCAGCACTATTTGTCAAAATAGTAACTCAAATCCCTGAATTTTAATTGTGACCAGAGGAACTTTGTACAGTAAATTAGGAAGAACAGAGAGACAAATATGTCCCTTATGCAAGTCCCCCACAAAAAAACTGACTTAAAATTGGATTAATTTAGATGTCTCTTTTTAGGTAAAATGCCTACAAACTTATGGAGTTTATGCATTAGGCTTTTCCAACTGAGACTGGCAAGAGCTCTGGTAATACATAACACTTTAGGGACAGCAGAACAAGTGTTTATTTCAATACATACAAAGATTAAATTCCATTATTTTATAGTATGCTGGATTTAACTGGAACACAGCTACTATGTTACCAATGCTGTAGCTATTTTGAGGGAAATAAACTGGTCTATTTCTGTTATTTATACACCAGCATACACAAATTTTTATGCATATGCACATATATGTACAGACACTACATGCACATATCTCCTGTTCCGAACCATGAAGAAATGCAACTAAATCTACCTACAGAAAAGTTGAGTTAAATATTCAATATAAGAGCAATACCTTATCTTAGATTCTGCACACCTTATCATTAACTTCAAAAGCAAATACAATTTTGCCAAGCAATATGGTATATTTCTACAGTACTTTACAGTCCTTTCAAGATCCTCATGGCATATCATCTCCATTTAGTGGATGAGGAAGGAAAATAGAGAGGTGAGGTGAGATGTTCAGGGCTATAAAGGAAGTCAGTAGCACACTAAGGACTAGAACCCAGTTGTGCTAATGTTTCCAAACCCTGAAATGCCAAATGCAGACATACAATCCTACCAGTAAACAAGGTAAGCATCACATTAGTACCCCTGTTTCAAACATACATGCCTACTGGGAAGTGCTGGACACTTCTGGTTGCCAGCCAGTAAACTTTCCCCCTCCTCAGCGTGAACTCTTATTGTGTGCCAGTTCACTTACCCATGATTATCATTTTTTCTGTCTGATGAGCGTAGAACAATTGCCTTTCGAGCACTGGTTAGCTAGAGCCGGAAGAACCGTTTGCCTCCAGCCCAGCTGTCGGAGTCTCCATGCAAGATGCTGTGCAAAATGTTGAGTTAAAAGAAAACACGAGTAGGGGGAAAAGAGAGCTCTCTGAGAACCTCCACATGGTTCCTGTTGCTAAGGGAACCACTCCCTTTGTCTGCATAGGTTAGGAATGGCCGCTTCGTTTGGAGTCTGTCTCTTAAGTACCAAAAACAGCACAACAATTTCAGGAGGAAAAAAAACCCAAACCTCCAGAATATCTTATGACCAAAGAAAAACTGAGCTGCCTAGGAATTCTTACGTTAAACCCAGCTATTAATAGTGGATTTAGGTGACTCCAAGAAGACTGTAGAACTCATCTGTGTCATCTGATGGGACAATACACCACTGCACACAGTTTAATTTAGTTATTGTAATCAGCTTTTGGGATCAAGGTAGCTGATTACAGAGACGTAGATCAATAAATCAGATCCAGTTTACTACAGCAAATCGAAAGAGATCAATAGCAAGAAATATAAACTTTTAGTAAGTATTCATGACAGCCTATTGAAGAGAGATACCTTTACTTCCACAGGCTCCTATAAAAATCCCAGCCTGAATCCTTAGCTCTGTTCTCTGTGGCTGCTGTCCCCTGCTGCCTCTTGTCCCCCAGGCTCAGTGCTGCACTGGCCGTGTTCCTGAACCCCCAAATATTTGAGAATCTACATTCTATACAGGCCCATTGGTCTCAGTCTTGTTCAGCATATGGAGTTGGGAATCCTTGCTTCTTATCTTTGCCCATCCCTGGTTTTAATGAATATACTTCTGAGAGAGGGTGATCTCACTGTGAGTCTGAGGTCCTAGAACATGAAGAGCTAATAGAAATTGTCATGAAGGTTAGTACACTGGAAACAGAAACACCTTGATTCTAACCTCAAACTTTTTGTTTGCATTAAGAAAATCACCATCCTTATGAAAACATACAGCATGACATGCATTGCACAGCACAATCATATCTCACTCTCTTTCAGGTAACACCAAAACCAGCATCCCAAAAATACTGTGAGTGTAATTTTTTTCTGCAGAATTACTTGTTTCAATACCTTCATATTATGGGGTAGAAATGGTCAAAGACTCGGATCCAGACCAAAATTTTCAAGCATAGACTTATCTGAGCCCCTTAAAACATCCAGAGAACAATCAGAAAAATGTGTTACTTTATGTCTGGATGAATAGACAAAAGTTCAAAATCTTAGATGATGCACTTCTGTATGGAAATCAGATTTTTCTCATTCCACCAGAGAGCAGCTGTGAGTGCCTGCAACAGTGAAGAAAGGTCAGAACTAGTTCAGTCTTACAGCAAAGAGCTGAGCTTTACTTTATGCAAGGTAGTTGCTGAGAAAAGTCAGTGCCAGCGTTCTGTTTTCCAGGGAGTTGAGTGGATTTTTTTCCCCTCAGTCAGACTGTTGCTCTTAGAGAACACTAGTCAGATAACAGTACGAGACGCCTTTGCGTACACACCACAGCCCAACACTGATTCTTTGACATAAAGGCCTGAAGAATTCAGCTGTCACTTCATTGCACATGTTGAATTGTATTTGCAGCATGATATGTGTTGCACCTCCTCCTCCCTTTTTCCTCTCACCCCAATGAGTCAAATAAAGCAGTCAAGATTGCTTTGTAGAGAGGCCCTTCTGCTCTCCTTTGCAATAAGATTAGGAGATTAGAGAGGGCAACTGAGAGTTCAATTTAGGGACATTAGAAAGCAACAGTTAACATACAGGTTTCTCTTGCATCATTTTTAGCAAGGACTAATTAATATGAAACCAATTAAAAAGTTTGTGATTTTATTAATCTTAAAATTTCCTTTCAGAGGATTAATTTGAATTGCTCCATCCTGCTGTGTATGTGTGTGTGCATATACACACACACATCCCATTTTCTTCTCCTCATAGATAGACTGATGTCAAGGTTAAAGCAAGCAAAGGATCTCGGGATTCGCCATAGCGAGGGAGATGGCAGCTTTTAGGACTGAACTAAAGTTTCAGCTAATAAATGCTCTACCCACTTTCTTCCGCTGCTTGCAACCCTTGGAGCCTTCCTCAGAATTATTGCAATGACAAGGGCAGAAACATGTACATGTAGAACATTCAAAGTTAACTCCCAGCATAATAAAAATCTTCGACACCCCAAATTAATGCTTAGTAAGTCTAACAGTGCATTTTATCTAAGCCTTTTACAAATATTTGTGTACATAATGCTAGCATTAATACATGAGAAATTTGCTGATCATTCCCATTTTATCACACCAGAATAAAAAGACATTGGGAGCAATTTCTGATCACATTACAGTTTTATGAAAGAGCCAGGGACAGCATCAATGCAGCCTCCTGCTCTACTACACAATGTGCCCTCCGTCCCTCCCCTCCCCCTCAAAAAAAGAACAAGTAATGTTTTTATCCCTTATTTTGACAAAGGAAGATATTTTGTCTGTTTAATAGAAATTTTAGGATCTTATACAGGACATTTAACATTTTCCTACTATTACAAAAGCAACATTTTTTGACAGACTGGCAGCGAGGCTCAGACATGATGACCACAACACTGATTTCCACAGCAGTGGAATTCAGGAACCTTTCTTCGATGAAATAGTAAGAACTTTATCTATTACTATAAATCCCAGCTTCTCAAAAGCTCAGTTGAAAAATTAACTGCTTCAAGTACTGATCTCCAAAAGAGTCTGACTTTGTTATGCAAATCCAAGGTATTAGGAATAATCAGAAAATGAATTCATTAATGGCTACTTGAATCAACTGCTTTTTGTCTCAAATGTGAATATATCCTCCCAGTCAGAAATTACCTAACAGTGCGATTGAAGTTCATTTATTTACTTACATATAACAAGTGACTGAGCAGCCTGCAGTGCATGAAGTGAGGCTATGGAAAAGTACATTACAGTGCTCCTGCTTCAGGGACCTCTCAGTCAGAATTTCAGTATATATGCCTATTTGCTGTTTATTATTCAGCTGAAAACATTGAAACTCTCTACTGCCTCAGTCCACAGATTAAAACTTAGTGACCAAGAAAAGATTGCCTGCCTTATTTAAGGTGGCTTAAGAGGAATTTTTTAAATAAATGTTTACAAAACTCTAAAAATATCATCTTGTTTTGTTAAGTGTGTAAACACCCTACCTGTTACAAATATAGATCCTGTTCTGCAATGAAAAAGAGAAGCAGATGGAGCTGTTGATAGCCTCAATGACAATAGTGCAACATGCAGTTGCACAGGAACCAGCATTTCCCTTATAAGGAACATTTTTCATATTCCCCAATTTTATTATTTTCAGTTGCAACTTAGAATTAAAATTCCGACATGAGAAATTTTCCATAGGAGGGTCATATTTAAAGGACCCTCTATGTAAAAAACCCTTTACTTTGAATGAACTGACATGGATTTAAATGACCTGTGAGAGTATGTGTATGGTTGTATGTGCATGTATAAGGTTTCTTGTCCACTTTCGTGAGCCCAGACTCCCATCCTTTCTGGCAGTCTGCCAAACAGGCCAAGAATGTGAAGAAACTTGACTTTCTGGCACCATTCCACCTGAGATGCCGGGGAGCTGAGAGCTGGGAAAAGCTGGCAGGAAACCAAGCACATTTCCATCAAAAATTTCATTGGAATAGACATTTTCATGCAACGTGTTAGGTTTTGGTGAACTGGCATTAGCTGAGAGAAAAATGTTCCACTGGAAAGTTTCCAACTTGTCCTAGTGCTAAGATCTTGACACTTGGACCTCCTATTTTTCATTCAACTGAAAAATGGATTTATATTTCCCAGTGTCATGCACAGAGATAGAATATAGTATGTTGTAGTACTGTTCGTCTAAAATTATTTGTCCTGATACTGTAAAAAGAAGCCTTATTTTGCCATACTGCAGCCAGTGCTGTTCTCTCATGCCTGCATGTTTTTTTGCAGTCCCCCTGCCCCTCAATGTCTTTCATCAAAATGGATCACAACATGGAGTGTCAGCAGAAGAGGGACTCAGTACTGGGAGAACTAGTTCATACTCAGAGACAGGCTTTAATACCCATCTCTGGAACAAGATCTCTGTCTTCTTTTTTGTATTAGTTCAGAAAACAGTACATCCCTACCTTGTGGTATGGAAAAAAGAAAATGGAAAGCTGGAGAGGGACTTTTTGAAAGCTGGAGGGGGACTGTTTACAAGGGCATGTGGTGACAGGACAAGGGTGAATGGTTTTAAGCTGGAGGAGGGGAGGTTTAGATTAGATATTAAGGAGAAATTCTTCCCTGTGAGGGCAGTGAGGCACTGGAACAGGTTGCCCAGAGAAGCTGTGGATGCCCCATCCCTGGAAGTGTTCAAGGCCAGGTTGGATGGGGTTTTGGGTAACCTGGAGGGTGTCCCTGCCCACGGCAGGAGGGTGGAACTACATGGGCTTTAAGGTCCCTTCCAACCCAAACCATTCTATGATTCTATAATTATTAGAATTAATACATATGGATTATAATAATGGACCTGTAACAGTTCTGACGAATGCATAAACCAGTTCTGACTAATGTATAAAAACTACTAAACTGCAGAAATCTCTCAAAAACAAAGTATTTAACATTATCTTGTGTAAAGATGTCACAAAGTTGTGGCACAAAACAGAGGTAGAGAAGGCTATTGCGCTGGATAGACAGTCAACTGTATATTGAATGCACATACAGCAGCCACCCACACACTTCAAATATTTCATTTCACAGATTCTTTAAGACAAAAGTGTATATGCAAGCTTAATTTAACCTATATGTTCCAACACTTCTTTTAACTATTGCATTTGCTTAATTAAATCTACTAATTCCCTCTCCTCTTTATTATTCCCCCAAATCAGAAGCTGAAGTGTCTGGTGTGTCCATACGATCTTCTGCAGGTATAATTTCAGCTAACAGAAGATACGGTCTCCTCTACAAACCTTGCTTGATATATCCACGAATCATTATGGACACCAAACAATTATTCTAGCACGGCCATTTTTGCAATTCTATGTTTATTTTGCCACTTCTCCAAGGTAGCAAGTTGCACATGAGAAAGCCTTTGTGCCTGAATTAATAGGAAAAAAACATGCCCCTAACCTAGCCTCACTGAGCCAAAACACTCAGCTCTGCTTTCAGTACATACAGATTTTTTTCAGTTCAATCTCATGTTTGTGTGTGAATATTTCATTGATCTTACTTCAAAAATTCAGACTGTATTCAGCCGACAAGAGTAGTGTATCAGTACCAAAATATTAGATCACTTCAAAAAAACCCAGTTATGTGTTGAACAAGGGTTCATAAAACTAAGGAGGGACACACAAGAGGTGTGATGCCTCCTTTATTCAAGAAGCTTTGAGAGTCTGGGATGGTGCAGGGGCTGCAGAAATTGGAAGTGACATCTGGATGCCACTTTAATTAGTGAAAAGGATAGTTAATGTAATGCTTACCACTGCTTAATAATCAGGGGTAAAAACCGCCCCACATGTCTGGAGCTAGAAAAATTCCAGGGATGTTCCTGGATATTTCTCTGAATTCCAACTAACAGCCTACACAGAAAACAGCAGCTTACTTTGACCAGTTCTGTTCTGCTTCTTATAGTTGGTCTTTATAAACTTTTGTACAACTAATTTTATACTTCTACTGTATTTGGGAAATGTCTGTTTGCACTCCACATGTATTTAGGATAGTTTTATTATGCTGCATAAACAGTTTTAGTTACTCAATGAAGTAAAAGTGAGAGGGGCATCTAACTTAGGAAACTAATCACAAATAGAGATGGAGGGAATTAAGCAAGCTATTCCTTCCTAGTTTCTTCTTAAGAACTACTACCAGAAAAAACAACTCTATGAGCCCTAGGATAAACCACCAGTTGACAGTAAATTCCCATTTTATCTTACTTTTCTTTTTCCAATGAGGCTTGCATTAAAATATTTATGGAGGAAGTTAACATCTTTTGCACTATGTTTGGACAGAATCCTGGTCTTTAACTAGGACACAAATTTTCCATTAAAATAACTGATGACAACCACACTACTTTAGATATTTTGCAATCTTTCCAATAGCATCTTATCAAGAGGTAAAACCATGTAATTTGGCAGGTACTTTTAGAATGAAATTCTGACATTTTTTGATTCAGACCAAATTGTTCTACTGAAATCACAAGGCAGATATGTACATTAAGGTACTTTAAAACCTAAATAGTATTGTTAGAATTTAACATTTAATGAAACTTATCACATAAGATACAATGAAAATTCATCTTATTCAAGCTGTACATGTGAAATTTCTGAGCTTATTTGAAAATTTGAACCAAATTCAGCCTTGTCACTGATGGGATATCACAAAACTGGACAGTTTCTGTGTGCTTAGCATTTGAACCTGCCTCCTAGAGCACTTATTCATATTATGCCCCATTCAGGAAGTGATCTCACTGGAAAATCTGAGCAAACAGGAGGATAGAAGTTCCAGACTCAAAAAGCTAAAGAATGTTCTTTTTTTCCTTTTCGTCTTCTTTTAAATGAATTTAGTGCTTGTTAAAAGAATTAGATCTACAACGCTAATGACCAAGGGTTGTTGTGTAGGCACAAGAACACAGTCATTTTCAGTGTTCTGACTTCAAGCTGATGTACATTCACTCTAAGTTGTAAGTTTAACCTACCATCTTGGGCATGAATAGGATTTCACTCAAACTAGTGTAGAGATAAAGCACAGATTTCTTAAACCTGAGGGTAATATCTATATAATCATATGGAGGGTTTATTAATGCAGCAATTCATCACCTAAGTTCTCATAGCAGAAAAGAAACCGAACAACCCATTCTCAACTGAGTGCTAGTATGTAATTCTTACTAATGGTACTGTGGTAGTCTCCTTCAGTCACTAGATCTCTCAGTTTTAAGCAAGGGCACCAAATTTGTGCTAAAGCTGGCGTTAAATGTATCCCTGTAGGATTACTGTCTTGCTTCTTGCTACTAGTAATGAAATAAGCATTAGTGGAGTAACAAAATATCAGCCAATCTTGTGCTCTATACAGTAGACAATGCCAATTGCAGACATATTACAGCAAGTCTTAAGGAAGCCTGTGGACATTTCAGTAGCTTGGTGAGGCAGAGTTAATTCAGCTTCACGTCTCCATTTTACTTCCTGGAAATTGCTTATCCTGTTTGGAAGAGTAACTCACCTCATTTTTAAAAGTATGACACTCCTCCATCTCCATTTCAAGTTGGTGTCAATATTTCTGGGTTGTGCAACTACTTTCCTCAAGTACAATTGACAAAATTGGTTCCAATACTGAAGATATTTCCCTCTCCACTGCTGGTGTCTAGAAATCTCAGTATACTCATATTAATCATGGAAGTCTTCTCAATCTCAATTACACTCATTCTTTTCTAGTCTAAATTCTGCTCCTTCCAATTATAAATTTTAAAAATATTCATGTCAATCCCTTGCAAAAGAAACAGAATAACTGTTCACAATTTTTAAAGAGCAATGGTAGCCATAGGAGACACTGTGGCAGAACTGAAGAAGGAAAAGAACTAAAGGAGAACAAAGGAATGCAAACAACTGGAACATGCAAAGAGGGCAGGACCAATTAAATTAAATTAAATTCCAATTAATTTTTCAATACAAGAAACTAGAATGTATTTCAAGCCTGCTGAAATTGATGGGAATGTATCAAATAAAGTATTTGCACAGAATTAGTAAAGCACAAATCAGACTTGTGGGTACAGGTCAATATTGCAAAACACAGTTAAGTTACTTCAGCTAGTGTTTGCTCCCTCTGCTTGACAATGATGTGCATCTTACACTGCCCCTGACAGGAGCTGACTTCAGATTTGTTATCTCTGCTGTTAATTTCTGTTCTTTATAAAATTTAGATTTAGAAAGTTATGCCACCCACTTGCAGCAAATTTAAATTTCTAAACAGCAAAGTTCAGTGATAGTATCATGAGTGAAGCTGATGTAGTATAATTATTCTCTTTACAAAGAGCAAGTCTCTCATACTATTTTTAAGTTTATATGGAGATATAGACACACACCTATATTCAGATAAAATTTACTGTACTATGTTTGATTTCTCTTCACTGTACCTATTTTCTGTGCTATCACTGAGAGAATTTCCAATGTGCATATTTGCTCTGACACCTCTGGATATCATTATCATGTTCTTTCATGCCCTTGAGTGAGTTTGACTTACTTCCATCTCTTCTGTTGCTATGAAAAAGTAAGCAGTAGCTACAAAGCTGTCAATGAATTAGATTTCTTTTTCTCCTTTCATCCTTTTATCTATATACCTGAGATAGCTTGTTCTAGCACTGAAGTCATATTCATGTTTTACAATAACTCTTGGTTAATTTTTTGCAGAAATTTATAGCTGGGTCTTGTGTTCTTTTCACTTTGATTAAGCCAGATGAAGAACAAGATAAAGCAAGATGACTACATTTAATCCAATGATTATGACCTCAAAAGTAAAAGTTTCAGAGAAGCAGGCCTTCTGGGGGTGCTCCCATCATCAAGCACACATAGGTAATACTCCTTTCTGTGTCCCATAAAGGCAAAAAGAACTCCTAAAATTGAACTTCACCCACTCCAATCAAAATGCCACTCAAATGCTGATTGAAATATCCTTCATTCATATCAGAGTGAGTGCCTTTAATGGCTACCCAAATGGCTGTCAAATTAAATAAGAAACAAAATGCAAATAAATTAGCATTCCTAGCTACTGATACACTATAAATATTTATGAGGAAAAAAAGATGCTGTAATTTCAAATGATACCACAGGCCTATTTTGTACAAACAGTTAAAACAGTTATACATGCAATACTGTACTTTGCAATTTTTTTCCATTTCACATCACCATAATCACCTAATAAATATTTAAATGGACCCATTTGCTGTAACTATAAAAGAACCGTGTAAACTTGTTGTCATCTAGACACATAAGCCGCAGTGGAGTCAATGAATTTCAACAGTCACTTAATATTGCAAGCCACAAGCTACCTTAAACCTGCCAGCAACTGTCTGCCAGGAAGCTACTGTAGCACCACGGCTACCTCCTCCAACCCAGGACACGAGATTCATTATGAATGCTAGCATTGCTACTCTAATTAGGCCTGGGAGAGGTTTAACAACCATGCTACAGTCTTGCTGCTGACAAATATAAAAATAAAGCCTTGTTCAAATTAGCAATGTGAAGTGAGAAGGCCTAGAAGCAGCAACTGTCTGACCAGTAGTGAAACAGTTCTAATCTATAGTGAGGTTATTTTGCTTCATAAACTGCTAGTATGTTACCTGCAGGAGGTCTCCCTGTAAAATGAATTATAGTAAGCTATATGTGATAATTAACCGTGCATTAGCAAATATCTTGAAACAGGGGGGCTCTGTTTTCTCTGTATTTTGACTAATAAAAGCATGAATTTGTTCAACAAATGATCATTTAGGTTGTGGAATGCTAAGCATATTGGAAGAACACAGTAAGCAATAGAATATTGTAGGTGGACTAACAGTTTCCTTACAAAAACAGGCTGTTTAATAGGCTGGCTCCATACTACGTTATTCACAGTACTAAAAACCACAGTGTTGGGAAGACAAATACAATATACATTTAAAATAATATAAACCTTGTACTCCTATTTACTTTTAAAATGCCATGGATGTGACAATAAAAAAAATCCATAAGCAAACGTTTATTTCAGAAAGACAAAATCCCAAATGGCTCTTTCCAGAATGTAAACAGATAGTGAGGCAATTGGTATGGTCATCTTCTCTAGGGGGGAAAAAGTGTAGCTGGGTTTAAAATAGTCTACATCATATGAATGTGAAGCAAGGAAAAAAAAAAAAAAAAAAAAATTTATTATGTATACTGCTTATCACAATAAAAATAAAGTGGTGCTATAATTTATTTTAGCTTCATTTACGTCTTATGAAAACACATTTAACCATAACGCTTTATGGAACTGTGACTGTACCAGCCATATTCTTGGCTGTGAATCAGGGGTCAGAGCCACTTCAGCATACACAGGTTGACAATCTGTACCCCTTTATTCATAGTACATGGACTGGAGCTCAAGCTTCCAAACATCACACGCTGCAACTCTTTTAACTACAAGTAATCTATCAGCTTTAACCATACTCCAAGTAGTAATGACTAATTATAGGATTTGGCCTTATCATGGGAAGATATGCAGCCTCAGTGTTACTGGGATGAACCACACGTAAATGAGAAATTAATAAACAATAATGTTTCAGTTAAAAAATATCAGCATTCAGAAGTCTCTCAAAACTAAAAATCTTAAAAACATTGGAAGTATTCTCTAACTAAATTTAAGATCAAGCCAAGGTCAGAATACACCTCTCAGTTGTATCTCCATTTCCTTCCACCCAGCAGAGTTCTCATCTGCCCTGTAATGCCCTGTAACAAACAGCAAGTCCGAAGCACTACATCTTTCCCTTCAGGATGCTGAGTCTACTCCAGTTGAGGTAGCGGGTATCTTGCCGATTTCTGAGGCAGGTAATTGGTAAAATGCCAGAATTATGAACATGTAGCACACATTCAGTCTTAGAGTAAGACAGGATACTCAGAAGGTTGGTAACTGGAGAAAACTGAAAGGGTGTGACTCTAGCATCCTGTGATACACAGTCAAGAACAAGATTGATTCTCATCAGCTCCTTGCAGCCTTCCTTTTGAACATCCATTTGATTGAACCAAGGGATATTGGCTTAATATTGGCTTTCTAATATCTACAGAAATACTATTTTTTTGGCAGCAAGTGGATGTATATGTATCATATAATGTGAAACATTTTCTTTTCTAACAGTTAAATTATTGATGCCATCAAATTACAAAAGACGGGTCAACAATACAGTATTTAGAAAGCATATAGACAGAAAACATGCATACTTCTTACAGAAAATACTATACATAATTAAAAGTTACTACAAATGAATGGCAAGCACATTTCTTGAAGGTTTGAGGGGATTTTTTTCCAAAAGGCTACAGGTTATTTCTCCTACTTGCACTACAGAAAGATAAAAAATTATAAAAACCAACTTGTATCAATTTGGCTATCCTTACATTTCTCCAAGAGATTACATAGTTTTTTCCTTAAATTCCTAAGTGGCAATGAGCTGGAAAAAGAGGATGAGTTTGATATTTTATTTTTTCCTAAATCTCTGTCATACATGTGTTTGATTTATGTCCAAGAGCAATTTAAGTGTATAATTTATTATTTTTTTAATGTTTCTCTCTCGCAACAGCATAATTGTTCTCTACAAGTAAGGGCATCAGATAATTTTAACCATCACACTTTGAGAGTGACCACATGTATTCATACTATTGCAGTTAATAAAGTTTAAAAATCCAGTAACACTTTTAGAATTTAATTTTCAAAACCAAAACCAAACCCCTAAAAGCTGTTTTTATCATTGCACTAACCTTCAGTTTTTAAGGTAAATGAGAACTTAGAAAGTAGTGTGCTGTGTTTTCTCAGTTGAATTAAATTTATAGACTATCAGGCAGAGGGTAACATTGCCCCCTTTTGGAATTTTTAAGTGTAACAATCCAAATAAAGAATTGGGTGCAAAGCATTCCTAATCCCTACTCAAGATATGCATCTCATCAGGGATTATTTGTCCTTCATGCTGTTGTGTTCTAGTGTTATTATGTATGTGGCTTCACATTCCTTATTAAAGCAATAGGCATGAAAGAATTCAACTGCTTTTGCCAATAACCACAAAGGCACAAAATCTGGTCAGATAAAGGTAAACATATGGAACCCTCCAAGGAATGCAGTAGTAAAGATGGAACATATGAGCACATTCTCCCCCTCTCTGCTCTGTAGGACAAACTTCAGAGAGAGTAATGTATAATTACACTATACCATAAAGTAACATTCTCTGATAAAATTCATAAAGAGCTCAGTTTTAAATAAAAAATGAAACAACTGAAGTTCTGAAAAAAATCAGGACAATTCTTCTGATTCTAGATTTAATTTAAGAGTGAAAACACCACTGGTATACTGATCTGGTGATTGGAGGGTTTTTTTGGTCAGCTTTAACACCCAAACGATGGTCTTTCATCAAGTGTACTAGTCCCTTAAAGAGATGTTCATGACCACAATCAGATAATGCACAGTAACCAGGAGTCTGGATGGAAACCTGCATTTTCATTAAAATCTTATTTTTATTATTAAAGTGCCATAATGCCAAGTATATCAATAATAATTTATTACTGAAAGCAATGCAATTCAGTCCTTTTAAGTCATTAATAGAATTACTTTGCAAATTAAACTTCATTAGTCTGTTGCTTGACCAGTATCATCATCTAATTTTAGAAAGTTCACCTTTTTATAGTGTATGATTACATTATACAGCACATTCCTGTTTTTGTTTCAAAACTAAAAAATATTCTGAACTTGTTTCAGTCCAGTTTGTTCCATTTAATTTTGGCATTACGGTCCTAGATCAGTGTTTCTTACTTATATTTGCATGGATAGAATCAAGACTCAGACTGTATTTTATGTCCTTAAGTGGCATGATATGAACTCCACCGGTTTCACAGTACCTTTTCAGAAGAAAGTATAGGCACAGTCAAAGCAGTGAAACCAAGTAATACCTTGCCTTAAAGCCACCAATCAATAAATCAGTGTATGCCTTTTACAGCACTTTTACAGTAACATAATGCAGCCGCTGCTAATTTGAATGTACGTGCATCCAGTAGGTTCATCCACTGGTAATAAGGCACCAGAAAACACTCTCAAGACTAATGATGCAAAGCAAGAAGTGGAGGTGCAGGTTGCACCTTACATTTTTCTTTCATTTCTACCTATGTATTTGGAAAAAGGGATATGGCTCTACCTCCAGCCAGCACTTCTCTCAAGCAATTTGTTCCCCACACTCCTAAGAAGATTGACTGAACTTAGTATGCAAAGGTTATAATCACATTTTGCCATGGCACAGACTGAAAAATTGTACTTCCCCTCTCTGCCAGTTCAAAGAAAAAAGCAATGACATGGCTTCACAATTAGCCCATGGATTGTCTCCTACAGACATGGCTACTCCTTAAAACAGAGACTCCTCACTGACCTGTCTAGGACTGTGCAATCAGGAGTCAGCTCTTATAAAAGGAAAACAGGAGCTCTAGTATGACTTTAAGGAAACAGAGGAACCTATGGATGTCTTCTAATAGCATTATTGTTCATTAGGTGGAAAAAAATGAATGGAATTAAAGTTATTTTTATTTTATTTCAGGTATTATTCCCAATGACTAAGTCTGGCAGCCCAGCAATAAAGTAGAAATCAGAGAGTATTAGTGGGAGCTACATTGATGTATCTCGTCACAGCTGAAACAAGACTTAGTTCTAGCAAACTAAGAAGTGCAGTCAGTACAGCACATCAGATACAAGAAAACAGAATATTTAAGCTGTGCAATTCTGCTGAAGAACTCATTGCCTAAACTCTGTATGCAGTATTAAGTAACACTATGCCATTCTTCTGTATCAGCCCCAAACTCTAAGGAACAAAACATTTGGTTTTCCATCTTACTACAACCAAAATTATATCTTCCAATAAATTAAGTATAGTTCAGTCAACTAAACCAAGATTAGACAGTAATACTGGTTTATAGAAAACAGCATACTTGAGCATCAGTATCGATCTTATACCCCAAGCACAACTCTATGGAGCAATGTTCATGCGGATGCTATAAAAATATCACTGTGCCAATTAACTTCAATGCAAGTGCATCAGAAATAGGCCACATCATCCATATTCGAGTTTTTAAAAATTAAAAAAGCCATCAGTAACATTTTTCCTGTGGTTAGTATTGTAATATTCTTAATCTCTTAGATATCAAACTTTAAATGGTGTGATGAAAGTGATCCTTATCACTTACAGAGACTTTATCTTTGCTTCACAGTAAATAGATTATCACAATAGTGAAGATTAGATATTTATGTTTTCATAAAAAAGCTGAAGTTCCAGCTTTACTGAGTAAAACTCAGAGTAGAAGTCACCTTTAGATAAAAAAGCACCAAGTGTAACAAGATGAACTCCAATGTAACTTTCCAGACTCTTTGCCCAACTTGTTTAACACCCTATGTATTTCTGTTGAGAAAAAGTGAGAGCTTAAGTTGAATTATGTCCTTGCTGCTTTCAAAATACTTTAAACAGTTACTTGAACTGTAGCCAGTGTGTCATGCATTCCAATACAGAATATAAGAATCTATGTATTTAGTGTCACTGTAAGACTTTTATCTAGAGTTTTCCTCTCAGTGTCATGAAGTTAATCATAAGGAAGGAACGCACCCTCTGACCATGCTAATAAGCTTACTAAATATGACTTCTAAAGAGATCACTTTAATGTGTCCTTGAGGATGCTTAAAAGTCATCTTATTAAGAGAAGCGCTTGGTTTCCTTTACTGACACATTCATTGGACCAAATGGCTGACTAACTAATCTGTAGCTATCTTGATATCTATATATTGAAGAGGAATACCACATACATTCTATATTTAATAAACACATTTTTTATTTTATAGTCACTGAAAAATACTCTGCAAGGATAAGGACAGGAGCAGGAGAAAATTCACTTGTGTTGGATTTGCATGGCAAGGTTTTTGTAGCAGGGGGGCTACAGGGGTGGCTTCTGTGAGAAGCTGCTAGAAGCTTCCCCTGTGTCTGATAGAGCCAATGCCAGCCGGCTCCAAGACGGACCCACCGCTGGCCAAGGCCAAGCCAATCAGCGCCTCTGTGATAACACATTTGAGAAGGAAAAAAAACCAAACAGTTAGAGAGCTTTTGCAGCCAGAGAGAGGAGTAAGAAGGTGTAAGAAACTCCGTAGACACCAAGGTTAGTGCAGAAGGGGGAAGAGGTGTTCCAGGTGCCGGAGCAGAGATCCCCCTGCAGCCCATGGTGAAGACCATGGTGAAGCAGGCTGTCCCCCTGCAGCCCATGGAGGAAGGATGAGGGGGTGTAGAGATTCCACCTGCAGCCTGTGGAGGACTCCACGCTGGAGCAGGTGGAGGCACCTGAAGGAGCTTGTGGTCCTGTGGGAAGCCCGTACTGGAGCAAGCTCCTGGCAGGACCTGTGGAACCGTGGAGAGAGAAGCCGACACCAGAGCAGGTTTGCTGGCAGAACTTGTGACCCATGGGCGACCCATGCTGGAGCAGTTTGCTCCTGAAGGCCTGCACCCCATGGGAGAGACCCACGCTGGAGTAGTTTGTGAAGAACTGCAGCCCGTGGGAAGGACTCACATTGGAGAAGTTCATGAAGGACTGTCTCCCATGAGAGGGACTCCATGCTCGAGCAGGGGAAGGATGAGAGGAGTCCTTCCCCTGAGGATGAAGAAGCGGTTGTCACAAGAACAGTGTTACTTGTAGGACAGGTGAAAATTCTGTTTGCTTATTTGTTTAGAAGGAAAAAACTCTCCATCATTTCTAAATCTGTTATGGAACATGAAGCATGTGACTAGGCTGATATAATGCAACAGAATCTAAGTATTCTTAACAGAGAATTATTTGAAAATATTTGAAAGACTCTTTGTGAGTGTAGGAGAGAATGCTTATTATGTGCTTCCATAATCACATATTTCATCCAAAATTAGAATCTGTTGAGTAAATCCCAAAACAATTTATGATTTCTCTAAAGCAATTCCGACACTCTCCAATTGTTCTTCAGGCAACTAAAAGGTCATGTATCACAGAAACTTCTGTAAGCTGCAGAATGTTTTAATCTGATTTACTGGTGAGTTTCCACTGTACTTTTTTCTAAGTTGAAGACAGAGGATACACTACTGGGCTCACAAATATATCCAAATGCTGACGACTGGTTGTAAGAGATATAATAAAAGAATTGAAAGCTGTGTCTTCAATACAAATCTTTCTTGTATCTGTTAAACATCAACTCAGCTAGCTTGCCTGTATTTATAATTCCCTCCATTTTTTCTAATACCAATTAAAAGAGGTCTTTTAATTATTTTGTTACAGTGTTTGCAACAAGTCATATAATCAGCTAGGCCATTTGATCAGTAAATTTTGGTTGCAAAGCAGTAATTCTCTATAAGTGGGAGGGGAACATAGAAGGATGCACGCATCTTGATTATTAAGTACTCTGCACAGAACTGTCAGTTCTAAGGGATATATTTTCTGCTGGTGTAAGAAGTACTCTGAAGTAATAATTTAGACTCATAAATGCTAACTGAATACTAGGCCCAATATGTGCCGAATTGTTTGACACATATCAAGTTTTTCCACATGCTTAGGAAATGCATCAGTTTAAAAGAGGAAGAAGGCTACTCTCTGCTGTTAACCACTAGCAAATAAGTTTCCCTTGATTCCCATATATCTTTAGGGCAAATCCCTCAGAGGAACACTTTTCTTTACATCATCTTAAAAACATAGACACATGACAAAGTGTATTTGTAGGTTGAAACAGGGGAATAAATATTGCATCGACTCAGTGTGAATTCACTTTATAACAGACCCTAAACTCTGAACTGTGAATTTTTGACAATAAGGATTCTTATCTTTTGCCTTCCCTTTGAGAACTGCATTCATGTGTTAGCAGGAGGACCAATTCCATCCCATTTGATAGATTCTTTCAGCCTCCATTCATGTTTAGTGTGACTAGGAGTCAAACCTGCCAACTGCATTCTCCTGGTCAGCATCTATCCAGATTTCAGCCTGTTATCCCCAACTCATTCTGTTGTGCTATTCAGAACACTTGCACTATAACACAAAAGGAGCTCTGACACTTCTTGAAAAGCCAATCCCTTTGCTGGAAATTAAGTTTCTGGATTTAGAACTGTACTAATAAGAAGTATTTATATTTTGTTCAATGACCAAAATTTAAATGAGAATTAGAGGTCAAATGAAATATTTGTTTTGTTTTGTTTTTAAAGTAGCTTATAAACAGAGCTAAATTTAGTCTCAAAAGATTGTTTTGCAATTTAGCACTGATTCACAAATGGTTTCCAGTTGATAAAAATTATTCACCTGAAAATAAGACTAAAATGTAGCTCTCTTTCAAAAAGAATAAATTTACAATCAATATTTTCGGGTTGCCCTTTTCCTCTTCTCATCCTTGGCCAGCCAGACATCAAAACAGAGCTGGCTAGTACTGAGCCACCCAAACATTGGCTGCTGAAACAGTAAGAAGCATAAGAATGTTCCACCAAGTTTAGTGAAAGTATAGTCATTTATCCCAGAAGTGTACACAAACACATTTAGAAATATGATTTTCCTGGGAATTGAAATGACCTCATTGACACCTAATCCTCTTTTAAAAAACAGTGCTTGGGAAATTTAATACTTTGTATAATAAATAGGTTCATATTTTTATTAAAAAGTGATGATATTTTAATAATTTCAAAGAGATTGAAACCTAGGTCTCCCTGTTTCTTAGAGAGAGACACCATATTCCAGATGCATAATTTTTAATATTAAAATTGAGAAATTAATTACCTACATGATTTCAAACTAGCTGATCTTCCAATAAAAATATTCCACAAAGGTTTTCATGGAAGATTTTGATTTTTCTCTGAATAATATGATTGCTTCAGATTACAATAAACCTTAAACAAAAAATAATGAATAAAAAATAAAATGAGAAAAATCTAAATGAAAAATAGCTTTCTAATTTTGATAGTTTCTGTTCAATGTATAACAAGCAAAGCTTTAAAGACTCTAAAGTGTTTCTACAAGGTAAATTCAATTGCACACAGAGCATTAGAACTAGGGGTAAACACACTCCCAAAGCTGGCACCTCCAGAAGTACTTTCCTTTTCTAATAGTAGAGGCACTGAAACAGCATTGACAAACATGGGAAAGAGTAAAGAAAGAGGGAAAAATTGCTTTTAAATTTTGGGTACAGCTTAGTTAATCCATTCAATTGTGAATTTAACCCTATCTGACCATCGTTACTGATATTTTCTTTTTTGATACAGAGTCCAAAAGAACACTTTTGCAATGATAGCTATTTAACACTAGGATATACAATTGTGACGTAATTCCCAATTCCTTCACCTGAGAGAGTAATGAATTTTCTACCTCAAACATCATTATTGAGTTTATGATTAATGCAAAATCAGCACAGGTGTTTTAAAAACCTTTCCTGTTGAGATTAGCAGTGAAGTTTTAACCCCAATCAGCAAAATTTCAGTGAAGACACAGTATAACTGGACATGATATCACATTGCAAACAAAGGAAATGGGAATTAATTCCTCAGTGAATTACTGGCTGCTCTTCTGTCATGGCATGTATTGAGCTCTGTACAAAGTTTTAGGTAAATTCTTTGAAGACTTTCTTTATTGTGACCTTAAAACTGTTAAGCTATCTTTAAGAAAAAGAAACCAGTACCACTTCATCAAGTATGTGGAAAGAGTACAGACAAGAATGTCATGCTACTTCCAAGACAGTCAATTAAATTGTAACATGCATGTGCAGACTAAGTTTCTTCCATCAGAAGGACAGTTTCCATGAGACTATTTAGTTACATGAATCACTATTTATCTAGAGCCTCTGACAAGATACAGTCAAATCAAATTCTTCCAGAGAAGATACACTCATGCTGTTATACCACCGTTTTTCACTTCAAACAGGCATCACAACCAGTTTACATGCAAAAAATCTAGCCTGGTACAGTGCTGCAGTCCCCCATAAATCTTTTAAAAACTACAAGTGCTATTGCTATAGCGTGCACATGAGCTTTGAATTCATTGCTAATGAGTATTGCTTGTAAAGCATACTGAGAAATAATTGCAGGTTAATACCAGGTTTCAGAAAATTTAAATGATCCTTTTTTATTCCATTTGTCATGGCAGTCCAAGTTTGGTAGCACAATGCAGAGTTCCTTAGTCTTCCATTGGCTGGAGTTGATTTGTCCAATTCAAAACTGGTCCCATGAAGTTTTTGTTAATGACAAAATTTACTTATTCTTTAGGTGTCAGAAACAAACACACACCCACACACCCCTGCACACACTTTTTTTCTGAGAATCAAATGAAACAAGAACTTTTCATAAAAACCAGTCTCAGACTGTCATAAAACTCTATGCATACTCATCTCAGGCTGCCAGTTTCTAGTACTGGGTTTGCTCATGTGTAAATGCAGGTAAGTTATTGATATTAACATCCTCTCATAAACTGACTCCTGAATAAAACAGTAGAAATGTAAACAGTTCCATAAATAGAAATTATAAACACCCAGTCTTAAATACCACAATTACTTGTTTATAAGTATGTCCCATTAAAAGGTATTAACCCCACAATCAAAGTATCAATATATACTTGGATTAAAGCATCAGCATATACTTGGAAGCAAAACAAAAGTGTTTTCTCCCCTATAAATATTTGAAATTCCATGCTTCATATAAAATATTTCACATATTTAGAGAACAGGAAAGAAAAAATCTACCTATGCATCACATTGAAGGAAATGCCATTTTCATTCTTTAGAGATGAAAAATTGTGTCCAGAAATGGATGTAGTAATCTGCTCATCAGATAAGCGATCTATGTAAGAAATTACTTGAAAATACTTACATACAGTGATTCCAGCTTGCTTTTCTCCTCACCAGATTATTCTGGTTTTTACTTCTGCTGTTGTTCAAGCCTCAGCTGAAACAAACTGTCTTCAACAGGGATACATTTCCTCAGAGCTGTTTTGTCTGTCTGCAATTCCCTAGATGAACACTGTTCCAATAATTTATATCACTGTCGGAGTTCTGTTGCTCCTCTAACACAGGCAGCGCATCCGCTCTGTCATCTCTCACTTACTGAGCTTCTGCAGGAAAGAAACAATAGATGAGAAACTGACAACTGATAGTATCCAACTACTCAAGGAAAAGCAACCTGAGACTACAAAGTAATACATTAGACTGTAATGGTATACTATAGTATGTCATCTGTCCTCCGGTGGCATTTCGAACCCCCAGAAAAATTATAAAATACTGCTAATAAGTTTGTGAGAGCACAACAACACTGGAAAAGGATTTTTAACCAATCAGTAACATGAATATCATGGCATTCAAAAGGTAGATGTTCCTTTAAAATTATACTATGTCTTAATAAAAGGAAAAACTCTAAATTTCTTATTATCAAGAGAACAGTAAAGGCTGAAATAATCCTGGCAGATACTATGTTCCACTTCAGTAAATTAAATTACATTACTGATGTTAGCACCATAATGCTGACAATTATGTTGTTATGAGGATCAGAAGCAGTGTAACTGTTTAAATAATAAATCTTCTGTTTAGAGGAAATAACAGGAAATAATTTTAATATTCTGATGAAGCGCCATCTTTTTAATATAGCTTCTTAAATTTATTCTAGTGTATGAGAGATCTTAATTACAATAACTTCTGTGGTGGAACAAGTGAACAGATGAGTTGTAACATGAATCTTCAAGGCAAGCTCTTCATCAAAAAGAGAAGTCTCCACAAGATTTAGTTATATGAATCAATAATAATTCCCACAAGCCTACTAATTTATACAATGGTGAATTTCATTCAGTGTAAAGGAGTTCATAGAAATTTTATCAGATAGCTAAGGTCAAGAAAGTATTCAATTTGGATGAAGAGTTCAGATAAGAATTTAAATCTCCATTACAAAATAATCAATGCACTAACTTCTATTAATAACCATAAAAACTGCTGGAAGAAGCAGTTCTGTTACTCCGTTTTTAGAGTTCAGTTAAAGTCATTTTTATAAACAGGACTAAACATTTTTAACACTTACTTACAGCCTCCTCTGGGATGGTATATACTGTTGCCAAATCAGCACCACTTCCTGACACTTTAAGTGAAAAAAGAAAGAAGTGTTAGACACAGTGGCAGAAGAAAAGTTTAAGTGCCTTGATTCATTTTTCCAAATTGGAATCTGATTGCAATACTTGAGATGACACAGCTTTTATAAGAGGGCATTACCATTTTGAATGGCAATCAATGAGTTGGGATTTCTGCCCTTACCCTCCTTGCAGAATACACAGTATCAGAATCTTGACATTTGAAGCATTTATATTGCAGGGAAGAAATAAATCACTTAAAGACAGAAAGCACATAAAGATATAAATCCAACAATGTCATTACATTCTTAAGAAAAATTTCCTACCTAATACTCCCCAAATATAGTGTCCAGATTCCAGAAGTCCTTAAGGACACAAAGCAAAGACATTATGGAGTCAGACTAGAACCACTTATTACCATGACCTCATTCACGTGGCAGCGTTAGAGAGCAAGGAGACAAAATAATTATCATTCCAAGGCTTTAAGTATGACCTTCTATGGACCAGCCTGGCCAGTGAGGTCCTGTTCTCACCCCCCTGGGTGGATAGTAAGCTAGAGGAAAAGAAAGGAGAAAGGAATCTGGTGGAAATTTCATTGTACCCCATTGCCTGAATGAAAGATCTTCTTGTGCACTCTAAAGAGAACCTATTTTGCTGTAAATCTTTGTTGCCTTTACTTAGTTCAGAGAACTGATAGAAGACAAACCATTTCACAAGTTATGTAAAGAAAACCTTCCCACAGTCAAGCTATTTACAACCATTAATAGAACAGATCTTGACATGCTAGAGATGCAGCATGTACAGCTGGAAGAAGCAGTGGAACATAATATGTCTTCTATTTCTGGTGGAGAGCAAAAAGCAAAGAGGAGACTGAAGTAGTTACTACTTGGAGACCCTTTTAGAACAAAGCAAGTTTTTGAGGCACACACCAAATTGCACCTATGGCCCAGAGTAAAGGTCTTGGTCACTAGAGCTCATAGGAATTACAGTAGAACATGTAATAAATGAAGCCTTGAAAGCTCCAGTTGAAGCATTTTCCAACAACATACTATTTTGTCAGAATATTCCCAAACTGTTCCCATCACCAAGGGCAAGCCATACTGATGTCATCATACAGAGGAGGGTCAATAAATATTTTTACACGTAGACAGAATGAAACTATTCATTTAGAAGTTCACAAGGTACTTGAGACTTTCAGCCAAAGAAGTTGAAAAATATTATGTTATGGTTCATTTTAGCAATAGGCCACTGATAACACTTTCATAAATGTCAGATCTAACTTTCAGGAGTGATTCAAGCTCAGTCAGAATAAGCTTCTAAATCACTTAGGTGCATTTGAAATTTTTGCTTGAGATGAAGCCAATTTCAGGAAAGAATGTATCACCAAGCTTTTCTTAAACAAGCACCAAGTAATGTAACTAGGCTAGAAAATAACGAACAGAGATGTGAATATTACTTGTTGAAAGATTAGAAGAGATAGTTATGGCAGGATTTCCTGTGACTTTAGGCAATTCTCAGAAGCAAAGGAATGATACTATTTTCAAAGCAGCTGCTGTTTATAACGTTGCCTTTCAGATCTTCACTTCTAAGTTTGAGCCCATACTGCAGCAAGGACCCGCTACTGACATGAGAAATTGCTTGAGTCAGTATGTTCCTTCCCAGTCTTTCAGCTGACCTAAGCAGCTCCTAACACTTTCCAGACTAAGATGACTCAGCACTACAGTTAGATAACATTTTTTTCATTCCTTCCTAAAGTTCAAATAACACACAAACAGTCTTTTGCTCCTTTCAAGCTCAGACCTCAGCAGACCTCTTGCAGCTCCCTAGCTTTCTGAAGCACCAATTCAGCTTTACTAAGGCTCAGACAAGAATGAGTCAGGCAGTGACATCCAAAGAAAGCAATCATCTCCTGCTGTGTCTATCATTATATAGGAAGACTCTGACAGAAATTCTTCATTTCAGGCTCCCATGCTGTTGTCATGTGAACTGTATTCCTAACCAAAGCTGAGTTTTCCCTTTTCAGACCCCTCCTGGAAGCCTACCGGCTGCAGCAGGTAACTCAGAACTGCTTTACTGCGTCCCAGACCAGACATATTTACTGTTTTCATTAACCCTGAAAGTTTCTCAGGACTCATTCAAAACCTAATTTTCTCAAAATGTTAGCAAAATTGTTATCAGAATCAGGGAGACACTAAACCTACTGAGATAAAACCAAAATGCACATTCTCCATTTTCTGAGTTGTTGTACACAAATGAAGACACAAAGTTCTGCCAGAGTTTTCAGGTCTCTGATCCCTGGACCTGATCAGCACCCACAGAGATTCTTTCACACATTCAAAGGGGAATCAGTGAAATGCATCTGTATATGGAATACGTTTATACCACCGGTTCCAACAGTCCCCTGTAAACCTAGTGATTTGTGCAAAGGTGAATGTCATCCACTGAATGGATGCAGCACCACCTTGTTCAGGAGTGTATTACCAACATTATGAAATCCCAAATCAATCCAACTGGGATATTTTCCGTGTCAATAGTAGCAATACTGTCTTTTGTTTGGAATATCTAATCTTTCCTTTTCATGAGAAGCATCATTCTATTTTAGAGATGAGAAAATCGAGTCACAAGAAAGGTACCAGCTAGGTAAAAGTACCCAGTAACTCAACGGCTTAAGGCAGGATTTGAACCTAAATATTTGAAGTTACCACCCAGTTCCTTACTAACCAGCCTGTCCAGACAGCTAACAGTGTCCCACATTCTGATGTCAGTTACAACTTCATCTTCAGTGGACACAGTCAAACCTCCAGCAGCCAATAGCCGTGTGTACCTTCTGCGTGCACTCTTACTGACTGAATTATTAACTCTGCTGGAGCATCTGCTCAGTGCTAGCTATTTTTGGCTGGTATTCACAGCTCCAATTGAGTAGACTCTGGCGAGTACACCTGGCAACACTGGCTCAGAATAAGGCTGACACAGACACACAACACAAACAGGAAGAAATGGAGAGAGAGCCTGGGTGTTATTGATATAAGATTGTATTTTTACTAGGTTAATAAATACAGTGTCTGCTCATTCCTGTAGGTGTGTGGAAATCTCATTTCACAATGTCACATTCCTGAAGAGCACAGTTGGCATAATCCAGATAATGTACTTTAAATACAACATGCATTACCTTGTCATTTTATAAATTAGACTGCAGCAGACTGAAGAAATAAGTAGGGGAAAGGTAATCCCATGGAAAACTGCTATCTTAACTTCTGATGCTGGTTTAGCCACCATATTTCCTATCAAGCCAGCCTAATTGCTTTGTTTTTGTGAGCTCGTAGGGAATAACATTACTATGAGTTTGGAAAAAATAACAACATTGACTGTGCTGACTTTTGATCAATCACCACCTAACCAGGAACGTCAGACCTATTAAGTGTTCCTTCTCTGCCAAAAATTAATGAGCCAAAAATAAGTACCAGAGGTTGGAACCAGCTCTGTCTCAGCTGTATTCAATGCCACAGTCACACTGGAGGATGAGGAAAGGGAAAAAAAGGAGTGAAAGAAGAAAGCAAAGATTAGTAATAATCACAGCATGATATTTTTTTTTCTTCATTAGTTGTTGCTCTACTAGAACCATATGAAACTCACAGTGGCCAAAGTGAAGACAGGTTATTTTAGATTTTATCAAACAAAGTTTCAAACAGACTCAAAATTAGGAAAGAACAATAATTGGCTCTTCTTGCTCAGTACTTCACATACACATGGAGTTGAACTGAAAGAGTCAGGAAAAGGAACTAGCTTTGTGTCAAAGAGAGTTCCAAAAACCAGCTTCTGAAACAGCACAAATTAACTCTTAGTTTCCCTTTGAGTTTTTCATTTTGTAGATCCTAGTAAATTTTCATAAGACTGCTGTTGCCCAGGAGCCTTCCCCAACTTAAGCTGTGTAATACAGTACTGCTCAAAAAGTTCTAGCTTCAGATCAAACACCTGCCTGCATGCTTTAAATGTATTATCACCTCAACCACATTAAAACTTGGATCTATGTTACCTTATTTATTATCATCAACTGGTTTAAGGATAGTAAACCTAAGAGCAGGATACTGAGTTTTGGCCTCCTGAAATGTAGTTAGGGTAAATTCATGAGATGGACATTAGACAGACTTAGCTTCATTGTTTAATGGACTGAGTGTATAGACAGAAATTTATACTGCAATCTTTGAAGTTCACCTGTTACAACGAGTCTAAACTGGACAGTTTGCATCTTGGAGCCAGATCCTGTCCCAAAATCTTTGACAGATAGACTACTTTATGCTGAAACAATATTAATCAGGATAGGTTTTTGGGTTTGTTTTTGGGGGGGTGGGGGGTGGGGGTATTAAGTTTGAAACAAACGTTAAAATGTTTAAAAATACCACCAAGAATTTTTAAAGTAATCCAAAGAAGCATGCTTTTTCAATTGTCCAGATCTTATCAAATTTCAGTAGGAATACATAGGATTATTTAAATTATTATTCAGTACTATTGCAGCCTCTCTTCCCTGTATTTCCCAACACCTTTTGCCAACAAAAAAGTAATTTGTTTTCCTTTTACAAAATGGTCAGAGTGCTCTCAAGACAATTAAAAGGAACCATGCTGTTTGAAGTAACACTGTCATTATCCTGCCAACGAGTATCTGTAACCCTTAGGTTATGGTAGGAGCAAAAGAACTTTAGTACAAGCAATGACAGCAGGTCCCACAACTTTTGAATTTTCCACATCAGAACAAAATTCCAAGAGGAAATTGCATCCATTAGGATCATATTTTTGAATCATTTGAATGATACTTTCAAAATATGTAATAATAAATAAAAGGCCAAAAACACTGCAGGTTTGCATTTCTCAGGTAAAGGCTCAGGCCATGATCTCAGCCAGAATGGCTTAGGGTTCAATCAAAGGTTCAAAACACAAATTTGCCAAAAAAATCATTTTAACCTATCTAATGTTTTGCTTAGGAAGAAATTAAATCTGAAAAATTTCAGAATGTCAATTTGGTACCCACTTTCCACGTGAAGTGTCTTGCCTTCTTCTATTTGAAACAGCCATTAGAGTTCCACATTTCTTTATAAATCAAAAACTTGACATCTCAAAACGTATTCTAGTGTGTTTTCTTTCAATATTGTAATCAGGAGACAAATTGGCTAGCCACTGTCTCATGCCACAGCTAGTTTTTTGACAAACTGTGTGAAATAATGTTTCTATTATTATAATATTATAATAATATTTTTATTATTATATAACTATGTTGTGTACAAGTATATGCTGGCAATGCTAAATTTATTCCAAGCCTCTGAACAGTCTCGTCCTTGCTGCAGTATGAACCCAGGCTAAGGGATCCAATGCCATGGGTGCCAAAGAGCTACCACACCCGAGGCCAGGGGACCAGAGAGTTAAATTTGAATTGCCACTTTAAGCAGAAACCTTTGCCTTTCCTCCATGTTGTATTATGCAGTTGTTTCAGACAGATATTGAGATAAATATTTACACAATCAAAATAGACACGTGCACAAACATAATTCTGTATGGGAGGCTGTCTAGATGGTTTTCCGACCGCATACATTACATTTTAGCCTCATGGTCTTGGTGACTACAGGACTAGCATTATCTGAATCAAAATTTTTAAATGTGGCCATCAAGTGGCTGAAGTTCAAAACTGCATCTTAAAATGTAAGCCATGTTTTTGTATGAGCTGAATGTTTGTCCCCTGCAGTCTTGGGAATCTCACCTCACCTTCCCACATAGCTCAGCCTCCAGACAAACCTTTCCACCAACGTCCACAACCCGAAAGCCCAAATCTGCATTTGATTTCATAAGACTATTGTCCTCCAGCCCCAGGGACTATGGCTGTGTGGGAAAAGAATAAAGTAAAGAAGAAACATATCTGAAATACAGCTTTACCACCATCAACCTTTCAAAGGACACAGTGCTGCCCCAAAAAATCTCTTGGGCTTCTGAGGCCCTGCTAATATCTAGGAGAATAAATTTGCTGCATTTCATGGGCTTACACTTTCATTCTTGGTTTCTGAGAGTTTTCACCTTCCGAACACCACTTTATTTCTGAGATTACATCCCCTTTCACCAGCTGCACTGAACTTCCCCTGAAACAGGCCTGAGTGTACCTCCGCTCTACCCTGCCACCCAGGGGAGACACTAATTTGTACCAATCTTCCCAGAAACTCACTGGAACTGTGACTTTCCAAAATTGTTTCCTCTGTCTGCGCTCCAGCACATCCTCTGTTAAATGGCTGAGAAGAAGCTGGGATGAGGACTGGCTGTTTCCCTGGCCCTGCCTGTGAAGCCCAGGCTCTGCTCCACTCTCCTGGGCAAGGAGCCATGCTGCCCAGAGAGGACCTGGGCAGGCTGGAGAAACTTCTGGAGACTGAGTGGGAAGAAGGCAGTTCGCAAGCAACAGGGTGGGGCACCTCAGAGTGAATGCAGCTCCAGGGCAGGGCTGGACAGGAGAGAAGTTTTCCCTCAGGTGACTGGAGATGAGTTTTCCCTCAGATCACAGCAGAGGAGCCTTCTGTCTGGTGACAGGAGAGGAGCTTTCCTTTAGGTGACAGGAGAGGAGCTTTCCTTTAGGTGACTGGAGAGAAGCTTTCTCTCAGGTGACAAGAGAAGAGCCTTCCCTCAGGTGACAAGAGACAAGTTTTCCCTCAGGTGACAAAAGACAAGCTTTCCCTCAGGTGACAGGAGGTAAGTTTTCCCTCAGGTGACAAAAGACAAGCTTTCCCTCAGGTGACAGGAGTTTCCCTCAGGTGACAAGTTTTCCCTCAGGTGACAAGTTTTCCCTCAGGTGCCAGCAGAGGAGCCTTCCCTCAGGGAAAGGCCTGAGTGCCACAGGGCAGGCAGCACCTCAGCATTGTGCTGAGGGCAAGCTGGGAGGAAAGAATGCACTCTTGACGCTGAAAGGCTTGATTACAAACTCTCCTTCATCCACTTCAGCTTTTGTGCTCAACAGCAGTGCCATTTTGCTTGCCATCTCACTGATCTGGTGGTGCTTTCTTAGAAAATTCCAGAGGGCTTTAATAGTAAAGTGCTGATCTTGTCAAGCGTCTAGGATTTCTTTTGAGGCCTGGGTGATATTTTATTGCTGTGTTGCTGTTGATTTTGCTATAATATTTTTCCCTCCCCTGTTCAGAGCAAAACCCATGCTCACAGAGGGAAGAATCAATCAGGAAGGAACAGAGGAGGGGTGTTATTCATGTCTATTCTGTATGCATTAGCAGATTAAGGGAAGGGACTCTCTGCTGCTTTGACAGGTATTGTCTTGATTTTTACATTTTGTGCTTTTATTGGGAGACAAGCAAACTCTACCCATTTTTCTGACTTTTCGGTAGCTTGGAAGAGGTTAAGGAAGAAGCTGCAATGCACAATATATCCTCATCTTGGACATAGGGTTTTTCCATGTGGTGAATGAGAAGTGATTTAGCATAAACAGCTAAAAAGGGGGAGGAAGGGGCTGCAATGTGAGACATGCAGTCATTGTGAAAGATTTCCTTTGCTGAACTGTTACTTTGCAGATTTAGCTGCCAACATTACATGGAACAATGTTGGGGAGGAAGGAAATTATCCTGTTCAGTTTCTGCCATTGCTTTTATCTTGATTCCCTGGGGCTTTATGGGGATACACAGCACTTAGTCATTGAAACACTTGCTTAAAGCTTGCAGAATCAGTGCCTTGGATCATAATTTCTTTGGGATAAGAGTCATAGTTGTATTGTGGCTAAGTGATACACATGCAGTTTTTGTATGTATAGCTTCACTCTTCTGATGATTGCTTTATCTATCTGCTTCAGTCTTCTCATTGCACCAGTTTCAGTCCCTCATACAGCTGGTCCAATGAAAGTACCAGTGAATTAAAGATAATTACAGCCCAATGACTGATGCTCTATTCCTGTAGAAAACATGGGGGGAGTGAGTAAGAAGATTGCAAAGAGTCTGATTTACCTTCAGGGCAGGTATCTTTTGGAGAAAGCAAGCATACCCGCAGTAGCAAGAAAAAAAGGTCTGAAAAATACTATGGACTTTCTCCAGACAACAACCAGAAAATTAAATGTTGTGTAAATGAGGACAACAAAATTAGTGTGTAGCTGGAAACAACAGAGATACAAGCATTCAAAGGGTATTATTGATGTACTTTAATTAAAAATTAGAGCAGAAGCAGCTTAGGGGTTGACCTAAAGTGTTGGCAGTAAAATCAAGCCAAATTCAAGAATGTTTGTTTTACATACAGCACTTAGCAGCCCCAGCTGAGATCAGCCAATACCGCTACAAGGTTCTACAAAGAGTGTAATTACACAGTCGTTATCCTAAACATTGTGCTGTTTTAGTGTGAGAGTGAGTTTTACATAGAGAAATATGGCATAGAAAATGTGTTTTTTCCCCTGTGAAACAAAAAATAGTTATGAGAGAGGAACTGCATACAGATCTCAAGTCTGAAGGGAATACTATAACTACAAGAACATTCTTTCTTGTCAGTTTTGTGACAATCCACATTGTTACTTTTATTGTGTAATGGAAATATTTTTATTGTAGTTTAACTAAAGAGGTTGGTTGAATACATGTTTACCACATATTTTTATCACAATTTGTCTTTGTCCACATTTATCTATGTCTGTGTGCTCACTGCAATCATTAAAGATGCCCATGGAAAGATGAGACTTTTTTACTACAGGGCTAAACAATGCTATTGCTGCCTAGGTTGGTGCACATTTGAACACAGACAGCAAATGTTGCATGCAGTTTGAGTTTCATACATTAAAATTCCTAGCTGGACTATTAAAATCTACTTTCATAACAAGCAAGTGGATGAAGGGAAATGAAAGCAGCTTTGCTGGACCTGCAAGACACAGATAAACAGTGAAGCGGAACGCAGCCAAAAATCCCTGTTTCTATGGGCAGGACTAGCAGATAAAGTTAATGAACTGTCAAAAACATACTACGGCAGTATCTATGTCTTTTCAGACTGAAAAAAAATGTGTTTTCCCTTGCAAGATACTATCATTAGCCAACCTCCCTCTAAGCTTAATTATTTACAGATTCTAATTACTAGTTTCCCCATACAGATCCTTCCTTAAATACACCCTTCTTTGTGAGGGAGACTGTGGGCAAAAGTGTTGCAGCATCTTTAGGTGCTCTGTGTTGGTACAGACCTTGCTTAGGACTAGGAAGTAATTGTTGAAGTAATCATAAATGATCTAAGAATTGTTTGGGAAAGACACCCATTGTGTTAGGCAAGTGGTATGGGACCCAAAATTCTAAAAATTTGACACAGTAGATTTTTGGCTTCATCAAATCTGTTGTGAAGAGACCCATACTAGGTTCTTCACAACCATTTAAAAGAAAGCCTAAAACATGTTTTGAAATGCAAGTCATGGTCTCTTTCAGTATATGTTCTATGTAGACAGAAGAGTAATAAATGGTTTCTGGGACAGCATATTTAGTTTAATTGCTGCTTCACTCAACAAAACTCTGATAAAATCCATAATAAGCAAAGCAACACTCCATAAGCTTTTTTATGGTTGCAATATGTAGGGATTCTCATTTGTCTTGCTGGGATTATTTACATGAAACCTTCTACTACATACAGGTTAGGGCTTAATTTCAGAATTTTATGGTCAACCCTGACTAAACAATGCCCTATATTGTAGTCATTTTATTAAAACAATTTGAATATGATCCTATTGCAATTTTAAATAAAACTAATATTCTTGGGGAATAGTTTTCTACTGTTACTGTGAGGGAGGCTGTTGATTCTCAGTTGCTTAGCATTCTGGCACATACATATGTATATGTATACATATGTACACTTTTAATTGGGGCCTGGCTACTTGCTGGATTAACATTCTAAGAACCACGATAAAGGGGATAAATTTTACTGCAATAATGTAATCTAGTCAAATATTGTAATCAACCCTTTCACCTCAGACCTTTGGGTAGAGGTAGTTCATATCAGCTTTAGGCAATTGAGAAACTTGTGCAGAAAGTCTTATCTGGTATTGCTCAGGAAAGTGAAACAATAAGGCTGCTGGTGTAGGGACTGAATGAAATAACACCCTCTGTCCAGACAGTTCCAGTTACTTGTTCTGTATGTATGGTAGGGATAGAGGAAGAGGGGGAAAATGATGACTGGTGAAAATGCAGTTAAAAGAGTTATAGGAAACAAAAACATAAGTTGGTACAAGGGGAGGACAAGTGAATTATTGCACTATTTTAACCACTCTACTGGGGTTTTTGAAGGAGGAGTTGCAAATTAGGACAGTACATACTAACACTTGGAGCAACCCATAACCACTAAATATGAGCAGGAAATTACATGCACATATCTCCAATCCCCACATTAATAAGAACCAACTATATTCTTGGTCATTGCAACTCATCTCTCAGGAGTACTCATCACCTTGAAAGACAAAGATGTACCTAAGCAAAATTAATTTCTGCTTTAATTTTGAGAAAGTTGGAAGGAATTAATACTTCCAGAGTTTGTTCACTACAGTGGATAGTTTTAATATACATCCCTACTTCTACTCAAGAGAATTTAAAACAGCTAAATCAGAGCTTCAGAAATTCAAGATAATATTTATATAGCCAAATTGCTCTATTGAGAGAAAAATAGCTTGGCTTGTAAACATGTGGTGGCATGGAGAATACAAAACAGTGTCTTTAATAAAATCACATAGAATGGGAGGTTAGGCTTGCATGGTTTCTTATGAATGCATTCATTTAATTTCTTGGGATTCTGTTGTTTGCTGAGGATTAAGTTGATGTGTTTGCACTAAGAAGGTAGTTGAGTACATAGTCTTAAGATGTAGCACTGAGGTAGAGAAGAGGGTTAGATATTGGCCGAAGAGTTGCAAACTGGCCATGTTACCTAATTTCTGAAATTTTAAAGAGTTGTAAAAAAAGGGTAGTATTTCCTTTCTCCCACTGTTCTATGGAATACACTTTTCACACCAAAGACCTAGTTTTTCTGTGTTTATGCACATTGCTCAATATATCATGGCAAATGGTTTCCTTATTGAGAAGTTTGGATAACCTGACTTGTCTGTGAGGTTTTCTGCTATTTAGATTTACACTGCCCTAATAACCAAGAATGAGCTTACTACTTTGGAGAAAAGTAACGATGGAAATTTGATTCAAATTTCTGGGTATACATTTTGGATGCAGAGGGTTTTTTTGTTTTGTTTTGCTTTGCTTTTGCTGTGATGAGCTGTGATTTTCATTAAGATCTCTCTTAAATACAAATCACAGAAACAAAGTAATTTCTTAGGCTGCAATATCTAGAAGCAGCAAGAGCTTGAAGCACAAACAGCTAACTTTTTCTAAAGTATTTAGACGTTTGATTTTTTTTCTTCTCTAACTTATGTATTACAAATTATGAAAGTCACTACCAAGCAGCACTTTCCTACATATCTTTGATTTTGGAGAAAGCACCTAATTATACTTGCAGTTAATATATTAACATTTTTCTCATCCAATATTGAGGCTGAACAGGAAAATAATCAGAAAATAAGCATTTCTTAAAGAAATGAAAGCTATTTGTAGTTTGTTTTCTGTTTGAAGTTAGCTTGAGACTGTACAATCCTTTTATAAAACTAAAATATTGTATAGGAAGACTGATATTTTTAATTTAAATCTCATCTCCTTATAAACTGTTTTAATATAGGTACCTATGAAGTCTGAACAGCCTTTCCTCAGATGTTGCTTTTGTATATTTGATGGCTTCTCTGTGTAAAAAATATTAGTAAATAATTTAATGTTTATTTTTAGTATGAAAATTTGGAGGATTCTTGCATGACTCGGTAGACAAATCTCATAGATATTACCATACTGCCCTCTGGAGTACAGTGACAAAGCATGCGTTTGATAAAAGTTTTATAGGCATCTGCTGTTCCTCTTTGCATCCAGGAAAATTATCACTGGAACAAGTAAAGTCTTGGCTGTGCTCTTTGCAAGGGAGGATGAATAAGCAGAGTTTCACTTCACTTAGCCTAGAATTTTTTGGGTGTGTATCATGTTTTCACTAGATATGTATTACTGTGTAGGATTTTATCCCTGGCTAGACCCAAAAGTGTTTGATTAAAATATAAATGATTACTGTAATATCACCTCAGTGCTTGTTTTGAAATTCTTTAGTGTAGTTTTTAATGTTTGGTTTAGAAGCAGAAGTTTGAGGTTTCAGCTAAACTGAATTTTGTGGTCCAAAGGTGCAACACCAGTGTCAGACTGCCTCATTGAATCAAGCTGTCGTGGCTCCTATGTAACCTAAACCTCAGAAATCCTGGGACTATACTAGGAGAAAGTAGCTGATCAGCACTAGGTATCAAAGACAACAACAAAACACATAATTTTTCCTCACAAGCTCAAAAAGCCTGAGACATTTGGAAGCCATATGCATCTGTTGTTTCCTAAATTAATTCATCTTTTTCCAAGATTTGTATTATGGAAAAATTAGAAATTCCCCTTCACTCCTCCTTCTTCCCCCTCCCTTTCCACAAATTGCTTTAATCTCGTATAAGAATGAAAACAAAGGTTATCTCTAAGTTCGGGGGCAGGGAGGGGAGAGGAGTTTTGGCCCAGTGTGAGTTACTTTAATATCTTTTTAGGAATCTTAAACTTAATATATATATTTAGCTTAAAGATTCCCAGTTGCAGATTGTATATATCTGGAAGTGTGGTTAAAAGACAGCACAGATCCACAAGTACAAAGTACAACAAACCACTCCTTTATCCTGTTTCTCAAATACAAAGAGACTTTAAAGTGTATATAATTTATGTTCATTTCTGGGTCCTTTCTCTGCTTCTACAATAGGAAACAATGCACAAATCAAAAGCAAAGATGTTATCTTCAAAAGTATTTTTACGACCTTTACAACACATGCAAGCAGCTAATTAAACTGTTAGAAGTTGTCAAATATTTTAAGCGCTCTTCCATTGGAAGTCAACAGGAATTAGGTATCTTATATCTTTAAGTCCATTTTTAATGCAACAAGGTGCCTTTCTTTAAGTGCTTAAAGACTTCTGAAAATCTACTTCTCTCAAGTTTAGAGTTTCAGGTCAGACATAAAGAAAATGTCAGGTAATTGACAGGAACTGCAGATCATATACAGTCTGACAAGTCATGAAAAATTAAGATCACTGACAGGAGTCTGAAACACTCAGTATGGTGTGAATATTAAACTGCATTTCAGTATAACCAGCTTGTTCTTGACAGGACAAGGGGTAAGGGGTTTAAACTGAAGGAGGGTAGATTTAGATTAGATGTTAGAAAGAAATTCTTCACTGTTAGAGTGGTGAGGCACTGGAACAGGTTGCCCAGAGAGGTTGTGGAGGCTCCATCCCCAGACGTGTTTAAGACCAGGTTGGATGGGGCTTTGGGCAGCCTGGTCTAGTGGAGGGTGTCCCTGCCTATGGCAGAGGGATTGGAACTAGATGATCTTTGAGGTCCTTTCCAACTCAAACCATTCTATGATTCTATGATTCTGTGAAAATACCATATATATGGGAAAAGCTACCTGTGGAAAAGATCTGACAATTCTGTAGAAGGCTCAACAGAACACAACTTCGGTCTTCTAGAATCCTTTGGCCAACAGAGCGAATGCAAATACTTGTGTTTAGGAAAAGGAGTTGCTGAATAAAAGTAGAGGGATTATATTGTCTTTGTATTTGGCACTGGTGATACAGCCTTTGAAATCTCTGCCAGATTCAGGTGCTATATGTCTTTAAAATTGCTGAGAGTTTGGGAAGACTTAAGTGCGTGCCACAGTAATGATGAAAAAGATTACTAAATTCTCCTTTAGCTTGCAGAAATGATACAGTGAGTGTCTTTGTGTGCAGTGAATTCCTTTGCAGGTTCCTTTATCCCTTGATGCCAAACTTATCCCTACAAGTCTCAGTAGCTCCTAAATGTAGGAAAAACAGAGAAGTCCCCAAAATAATGACAGCAGTAGAGAAATCAAGACATTAAGCTGATAAGGAATGAAAAGAGAAAGGTACTAGCTGAGATGGTCTCTTAATTACCAAGAAAATACTTGGTAAAGGGGCATTCCCAGTCAATGAGGAATTCATATTTGAATTCTTACTGGAGGGATGGGAAGAGAGAAGCATGACTAGATACACATTTGGGTTTTTTTCAAAGGATATCATAACCTCTTACAAGTATTAAATTGTTAATTACTTCACAGCCATATTGTGTAAGCAGCATTGTAACTAAAGGTGGCTGAAATGTAGGATCAAAAGTCTCCTGAACGCTGTAGCTGTTTGGTTTTGGATTGGATCTTCAATATCTGAATTTTGCTTGAATAGCAGCTCGGTTGATAAGTAAGTGATGATCAGGTTTTTGATGACTGAACCTAGTGTAAGTTGGTAGAAAAGGAAGGAAAGTAAGCCCGGGTATCCTGCTGTTTAAATCCTAAGTAGACTGTACTGTCTCCTTTAATGTGGAGTTTGTCCTAGTAAAAGCTCGCTCTGACTTTTGAGAAAGCTTAAGATTCTAACACCCTGTGGCACTTTTAGACATACCACCTTGTATTAATAATCTCTAATGAGGGAAGGTTTAATATTACTAAATAATTGTTTGGGGAATATATTCCCCATACAAGTGAAGACTTCTTTGTGTGCATATGACCTGCATAGTGAAAAAAAAAGGTTGTTATTATTATGTCCTAAACTTTTTTTGAGAAAAGATAGCATCAGCAAATAAATCCACAATATCCTGGTAAATATTTTTAAAGAGGATCCAAAACCAGATCAGAGCACAATGGTAGCTTTACTAACAGCTTCTACTAAGATTAAATATATATATAAATATATGTATATATCTCAAAAGACAAAATACACAGCTTCATATAATGTGCTAAAGAGAAAAGTAAATATTTTGCAACCACAAATGAAGTCAAAGCATAACATTGTGGTGAGACTTAAGAGGAGTTAACAGACCAAAATGTCTCATTATTTCACAAATTATAGCAGCATGAAAAAATACTCCTTTAGTTTCAGGATACTTAGCTCTGTTTTATGAAATAAAAATATGTGGTTAAAACAAAGCACTGTTTCAAGTACAGCTCTGGAAGCTGGCTTAACTCAGTGTGATAGGCGGGTAGACTGCAGCGTGAGTGACACTGAGTCTGCACTTCAGGTGTAAGAAACGCGTTTCTCTCCACACTTGCTGGCACGCTGACAAAGCTTCATGCGCAGCATAATCTTATGCCCAAATGAAGGAGCCAGGCTTTCTCAGGCAAGGTGATACAGTTAATGCCTTAGGTTCCTTTTGCTAATTGTGTGGATTAAAACATTAAGGATAAAAATACATTTGGTGGCCTTGACCTGGTTTGTAGTGGATGCTGGGAGCCAAGTTCTGCCCTCAGTTACACCCTGTAGCTCCCCTGAAGTCCGTAGTGGTGCCAAGTGTAACTGAGGGAAGAATTCAGCTGCTCAAATATGCCCATGGTTACCACGCCAACTGGCAGCAATTGCAAGGAAATAATAGTAGTGTTGAGGGCAAGAACTGAGGAGCTTTCGCAGGGCGGTCTGGAGATCTGCAGAGTGCTTGTCTACAGACTGGCGTCCTGAAGTCAAAGCTATTAGTTTTTCCTAGTCGCTCAAATGTGCTGCATACAAAAAAAGCTTTTTACTAGTGAACTCTGATACATGCCCACCATGTGGGGCTCCTGCAATCTCTTAGTGCATTGTATCAGCAGTGTTTTGTTTGTGCCAGACCTAGTTTCATGGGGCAGAGACCAAATATGAATACATTTCAAATTTCCAAAACAGAGCACCATTATTGTTATTAATGAAGAAGAGCTGAGTAGCTTCCAGGCTACTTATGACACAGACAAACTCATCTTCTTACAGCACAGCTGGTTAGTTATTTAGTGATTCATATTGCTTAGATAGGGAATAGGCTTACTGGCTCATACAGCAACTGCCATCTGAGGGAACAAGAGATTATTTTTATTTCACAGATGAGGAATCAAGATCTTAAAGTATTTGTCTGAAGTCACATCACAAGAAAGGAACTGAAACTCTGGTATCCTTAGTTGTAGTGCCCTCATATGTTAGTTGTTAAACCCCTTACCAGCTAGTACTACATTAGTGGTTTGTAGCCTTGGTGAAGTCCTGGAGCTTTAATCTTTCAGTGTAGAAGACTTCTTGACACTGAATAACCTTGAGTTCTGGTTTTAAAATGGAAAACAAAACATAACAATCTTTTTATGGGACAAGTGGATTCTTTGAACTCCTGCTCATATAGCTGTTTGAAAAGTGTAAGCTTCACCAGAACAGATTAAAATCCCCTGGCAGCCATTTCTATTCAGTTTCATGGACAGAAAACAATAAAGATGTAATGAAAAATCAGATGGACTGAACTAAGAGGGTCCAACTGTTGCAGACAGAGGGCACTCATTGGGTGAATAGGGAAGGAAAAAAAAAGTTGTAAATGTACAAAGCATAAAACCCCTCTGAAATCAACAATTACATCCTTAATTAATATTGTGACAAAAAATTCCCTGTCTGTCTTAGAAGGACATCATGAAATGGAACTGCTGCCATGAAAGTTGTGTAGTATTTAATATACAGCTAACAGAAGAAAGCAATTAAGTATGAATGGATACCACTGTAAAGCATCATTGGGACCTACACTGGTGTTCGGTTTCTGTTGTAAGAGAAGTACTGCTTTATTACAATCCTCTACTTGCTCTTTCCATAAAGTTGGAATCGGACAAATATGCTTGCTAATTTTTCACTCCTTTAGGCAGCACTAAACACATTCTGAACCTTAATAAAACATAATCCTATTGTTGTTCTCTGGGATAGAAACAATACCACCAATAAGTCTTTTATTATACATGTGGAAACATCATACTCTTATCAAGCCAAACTGCATCAGAGAAGCTATTTCTAATTTTGAATAAAGAAATTGATGGTAATTTTGTTTTGATTGATGATCACTTTGTTTTGAAAAGCTCTTTAGACAGGGAAATTATTAAAAAAAATTGGATGAAATATCCACATCTGGAACAGGTTAGAATTCATTAATCAGACCTTCAGTTGAAATAAATCTTTCTTGGTCCAGTTAAAATAGTAGAAGTGTTCTGATTTGTACCAGTTCACTCTTTCCCATCCTTTGCATTACACACACATTAGCATTTGAAAAGGTCTTAAATACAGTAAATTGAACAGGCAAATACAGGAATAAATACAGAGTGAGACATTAAATCTTTCTTAAAGGCACTTTTGTTCTGTGAGTTTTATAACTAAGAAATCCATAATCACTGTAATCATTTCTTTAATGCTAAGCATGCAGATCCTTCCATTTTCTCTTGGGCAAATTCAGAATAAATCTTCCCCACAAGAACAGATTTCTTCCACCTCCAACAGTTTATTGCAAAGTCTGCAGTTCCTGATAATTACTGCGATTATACAAAAAGAATTCGCACTTGTATGGTATTGTGCAATCTAAAAGATATCAAAGGGACACTTCACATGCAATGCACAAAGACCAAACTCATAATCCTATAATGCAGTCATTTCTGGAAGAGAATATAAAAGCATTTCTCTACAAGAAACTATATACTTGAGAAGGTGAAGCAAGAAATTATTCAGCAATTCAGATCTGAAGGGAATGTGAAGCAGGAATAATGTCAATTGCTTGAGCAAGGATTGACCTATTGGATTCATATATCAGTTTTGCTTATCTAAAGCACTCTCTTTCCAATGATAGAGAACTACAAATGATTCAAAAGGGAAAGAGTGATTCCTGCAATGTCTCAAACTTTGCCTTAATGTCTTCTAGGCAGCTGTTGTACAGCACATTGAAAGGCAAACCCCAGAGTTGAGAAGGCAGAGACACAAGGTACTCAGCTGTAAAATGAACCCATTCTAATTATGCTAAAAGATCCTATACCTTCAAATTGATGAATGTCATTTATTGAATTACTCGTCATTGAAGAAACTGCTTTCTAATTATACTTTCTCTGGAGAGAGATCCATCTTCAATTATCTTTTGAGATTTTAATTGAAAAGAAAATTATGTTTCAATAAAAAAGAAGGATGGAAATTAAAACATTAACACCCCCCCCCCNGTAAAATGCCTTATTTAAAAGTAAGGAAACAGTCCATTCCTTCCTCATTGTCCTGTTAAAAATGGAGGAGGGCAGTCAAAGTGAGAATTGCCATTTTTTTTAGAGCTGTATTTAAACATGATACTCTCCACATTCCTGCATGAAGAGGACCAGTCTCAGGTGGCTCATATTGTCAGAATTAGATGGGTGTCAGAGGAGGTAGTGCTGATTTACACCAGCTGTAGGATTGACTCAAAGACTATAATGGGGGGGTTTTGTTTGTGTTTATTTTTTGTGGGTTTTTTTAATCACTCTATCTACTTCAGTACTCATCAGAATGATATTTTAGAATCTCAGTGCTGAACAGTTCACAGTTTCATGGCTGTCTGCATCTGTTACTGAATAGAGGCCAAGGGTCCATATAAATTATTAAAAATGGCAAGGGATTGAGAGAGGGAGAATTCACTTTTTTTCTGTGTCAGTTTTTATATGGTACTGTATGCCATTATGAGAGAAACAAAATAACATAAAGACCAGGTCATTCATAAAGATGGGCTTTTTTGTGTAGAAGCAACATTCATAGGCATAAAAAATTCAAACAAAACTCTACACTTACACCCACCACAAATTCTAAGACAACTGAACAGCTTTTGAGTGACCACTGAGTACGTCATCATTTCATCCTCCCTTTGTAGAGCTGGTTGAGAAACAACATGAAAATGAATACTCCCACAGTACCACTGTAACAGAAGATTCACCCATACGATCTGCATACACAAAACACTTTGCCTCCTGACAGCCTCAATGTATTTACTTTTAGAAGCCTCTGTATTCATAACAAGGACATGGGGCGATGTGACACTGGATATATAAAGCATATTGTGGCATATGGTACATTGGTTTACCTCCTGCAGTCTTTATGGGGAGGAGAGTACCAGAGGTCCAAAGGAAAGTCAGCATGATTTGAAGAACAGTTCGGAAGATGGGCAAGGACATAATCAGTATAACCCTCTAAGCATATGTCCTGAAATGTTAATGATATGGTCGTATCTTTTTGTATTTCAATTTTAAGTCATTTAATCATCATCCTAAAGTAGCTTAGGATTTCATAAGTACAGACATTCTTAGATTGATAAGGTTTTCAAGGTTGATTTAAAACATCATTTTCTATCAATGAAAGCATGGACTTAGGATATTTTAATCGAACAAGGAAGCTGTTATTTTCCTTAGATCACTAATGAGAAATCTAGAAGAATAAAAAACTCCAGAGAATAGAAACTCTTATTATAATCATGCTGAATATAATAGAACTGCTAATAGTATAGAAGACAGCGTGGCATACTAATCCTGGTAAAATAAAATAATGTTAATCAGCCACTGTGAAAAAGCCAGTTCTGCAAGTACAATAAAACTAAGTAACAATCAGTTTCCCATGCAAAGCGTCCTTCCTGGCAGATACAACTCAGGAAATACTTTAAATATGCAGACTGCTCGCGAGTGTTCTGATCTGGTTGGAGAGAAATTCATTACACCATACATAATACATATATACATTCTGTGATGTGGATGATTCACTTTAAAGTAAGTCATTTATTCCAATGCATTTAACTGATTAGCAGGGAAAATACAAAACATTATGGACAAATATTAGTAATTTTCTGATTGTTGAATTTACTTACAGTGATGGTAAGTTTACAGAGTTGCTGCTGGATTTTTTTCTACAAAGGATACCTTGATATGCTTCATTCATGTGGAACATCTGAAATGAATAACAAGGAACGGATGGAATCTTCAAGAGAAAAAGAAAATAATAAAACGCCCACCATAAAAACTAATTCTCTATAAATAATCTCAATCAGGAAAACCTTTACCCCTGAGACAATCCAAGGCTGCCTTTTTAGTAGCTCTTTCCCTTGTGACAAGAGCAAACTTTCCCATGCCACAAATCATTCCCGTCTATCATTTTGATATATCTGAAGGAAAGCCATCCTACCATCGTAATGTGCCCCATTTTTTTCAGGCTTAGATGGGGACATATTTCCATATTTTGTTGGTAGGACTTACTGAGATTAGAATCGGTAATTATTATCTTTCAGGCTGTTTCTCGTACTTTAGACATGCACTTTCACTTTTGTAGTTAAGTCTTTGCTTAATTGTCTTCTCGTACATTTCTGCCAGTGTTCTTCTTTTGGATCAGCTTTTCCAGTTATCATTGTGTTGCCTAGTTTATATGACATCGTTCACATTGTTGTTTGGTCCTTGTTACTCCTCGAGGAGCATAGGGCTGCAACAACACTATGCCACTGAACCCGGTGGGATAGTGTTGTTGCAATGGCTGTAACAGATTCTGTTTTTCACATGATTCGGTTGTTAGCCCAAAACAAAACCCCCAACCTGGAGGGCCAGGGTGCAACATTTTAGCCTCGCCCAACAAGGCACGCAAGCCACCACACCACGACAAGGTAAGTTGCACCAACTAGTGCTGGATTCACATTGTAGAAGAAAGATATTGGTCTTTGCAAAAAGAATGTAGGAAAAGGTCCCATGGATCAGTATAGTAGTTCTGTTTATTCAGAAATTGCAGATTTGTTTTCTGTTTCCTTGAGGAAATGGCCTTTCCTTTAATCTTGTGAAGTAGTCTGTCTCAGTCTGTACTAGTAGCTGGTTTTAACTAAGTTTGATTTGTGAAGAGGGCTGTTTCCTACATGCTTCAGCAGCCTCTCTTTTGGTATCATGCCTATCATTGCACAGAACAAAAGCAGTTCTAGATCCGTCATTAACAGCTCCCAGGATTGCTACCTCTGTTACTTGGTTTCTTATTCCATTGCTGTGGTTGTAACAATGAGAAATTGTTTGGCTTGAAAGCAATACTCTTCTATTAATGCATATCAAGCCTGTTTTGATTGTAACTTAGGCAAAGCAAATAGTTTCTCTTCAGTGGGAAATAACTACATTTGCCATTGGTTTTGGGTTATGTACCTTGCAAAGAAAATAACTAGCTAATAGGCAGGATTTTAGATGCTTTTTTCACTCTTTGGTAGCCTGAGGGGAGATGTATTATTTGCCAAGCCAGGAGATTTGTAAGCCTGGTTTGAGTTATTGACTGTGTGGGTTTGTACTGCAGAAGGAATTCCAGTAATAAAAAGCTCATTCCTAGTCTACGTTATTGGTTGTCCATCTTGGGCAGATGCTAGAAGACGTGAACTAGTACTCATCCTAGAAAGTGGAAAGCATTGTCTCAGAAGAGCCTGAATGATGAGTTGAATGTACATAAAGGTGGGAGAGGGACCAGAAAAGGGAGGAAGCGACTAAGCTTGCAGGCCTTTGCTCAAGATCATTTATAGATACATCACTGCTATGTCCTGTGATGATAAAATGGAGACATAATGACTAGCTCCTGGAATCATTGTAGCAGTGAGGATGACTCAGCTTTGGCTGTTGTGTAGAAAAAAGACTAAAGGATTCCCCAACAGTAGGCATATTCCCATTTTTACAAAGCATACCACTTAGGGATTGATTCTGGGTTGTTCTTACACTCAACAGTGCAAAATGACAACATTCCACTGGTTTTGTTGTTTTATAAAGGTTATAAAATGTTAGTCCAATGCAGGGCAAAAGGAAATGAAGATCTGATCTGTAATCTGCTTCTTATAACACCAGAGGGCTGTTGCAGATCTCACCAGCACTCTTATTTGGTATTTTTATTAAATTCAAGAAACAAATGTTACAAATTTGACTTGGATCTTACTGGTTTTAGCATTCCATTCACTATAGGATGAAGTTGAACTGAAAGTACATTTTGCTAGGTATTATTGTAGAGTTCTTGCATATTACAAGGTAGAAGTTGCTAGAAATAGAAAAGGATTCTCTTTGAACTGTCACAAAAGAATTACAATGGGCTGCTTTTCTTTGTGGTCTTCTAGAAATTACTCTGAAGTGTTACTCCTACTCTAGTTGCAAGCTATGTAATTCTATTAACTGGAAAAGAATGATTACTTATAATATACTTTTACAAAAATAGAGAAATTAAGACAGCTATCTAAATTATGTAAAATTGATTATACTAAGAGGCTGTCACAAACTTCTGATGAAAACATGAATGACTACACTTGGCAGCAGCTGGTGTGACATTTCATCCTTTGTCAATAAAAGAAAACAATTTTACAATAGCATGTTTTTATATGCTATAGAATTTATTAAACTACTTAATCTCAATGGGACAAACCATGAAGATTCTGTTCAGTTGCTTCAGTAAAAAGGAAAGCACAAAAAAGAAATTAAGGGTTGATCCAAAATAAAAAGTTGAGAGAGAATGTCATTTGCTTCATTTTTACTTTCAGCCATATTTGAAAAAAAAAAAAAAAATCTTTGAATCCTCTAAAAACTTTAGGTTTCAATTTAAACTTATAGTATTACCATTAGGGCTTAATAAGATGACTATTGAAGTAAATAGAAGACTTTTAAAGATTTCAGTCAGTATTGAATGAAGCTCATACTTACTGCTGACATTTAATTTATCAACTTGCTCTGAAATATACTATGAAAAAGAAGAGTATAGCTGAGGGACTTTCTCCAAAACTGTCCAAAGTGAGTAAATAATTATCCTAACCTTTCCTGTTCCTGAGTGGCATCTCTATTTTGAGAAATAATAATGAGTTTTAAATGAGAGATATGCAGTAAAGACTTCTGCATGAGTCTTTTCCCACATATATTGCAACTCTGCACTGTTCAGGCTAGTTATAAGCCATACTTCAAGTTCTCTTTACACATTTTGAAGCGCTGGCCCAAATTTCAAATCAAGAGTCTCATGGACTCTGATAAGTTTTGGGTCAAGTTTTGAAGTATTTCTGCACAAATGTTTTTTTTAATTTCAACTTTCCTACCACTGCACCAGTAACAACTGTAGTTGTCAATAAACATGAGATACTCAGTGCTGACAGCTAAAGTTATTTTAGTCACATACTACCTGACAGTGCTCAGACTCTGTACAGTTAAAATATGTTTTTCCTTTGGCAGCCTTTTTTGTGGTTCAGCATCATTTCCCTCCAAGTGTCTTATCAGCATCCAGAAGTTGGTCTCATAAAGCAAACAGCAAAACTTTAATTTTATTATTTTCATTATAAGTCAAGGCAAGGGTCTAAATTTTGACCAAGAAGTTGCCTTAGTCTCAAATGTTGACAAATATTTACCATATGGTCTTAGGAAAACCTTGATGGGAAACCATCTGTAGGCCACGTGAGAGTTCTGGGGTTTTTATTTAATATAGGGAAAGACAGCCTTATCCTGGCTAGGGATTATTGGCTCGTTGAGCAACTCCAGTCTTCTGATGTTGTCTCTAAAGATAATAGTCTTCACTTTTTCAGTGTGGTTTCTACCATGCCTCTTGTCTGATTTTGGAGCTTTTTCATTGTTACAATCTTATTTTACTCCATGTAAATAGAGGATAGATCACAGGGCCAGACCAACAGTCATTGTATCCTAAGCTTCATAGATCAACTTATAGGAAATGTAATCTTTTTATCTAATGCTCCCACATGTCATATTAAAATATGATATTTCGTTTGTATGACAGAGGCTGAGTCTACTGCATAGCACTAGATGGCAGTAACATATTACACTTCCCATTTAAATCATCAACGCACTGTGTCATTAGTCATCTGGGTTGGGAAATGTAGACTAAGTGCAAAACAGAACCACATTTCTTTTCTGAGTTTGTTTTGGTCTACAGTCTGAAGTTGATCTAAGCTGACCACAATAACTATTTCTTACGCTGCATATAGCATACTTCCCTGCAAGGGCAAGCTAATTAAGCTCTTTTTGTGTCTGCCACATAAACTGTGGATGTCATTAGTTCAGGCACCAGCAAAATCAAACAGCTTTATGTATATCACATTTAGCCAAATCTGCCATCATGCAATTGCATTGAATATTAGACAAATGTGATTAATGTCAATGGCATAGTGTACAAAAATGTAATTTCAGTTAGTCTTTCATGGAGATTTTTCATCAGGTGTAAATTGATGTAACTGTACAAGAGTCTCTGTTCTTATTGTCCAAAACAGATGTCAAACAGTCTGTGAACTGTTAAACACTTGCTGCAGAAGCTTCTGTTAGTAATGTGCTGATACTGAGATGAGAGGTGTTCACTTGAAAGATGTGGAGCTATGATTTAAGGAATATCTAAGCCTTCTTATCAAAGATGGATTTTTGTCTCTTGCTTTCATGAAAACATCTCTTGATTACAGATCAAGCATACTTCTTTGCTAAGGCAAAATTTTAACTAATAAAGGTTTGTGTGAGTGAACTTGGATGAACTATCTTGAGTGAAGATTCGCCCAAAGGAGGGTTGTAGAGTTGACTGTATGCTGTTTATTTCATGATAAAGTCAAAGTGTCTTGCAGGGTTTTGTAGTGACTGATCCAGGACACCTGAGTTTCACTTCTTGTTGGGCTGTTGACCGAATAGATCACTTTATCTTGTGTTCTGTCTTTAAAATGTAAATAATGAAATTTAACTGTTTATGAAAGCACATCAAGATAAACTAATGAAAGCAGGTTTTAGCTGGAATTGCTACTGACTATTAAGTTGTATCTTCTCATTTCATTTCAGCCATGAGGAGGATTCCGTCCCATTCTTTGCACTTCATTACTCCGTGCTCCTTCAGGCAGAACCAATATTTTATGAACAGAACCAGTAAGTCACTTTAATTTTTCTCTAGTTCCTTGTCTGCCTCTGACTTTTCACAAATAGGGTCCTTACAGTGTAAATTTCTTTAGAGGCAAACCCTTATATACTTTCACCATGAGCTATGTGGTGACATGTGATGTTATTTTAATATATATTTGAGAGAGCGAGAGAGAATAATCTAGATCTTTCCAGACCTTGTTCTCCTCAAACAAAAATGTCAGCATGAGTGAACTACTGATGTTGCTAAAATGTTTATCCTGTCTACAGAGCTGTGAGATATATCTGACTCCAATTAGTATTTGTCAGTTCCCAGGAGGTAGGAAACAACCTGCTGCTACATTTATTTTTTGTCCCACTTTTTTTTTTTTTTTNGCAGAAGTATATTTCTTACTGCAAATAACATCCTCAAAGAGGAGTAAATGTCTTTTCCTAATTTTTTGTACATCCCAATTTGAGCTATATCAGTACTGTGTTCTAATGGGGAATTTCAGGGTTTCTTGAAACTATCAAACTTCTGCAGAGTCATTAGTCCCATATGAAAGATGATGTAAAGAGAAACACACAAATATTGTGATCCTTACAGGGACACGGTAAACTAGTAATAGAATTGAGTAAATAATCCCATTCAGCCCTGCTGAATCTAAACACTAGATTTCTAACCCTAAATGGAATTAGCCAAAATTTCTAAGCTTTTAATCTAACTAGTGCTATCCTTTTAAAGATTTGTCTCTAAAAGTCCAGGCACTTTGATAGATTTCTGTCATTAAATGCCCGTGATCTAAGGCAATAAAATACTTGAATTGTTTTTTAAAAATTCTTAGATTACAATGAATTATATGCAAATTGAATGCACATTATAATCTGCCCTTGTAAATGAAAGCAGTAGCAGCCAATTGCATTTTAATGTTGGGGATTTCTCATTTTCTTAATTTGTTTTACAATGGGCCTCTGTGAAACTGCCTAATGTTCAGCTGTACCATACATTATGAGATTGCAAAACAGAGTGCACAGTAGGGAGAAAAAATATTTTGGGATGTTGCCTTTTGTAGCAGTGCAGGGAAAATTTATAGTATCTAACAGTTCATTTGTTATCCCGGATGGTTTCTTGCAGAGGGGACAAAATATGTGCAGAACTATTCATGAAGGTTTCCTGTTGTTGTGCACAATTTTTGTGAGGTTTCACAGTCATAATTTTACAAAGCAAGAAGCAAACACCCTTGCTAAATTCAGAGAAACATGGCCACAGTCTGCTCAGAGATGCCACAGTATATTTCTATTTTCCAGGGACTGCTTTATGCAATCATCGACGCTAGGTGTCACCAAAAAAACCTAGTAACTCATCACAGGCGCTGTTTTAAATAAGTGATAAAATCACAGAATGATTAAAAATACAATTTGCTCAGTATGCGAGAATAATTTACAACCCTAATAGGTTGATTAGAAACATATCCCCTGAGGAGAATTCATTTGTAGATTCTTCCCGTTTTTTCACTATTGGTGATTCACTTCGGCAGGGCAAGATCACATTTATTTTGTCATCTGTGCATATTGGAAAGTGATTTGGAAAATGTGACAAGTTTCTAAGCACTGTTCATTTTGCATTAGAAGAGTGCCTAATGCTAGGGCACTGTAAGGATTTAGTAAACATAAGCACTGAAGCAGAAAACAAATAGATGAAATACTAGAAAATCCATGTCTTAGGTTGTAAGCATACCAGAGAGGCTGTTGGGTAGACTCCTCTAGGTGACTAGTGTGTCCCTTCTGGATAAAAGGAAGAGTGTGGGACTGAGAATACATCAGAATTTATGGCTGAGTGGAGGTAAAGAGATGAAGTCATAGACAACCAGGTATAGCTCTAGATTTTGGGATCTGCAAAGATCCAGGTATAAGTCAGACCTAACAAGGACAGCCTGATTATACAGAGCAGCTACTAGAAAAAAGAAATCAGTCTTTTTTTTTTGTTTTGTTTTTGGTTTTTTTTTTCCATCATTTGCTTAAAGAAATACAAAGTATTTGGTGAATTTGGGGAGGAGCAGGTAAAATTTCTGTATGATATCTGCCCCAGAATTTACTTCTGTGTATGTGAGTGGATTCTCACATAGACCTGAGTGAGCGTCCTTCCTAGGAACTGAGACTCCCAACTCAGAATTTGCCTTGGTGTTTTCTTGAAGTAATGGCCACATTCTCCTTTTTTTTTTTTTTTTTTTCCCACAGACAAAAGTATTAGAGCTGTACTTTAACCTCTGAATGGCATGAATTAGCAAAATACTTACGGTTTTTTAAACCAAATCACTTTTTTTTTTTTCAATTTTTCTGGTCTTTTTCCAACCCTGCGTGAAACATCAGGAAAGTAGCAGGAAAAAGGAAACCAAATGCTGATGTGACTTCTCAGATAAAAAAAAAAATTATACTATGTCCACATTGCTTCTATTTCCCCAAGCCCCTGATGTTGTAGTCTGCACAGATCAGTAAGCAGTGTGTGCCCGGTGGTGCCCTTGTTTGTTACACTGTACCTGTGGCCCTTCCTAATGCTTTGATATGCCTTCCTGGTTCTACTGTGTTTGGGTACCCAGTTTCCTGTAGTCTTTCCTCACTATTAAGCTCTATTTACTGCCCTTTTCCAGGTGCTGCTTTGCCCTCATTTACTTTGCATGCATGCTGTTCTGTGTGTAGGTATTTTTGTTTTCCTTCCCTTCTGCCACATTTCAGTCAGCAATCCTGCGCTTGCGACCTCTGCCAGTTGACTCGCCAGACTGTGTATGCAAGGTCAATCTGTAAGACAATGAGGCTGCCAATTTCGCAGAATCATCCACTGGATCAGAACACATTGGTTTTGTTTCTCAGCCTCCTCAAGTAATCAGTATCTGCTGTTTTAAGTCCATTAACTAAAGATCTTATTTCCTGTGCAGATGCAGTTAGTTCTGTACATAACTCTACTAAAACAAAAGTTAGGATAATAATAAATATATTTATTTATTTCCTGTGAGGCCTCCTTGGTTTCCCAAACTGTAGCCTTCCAATACAAGTGAAACAAAATAGTATTTGAAGTAATATGGCAGACTGGGTTGCCTTACTTTGAGATTGCTGGTTTCAAAATGGGAGTTTGGTCTCTTACTCATAAACCGTTTGAAGAGAGTAACCTTTTTGTACCTGAACTGTGCTGCCCTGAACAGCAACTCTTCAACATGGGCAGAATTGATCCAGGTCAATGGGAAAAAGAGGCAGAATTCTTCTAAAGACTCTGCTGAGAGGGAAGTAATGCTATGGAGTGAGGCCAATGTTAAAATTCTTAAGCAGTGTGTGCTTAAGGGGTGACTTTCCACTGCTGCTTGTGCCATACAGCTGTGAGAGCAGGAGGGAGTTATTTGTTTCCGCAGATTTAATACTTTATTTCTGTTTTGTCCAGGTGTTAGCTGCTTTTTGGCAGTGGAAAAGGCTGATAGAGGTTGAAAAATGTTAATTTTTTTTCACAAACGAAAAGTAAAAATACTGTTTTCCTTATTTTTCCATGACAATTGGAGCATTGTCCCAATTTACCCCCCAGACCTGAAGATCTATTTTCCTCACTGGTAACCCTCTCTCTGCATCTTTCTCTAGCTCCATTTTATTTTTAGTAATTAAAAATTGAAAAGTGGGATGAAAATGAGGTGATAAAAGCTTAAATATTTTGTATTTGCATTTGAAACTAATCCAAACAATATTCTTTTCAATATCTTTTAAAACCAAGTGAAAAATTTGAACTTATTCCACTGCTTATTTATGTACTTTACCACATTACAGACTTCATTAGTACTTGAAAAATATTGGGGTTTGTGGAACAAATACACAACCTTGCTTGATAAACAGTAACCGACAGAGACAAATCCAAAATGGGAGGCTCTGTATTTGTCCTTTTAACCTACCTAAAAGCATGTGACATTAGAATAGCCTTCTACAGTATTTACAATTTCCTCTAATATCCCCAGTGAAACAGATGAGCTTTGTGGATGCTTGCTTCACTATCAAAAATAGACTGCACTATACTAGCTCGCTGAAGTTTCATTCATTTGATCTCTCTGCTGTGGAAACTACTGAAGGTGTCTTACTGATACTGCCATTCTGAAGAGTTAAAAAAGGAACCTTTTTTGTTTTCCTCCTTGTTTGCTACTGTAGGCAATGAACTTATTCCTACTCCCAAACAAAATAGTGTTTGAATTGGAGCCCCTGTGCAAGGCATAGCGAGAGCAATGCAGATTATTTTTTTTTTTACCTTTCAAAATATTAGGAGAAAACAGGAAACTGTAAAAGTTGAAGCTATCTTATGTAGGGAAGAATGCTCTAAGAGCTTGGTGTTTCCGTTAGTACAACAGTGCTGAACTAATACAGGTTTGCAGTTTGAAAAGTCAGAAAACAGTATTTACTGGGACTCTAAGCAAACATTTTTGTTCTTTGAATAGTTAGCACAGCAAGCCAAAAATGTTGCAATTTCAAAATATGTCTCTGCTTAATGAAATAAGGGACAAATGTACCTGAAAAATTGCCCTGTTCTTTGCATGAAAATCTGATGAAAGGTTTTATTATAAAATATAGTGCATATACTTTATCACATAATTTTAAACAAAAACATATTCTGTTTTCAGAATGCTGCTTAACACTGACCAACATAATTTCATGTTCAGTACTATCTTTCCAATCCAGTTTGTATTTTTCCCTCTCATTTTTCTTAGTTTTACCAGAAACCAATTCCAAAAGTCATAATTCTTATTCCCACATAAATCCAGATATATTGATCTCCACACATGTTTTGGGAATGAAAATGCATCCAAGATTTTTATAATACAGTAAAATGCACAAGAACTAACAGGCATAAAAATAACAAGTGGGTAGAAGAAGATCCTTGAGTGATGTTTGTGCTTTACTCTCCAGAGCAGGAAGCATGGCTAAGTTGGTAGCTCACTGGGCTCAGATGTCAGAAGGTCAAATCACACACTAGGATTTGGGCTCATCCCAAATGTTGACACACTATTGAAGGGGGAAGGGAAAGGGAAAGGTATGTGGCAGTAAAGGACATTGTAGTCACCAGTAAACATTGATTAGAAATATCCCTCATTGGACCAGGTGGAGGAAAGTCCACAATAGAATCAACACAAAGATTTCTTAATCTTGTTTTGCTAAATATTGAATTAGGCTGGTAATGAGCACCAGGTCTGGTGAAGAATACTCTACTTACTAACATTAAATGTCCTTTAATGTTAATTTAATTATAATTAACTATGATTGAGTATATATTCCCATCTGACAAAAAGCGAGTCTCACCATGTATAAGGGTAATATTTTGTGAGTGCTATTTGGCTCCACATGTTGTCTTTAAAAGTATCATGCCATGATAGTTAAGGTAAAACTACAGGATCATTGTGGAATGCTTAGATATTCTAAATCTGCATTTCATCTTCTCTTTTTATTACATCTCAACCTTGCCCAGTTGAGGCTTTCCCAGCTTTAACCTTTCAAATACAATCTACAGCTGCTGGATGCAACAGGAAATGAACAGTAACAACTGGCATCAATAACTTTTTTCCTGAGTGTGGAGAACAGCCTCGGTTTGTCTGCTATTGCTGTCTTTTTTCCAAAAGTAGTCATCATGCTTTCACACAATAGTGTATTTATTATGATATTAAGCTTCATTAGCAAAGATTCAGAAAGTCTGCTGTCATTTAATTTAGTCTAAATTTCCCAGATTTCTCACCAAACTCATACCAATAATTTTAGTTAATAAACTAAAGCAATAATGGAAGCCTACCACAAGCATCTTGTCAAAAACATTTATGTACCTGTTTCTAATACAGATTTTGATTATAGGATTTTCATATACTTGTGCATCTCATTGTATATCATAGGAATTTAGCTCATTCAAGTTGGTCTGTTAAATAACAGCATTTGGAAAGAAAATAATGCTGCCTTCTCAGAAGGATTCACACTGTAATCTCCTGGATTTATTATTATTAAAAATCATACAATAATTCAGCTTGGAAGGGACATATGGGATCATCTCATCATCTGGTCCAACCCACAGCCCAGTGCAGCACCAAATTTGAAGTTGGCTCTAATTTCAAGGTCAGATAAATTGCCTAGGGCCTTGGTCAGACAAGCTTTATCTCCAAAAATGGAGATTTCACAGTTTCCCAGAGCAACTTCTTTCATTGCTGATTATCATCACTGTGAAAAAATCCTTCCCTTACATTGTCATAAAATATTCTGATATCTACTGATCATAAAACTGATGAAGAGCAAAACATTATTTCTCTACTCAAGTCATATTTTCACAATAAACTTACTAGCAAAGATATGAAGCATACAGAAATACTAGTCTGAAAGAAAAGATGGATTAAACACATACTTGTGAAACATACTTTATGAAAGGGAAAGATTTATATTATATGATGCCTGTAATTGCATTTGGTGATCTGGCAGGTATTTCTAGGCCTGTCTTTGCTGAAAGACGTCAAAGGGTCCTCAGCTTTCTCTTTTATTCTTATTCTCTAACTTGTTCCAAATGGATTTTAAATTCCTTTTTCTAAATTACTGACATGCCTGTCTGTCATTGTAGTGAATTAATCAAGCTCATTGTTCCGTGATAATGCTCTCAACTTCATGGTTCCTAGAACCACACCTTAAGTGCTATCAAGGGTCAGTTTATTCCCATGTTACAAGGAAAAAAATCAGTGGAAGGCAATGTACTTTTTCACATACCCACCTCACACTTTGAGACAATAGACCCTTTTAGTGTCAAAGTAATTTCCTGCTGTAGAAATGTTCCTACTGCTTGTTTTTATTTGAATAGGTGAACAGCATCATATGGGCCTTTCACAGGGTAAATGGGTTGGCCAGGCAATTTTGGCATCTTGTGAGATCTTGCTTTCTGCTCAAATGTACAAATCAATTATATGACTTCCATGCTGAGAAAATGCATTAACTTTTAAAATGCACAGCAGCAGCCTAGTCTGAATAAAAATGTTTAAAACCCACCCTTAAACCATAACTCCAAGTTGCAGCTGAATATGAAACAGCCATTTACAGCCAATTACACACAATTTCTATCATGCTTTGGAAGATATGTATATGCACATGGAATATTAAAAGCACAAAACCCTACAACTCTAAGTGAAATAGGAAATGACTTAAAACCTTTCAAGATATGCTCAGGCAGAAATGCAGTGAGCCTTGTAACTTAACAGCAGGCATCTATCGAAAGTATGTACAGCACATAGGTAACCTTTGGCCTTACATCTTATTGAAGAATGGCTACAATCCAAAACTTGCCATTCTAGGAACAACACAATCTATTAAAATGATTCATTCTTGGTAGTTTCTTCCATAGGTAAAGAATAATAAGAGAATTAAGCTTGGGGTGAAAACTGACCCTTCTAGTATCACAAAGCCCGTAATAGAACCTTTTCTACCTGCACTTATGAAATAGGCCTTAGAAAGATCTGAAAATCTGCATGAATCTAATGAGGACAGATAAAGGCAAACTCACTTAAATCTTAATGTAGGAACAGCTTTGAGTTTAACTAGTTGCACAGCTGAGATGCAGGACATTTTTCACAAGGCTAAAATTAATACCTACATTCAAGGCCCTTCAACATAATTGCCTATTATGGCATGTTACACTGAAACACTTATTCACAGGATGCAGTTCTTACTTTGGAAATGAAGGTTTCCAGTGGAGAGTTGTTCCCATTTAAAATGTTCCTCTCTCACAGCAGGACTCCAGGATACTTTTGTAATTCAGATTCCAGATGAGAATAATTGTTTATGGTCAAGTTGTCAAAGAACAGGGAATACCAAACTAACAGAGAAAGATTATGTTCTCTTTGTGTGTGCATATATGTCCATATGTAATCCTAATTCATATATTAATTGGCAGCTGCAGAGAACAATTAGCAGGATGCTTAAACACCAGCTTTCTTTACATTATTGATATGGATTCCTCCTAAGTCTGCAGTTATAAGCCAGAGTGGTATGAAAAAATGTCAGCAAAATTCATCTTGCTATAGAGATTTGTTCTTGTTATTGCTCCTGAAAAAGCATTTATTTTCCATATAGTCCATCCAGGTTTATAACAACTTACCTCCTGCCATAAGCCTTCCTCTCTGCTTTTGTATGGAAGTTTTCAGTGTCTTTTAAGCTTCAGGAGATGAGTGAAAAATAAAGTTTTCTGTCTGAAAGTCTAGCAGCCTTCTTTGATCAGAAGACTACATTGGGGCAGTAACTTTGGTTACGAATTATCCTCCTGTCTAGAGGAAGGCAAATTCATGCTTAGGGTGAGATTACTGTCAGCTAAATGAAATTTAAATACCATTAGATCCCATTTGAAAACGTTCTTTATACATAGAAAACTAACATAATGGAATGCAAAATTGTTGGTGGGAAGATAAATGGTCTACTAGTGTGAATTAATATCAGAAGTCTATCCCCCTATCTTCCCACATTTTTGTTCCACTAAATTATAAAAAAAGCCGATGACCTGCTTGAGAAATGAAGCATCAACCAGATGTTTCCTGAGCAAAGACAACTTGTGTTTCCCTTTACACATCATCTTCTGAGAGGCAGCACTACAGCGATTGCGTATCTGACATCATTCACCATGTTGACTTTGGGCTACTCAGAATCTTTCCTTTCCTTTACTTTCCAAATCAAATACAATAGTTTCACAGAGAGATCACATGGAAAGAATAGGTTTGAATGATGAGAACGCAATGTGGAAGAATGGTTTATATTCACTTTGTTACAACATCACTCCTTATGGAAACAGGAGATGGGTGACCAGTCACCCCCCAAAAGAATCACTTCTTTAAATGAAAAGCAACATGCAAAAATATGTTTTTGTAGGAGCTGATAATTTTAAAACAAAAGTTCTATATGAGAATAGATCCAAAGCTCATTATGATTTATGGAAAAGTCCAATTATTGTGCTTTGGATCAGATGCCTATTTATTGACAGAAACTACAGCATTTTTCTAGTTCTATTTGACTACTAGGAAAACTTCACTAGTCCCTATTAATCTGTAGAATGTGATACCTAGCGATCCGTTAATGGGGGTGGGATATAGAAGATGAGGCTCAATCATCGTCTAATAGAAATACTTCATTCTTTTTATTCAAAGTGCCCTATGTTTACAACAGATCACTCTAAAAGAACAAACTTTGAGCTCCATTTTCAGGCAAGCTGGTGGAAACAGAAAGCTAACTTCCAAGTGCTACATTAACAAGTGGCATGTGAAGAGGGTTTCATTTTTTTAACCCTGTACACCAGAACTCATAATGCATCATGACTCGCAACTGCCACAGCAGGTAAATTTCTGTTCAAGCTATCCAGAAAAGTTCACATGATGCATGTGTAATTTATACAAGCTCAATACTCAATCAGTCATGGATAAAGCTCTAAAATGCTTATTGAAAGTCTTTACATCCAAAGACTGAAAAATACCAACATTCAGACAGGAAGCCACATCACACGAAGCTGGAACAGCTTTTTCTTCTCTAGTAAAACAAGATAGGTGTAGTAACAGATACTTAAACTGAAGGGCCACTGCAAATTTAAGTCACTATGAGAGCCGATGGAAACCTAAATTTAACAGAAGATCTGATGTTGCGGTCATCTCATATCATTGGTGAGTTGCTTGTGAAAAGCTGTTTTCAGGAGCTACTGTTTAGTCAAATGTCTTTTAATTTGGAAAGTTGTGTACAGCACAAGAAACTGTCTGAGCAATGGTTTTAATAAGAATACATGAGCAAAGGCCATGTATTCCATACTCTCAGTGTGAGGTCTGGAGGAAATCAAGTTTTCAGCAAGATTGACAATGGAGCTATTCAGCCTCTTGAATGCTCAGTCTTACTGTTTCAGCCCACTGCAGACAAATGTGGACTATGTCATGATGACAAATAACTGTAATGACAAAGATGCAATCATGAATCTATGAATATAAAAATGCTTTCACTCTCTCCTGCTTTCATTAAGGACTAAACAAAATTACACATTGGTTCAAGAAAAAGGAAGAAAAAAATTACCTCATCTGTACTTGACATCTCTGTGCACATACTCAGCTCACTAGGTATATATACATTTCTTGCAAACATTGAAACTCTTATGTTTTAAGGGAGGTTTTGTACTACTGTGGTACAGAGGTCAGTTTTGTTCAGAAGGAATTGGCAATCAATTAGTTTGCATCATTGTTGCAGGAAGATTCATCCTCATCTAGTTCCCTTTTTAGATTATGTTGTATCAAGTCTAGAATACTTTGTTTTGCATTTTTATCTACTTTTTGAACAATCTACCTAGCACTGCCTTTGCTGCTTTGCTTCAGAACACAACTTGTATCCACATCCTGTTGTTTAAAAGCAAATCAGGTATTCTTGTGATTGCTTATGATACTTGAATTCCTGCATACTCAGCACACTGCTAAAATACTTTCTGAATTCTAAAGGTGTTTTTTTTAAAACACTGCCAAAAAATAAATTTGATAATTTATATCCTCAGGTAAAACACCATCATATTCTGGGTATGATGGAAATAATTCATTTTCAGTATACGTGAATAACAATTTGGCTCCAATTCCAGTAAGTGCATGTGTACAAAACTTATGGAAAGTTAGAGAGAATTATGCTTCAGAAGTATTCTCTCTTGATGTCTGTTCTTTATCTGCTGGGAAAAAAAATGTGACTGCTAAATTTAAAATAGATCGAGAATTGTTAGCACTGTAATATTCAATTGAGTAATGGTCTCCAAGTCAAAGACACTTGAAAAATGCCTAAACTGCTGGCAGCAAGCTCTTCAGAACACACAGAATCCTACTTAGTTCTCATGAATACAAGTTATTCTTTCAAAAGCCTTTAAAAATAAAACAGCCCATGACATCAGCCTGTCATCTGTGACCTGCCCAGCACAGCCACTCATAAACATGAGACATAACAAGAGTACTGCATATATAGAATAATGATTTATTGGAAACAAATATTTACACAAAATATAAAGGCAATCACTTCAACCATTTATTTTTTGACAAAGCTGCCCCATTACAAGCTTTGTTTAGTAACAGGATTAGATTTAGTAATGATGCAGAATATATTAAATCCCTGAGATTGAGGCCTTCTCACCTTCTATGCTCTCCATACTCCACACGCACTCCACTCCCCACAAAGCTGCTGCAAATTTGATTTCCTACTCAGCTGTGCTTTTGGTGGATTACCATCCACAGTTACAGTTTCATTCTTTACATCAGCATGAAATTTAAAAATGCAACCAAGCCCAAGTTTCACATCAAGTTCATTCTCACTCAGTTGCAGGCATCCAGTTTGAAATTACTTCCAATTTAAAGTTGGTATCCAGGCTGCTTTACAAATAAAGATACTGACTCTGCAGATACAGCTTATTCCTCTTACATCAGACATGGAAGCCAACTCCTTTTTTTCTGGCTGAACACAGCTATTTTTTTTTACTTTTCATCCAGGGGTATTGAGATGGGAATGCAAGGCTTTAGGCACATGTCTTTTTATATCTGGACTTAAAGCCATCACAAGGAAGCTTAGTAACACAGAGTTCCAGTTCCTGCCGCAGACTTCTAGTAATTTACCTAGATGTCCTCAGAATCTTTTAGGTTTATAGTGGGCACACAATTTAAGAATGACAAACTTGGGTACCAAAAGCGTTTCCTCCTCCATTATTCAATTTCAGTAAGAAGCCATCCTGCAAGGCCACAAAGGCAGATCCAGGCATAATACATGCCAAGAATTTTCAGTCCCAGTTCAGACATTTTTCTCTTGTCACTTGTCCAAGGATGTAATATTTCAATCAACAGAACTCCTCCAGCTGGCACACGACAATCCGCATAAGCAAAGCATGGGGGACAAGGCTAAACTTAATTACTTGCAAAAGCATGCAGCTGATGGTGTTAACTTGTCGGTGGCTAGCTCTTCAGTTGGAGATAGAATCAAAGATCTAATAAAATTCAAGGCACAAACCAACTAAATAAAATTATTTCCAATATTAGAGGTAGATTTTATCCAGTGTAATATATAATAGCCACTCCTGTAAGTGCAGAGCTCTAGGAATTAAACAATTCACATCAATTTTGACCTATGTGCTCTTAGAATAATTACGGCAAGCTTTTTGCATGTCCTTCAAGAAAGTAGGCACACCACTCTGTAAATAGAAAAGTGGAGAAAGTCATTCTTGCATAATGCAATCAAGAAAAACTATAAGTAAAATGAGAATTCCCACTATACAGATCAAGGCCTTCAAACAAATACAGGACAATTCTAAGATCTGGTACAAAGCAGCAGACCATTCCTTTAATCCTTCATGAACAGACTGCATTATTGACGTTTGCTTGTGTCAAGGCTATTCACATATGCTCTGGAACATGGATTTGTTGGTTTTGTTACACAAATTTACCTCCCTGGTTGACTGACCAATGGAATTTTATAGCAGTTAATGAAAAAAAATTAAGACAATTGCCATGAGAGCAGACAATAGCAAGACTCTAAAAATGGGACTGCATAAGTGCCAGAAAGGTTTCAGAAAAAAATAATTCTACCCAACATGCGGAAGACTGGTATGGATTCAGTGAATACATCATTTGAAACAGCCAAAGATAATTGTGCTGTGAACCTTTACTTACCTTGGCAGCCCAATTGACCAGCCATGATGGAATCATGCCACCAGGATTATCAAAATAGTACATATAGACTAGAGATGAGAGAGAAGTTACCAGAAAGTTACGCAGCCATAGTCTGAGTATTAGCTCTAACACCATATGACAGAAGCTGTCAGTGTGCATGACTGAATCACAAAGTACAACAGTTCTGCTCTAAATTCTTCACAAAAAAGTCAACTTGTACTGAACTTGAATGTGAAATAAGTATAGCTATTCCCAGTTAACCTCTGGGAAGCTGAGCGCACCATAGTATTAATTTAGACTATTGCAAACCATTTTAGACAGCCTGTCTTATAAAATCAGGTTGTTTTTGAAGGACTAATCTCAGACAGAAGTCAATCTCTAGGCAAACCCTTTAATCTATAAATCAGTGTCAAACATGATACTTGTATCATTGCCAGGTTAACCAGAATGCAGTTAGCATCACACTCTACCCAGCTGAACTGGCTGGCAGGAAAAAAATTGAGGGCTGGGCAGAATGAAGTGGTCAGTAGTCTGTTCTTAACTACACAGCTCAACTGTTAAATAAAAGATTCTTAACAGTAGCACACTACACTGGACATTTAAAAAAAAAAAAAAACACTTTCATTCATTTTAAAGCATTCTAGTGCTCACTACATCCACTTCATAGTAACTGGTTTCAGCTTAAAGTTTCCAGTCTTCCTCTTTGTGCATTTTGCTAATACATACATTCTTTGGCTATGTGACTTGTGATCACACTTTCTTGACTTCTTACCTTTAGATCCAGTCTTACCATCACTTTCAATTGCCAGACTTTGTTTATAGCTTTTAACTCTGATAATACCAGGCTTTTCAGGGCACTGAGGAACAGACACACTTTGAGCTAACACAACCCAGATCTTCCGCCCATCAACATCCATCTCTCGACATTCACGAATATAGACATACTGTATTCCAAGTTAAGGAGGCATGTCAAAATAGCGTCAGCTTGACATATGATGAATTGACAAGTGAATTCCATTACAAATACCAGCCCCTTCAAGTTATTTCTTATGCTTCTACAGGATTCAATCCTCCACAGTAATAATTCAGCTATGTGAGCTTTAGTAGTACGTGGGAAGAGGCACCCACGCTCTTCTTCATGCTATACATATTCATGTAATATCAGGACTGCAAGATCTTAGATCAAGCGCAGCAGAGCAGTACAATCAGTACATCACTGGGATCCCTGTATGACCAGGCGACAAAAACTGCAAGAGGAACAAAAAGCTTGAAAGGATACATCTCTGTTTGAGAGAGGAAAAGGGTACTTCACTTCCCAGTAGATTACTTTTTCGCCATCATATGTTTTCTCATATAGTTCTACAGTTGAAAAAGGAAGACTGTTACATATTGCAGTAGAAATCAAAACCAGAACCATACATGGCATTAGGAACTGCTCCGGCTTCTGACATGAACACATTTTACAGGCAACCCTTACGTCAAACTTGATAGATATGTAAAGTTCTGTAGAAGGGTTGTTCAGCAACCAAATACATAAAAATAGGTGGCCTCTTTTTCTGCTGCTATAGAATTTATTGATTTAAAAAAAAAAAAAAAAAACAACAAATAAAAAATACCAACCAAAAAACCAGAACAGTTCTGGGGGGAGGCAGAGTCAAATTCCTTTTCAGATAGTTAGCTTTCCATCTCAAAGCTTTTTCCTCACCTATGCGTATTCTGCATAATTCTGAGGTACAAGTACAGTATGCTTTTTCAAAAGCACATCATTATCCTTGTAAATGATTATAAGTTAACAAGGAACTAAGACGAGCACTGCTTTCTAATACCTGAAGAGGTCTTACATGAGGGATTAATCAAGTATGGAAAAACTATTAGGAATCTCACAGCAGTATATACAAGCAACAGTGAACAAGAAGCTTGAGTAGTTTATGAGCCTTCATTACACAACCTTCAGTCTGCCTGGAAACTCAATCAGAAGGCAGCTGAATATGAAAAAAAAAAAATAAAAATCTAAGAACAGTCCCTAAAACATGGCAGTGACACAGTAGCATGGCATGAAGGAGAAAAATTAGTTCAAATCAAACTACATAGCTGAGTTTGAAAAACTGTCTACTGTACGGCTTCTTCCCTTGAGGCAGTAACTGCCGTTATCAGGGTAATGGACCTGACAAGCCATGGGGCTGAGCCAAGGTGAATCCCTGTCTGCTCAGGGGCTGGTCATTACACGGTACAGTTAAAAAGGGTGTGATCCACAGAGGCAGTTCACATTAACAGAGCGGTCTTCTCCTTTAGAGCAGACTTCTGCCTAGAGGTGCTATATATCCCTCAGAGCCAAAGCACACAGCCTGCCACATGACTTTCAGTGGTTTTGAAAATAAGTCTAGAACAGACTGACAATCTCATTGCTAAGGCAAGAAGAGTGCCACGGATGGGAGGTTCTTTCCCTATATAACATGTTCCAAACTAGGCTGTTAGTATGCCCTGCAAGTCAGCTGTGGCCCACGAAACCAGCCTCTCTTCTCCAGGTTGGAGCAGTATTGGATGCACAATGCTCTGTGTTGTAATAAGCTACAGCATTATGCCATCCACCAGAGGTCACTGGTGCATTGGTTTATCGGCTTTCACTGCTCACTGCAGAGCTTTCGTTTTTCAAAGGGATTAAGACACTAAAGACTTCGATGCAGTTTTTAGCTACTGACTCATCTACCTTTGTATCTTTGTAAGCACAGAAAAAAACACACACTAAGTAAGTGATGTCCCACCTATATTCACTTTAGTCTGTCAATACTAGTGGACAACTTCTGAAAAAAGCAGAATACAGTGCCTTTTAATCAATAACCAGATTTCACTTAGTATTACTACAATAGTTCACAAGTCCATTTTATTCATAATAGGTGCAGCTGCATTTGTTGCTTTAGCAGTCAATTATTACTGTTAAATTGTTGGGAAGTATGATCTCAATCACGATGGTGTTGCAATCAGGAATAGCAAGTTTGAATATTTCTCAGGCCTGACCATTTTGTATCACGCCACAGAAGGATGTGGTGCCTCAATCACTACTCCACAGTTTAGTCACAGCTTCCCTGCTTTATTGGCAGCTGCAGCACAGACCAGGCCTCAGGATGTCCACTTCTTGTGGATATCCAGGAGCCTGCTTTGGAAATAGCCAGGGTACTAACAGCAATGCAATAACAACAGCAGGCTGATACCAACATTTCTGAGGCCTCAGGCAAACTCTTGGCAAGGACAGATCAAAGCATGACCCTCTGAAGTACTCACAGGAATCCTGCCCATATCTGCCTCCAGTCAGGCCTTCAGAAAGAGTTTTGCTGAACAGAACTAGAGGATAGAGATTAGCTCCTCTCATGCTTAGTGCAGGAGCAGTTACCTTTTCAACTAAAAAGGCAAAAAATCTCTGGTCACATTTTTATTTCAATGCCAGCCAGCAATTCAGTAGAGAACTCTTCTTTGGAGTGCCATTATTGCATAGCTGTAAGAGCAACAAGGAACACAAACAGTAAAACAAAGAGCAAGAAGGCTCTGAATGGAATTTTTCTGGGTTTTCTCCCTAAATGTGAAAGGAGAAAAACCCAAGCTTGTATTGTTTACATTGAAAATGTTGGCTAGCAATATTTCATCATACACAGTTCTAAAGAATACACAGGTTTGTGTCAATTTTTAAGCTTAAAGGAAAGTGTTAACATTATGCCCTGCAAGAGTTAACTTCTGTGAAACTCTGGACTTTAAGTACCAGTACAACTATAAATTCACAGATGAATGTATCATGGTCAGCAAGGATATAAACACCAGCTCTGCAACATTATCTAGTTTTTAGTTTAAGGGTGTAGCTTCCCCCAACTGCTTCCTTTCTTTTCTCTAAGAAGGCATTAAAAAAAAAAAAAAAAAGGTAGTGTTTGTTTAAGAAAGATTCAGTTCTCCTAAATGCACTTAAATCAAAGACTACTGAAGTAACTTAAGATCACATAGTATTTTTACATCCAGTATGATAATGTTGAGTCCCACTCCAGCTCTTTTTGTTTCAGTAATGGCAAAGTTTGCTGCAAGAAAGCTATTGCCCATTTTGACAAGTAACACTTACTAATGAAGACATAGCTGCTTAAGCTTGACAAAGGAATCAAGTATGTGGTTGTCCTAACAACAGTCAAAGGCAGTACCAGTAATTGCTCACCAGAGCCTCCTAGACTTAACAGGCACAACATTTAACAGTTCTTTGGTGTTTAACACTGTTCATCATTCAGCAAAACACTTTGGCCATGTTTTGGGTTTTATTGGCCTGAACTGATTTTAAGCACAGGCTGAAAAGGGAAGGGCTCCCCAGCTTTAAAATAAATGGATTACTGGATGCCTGCATCAGCTGAATCCTTGCCTTGTCACTGCTGACTTCAGATGTTTTAACATCATATGGATATCCAGGTTCAACTCCCTTTTTCAGAGGAAATATTAAATAAATACAACTAAATCAGTTATTTCTTTCTCTGTAAAAGCCTGACGTCATCAACTGTTCTCTCAATACACCCATTTCTGATTGTAAAAGGTGCCAAGAACCACCCATGCTTTCAGGAAAAGACACTCCATCATGCATCAAATCAGTGGAAGCCATTGCACTACTCCACTGCAATATGTAAAGATGCATAAAAGGTACCATCTCCCTTTCTCCCCAGAACATCTACTAAAATTTCACCTAGGAATTACAACAACTAGAAGCTGCAAGGTACTCCAGCATAACAAGTGATGCCAATTATGTGCTTTAACCAACATGGAAAGAATTCGTTGCAGCTATATGGTGATTAGATGTTAGCTGTTCCATCTCAGTGTATTTGCAGAATGCAACCTTATCCCAAAAGATACTTAATTCTGGCTCAAAGTCTTTGGATGCAGCAACTTTGAAATACATTTGAACAAAGTTTTAGTAGGAAAAGTTAATGTGGACATAAAGCTTGCTTTTCAACTGCCTAGATGTGCTTACCTTTAACATACTGATCCCATTGTTTTCTGAAATCTAAATCCATATAGACATCTGCACACAGTTTTGGGGGACAGTCAGCAAGACCACCGAAGATTTTATACTCATAAAGTCCTGATTGCTGTGGAAACAGAATGGGGAGAGGAAAAGTCACACAGGAAAGGGAAGTACTCTGCAGCAGGGAGAACAGCTGAAGGAAGTTAGGTGTGGCACATACAACAAATTTGCTCAAGAGCTGTGAAAGCAAGTGTTCAAAAAACAATGCAAGATTCAGTCTTTAACCTCTCGACTTTTTGATCTATACATGAAAGTTTAAATCCAGACAGGCTGACCTGCCCTGCACAATGGCTGTTCCTTCCCTTACACCAGTACCCTTTTACTTCATAAGTAGTTCCAAAGGGAGCATGTTTCTTCACACACACCCCCCCTTTGCATCCCCAGTGGCCAGTGCAGACTAAATCCTGCCACACTGAAGCTTTCCAGAAGCATTAAATTGTCATGGCAAGGTCTCCAGACCCTATGTAATGTGTTTAACAATCTCAGCCATTTCCAAGGAGGTTACCAGGTACTGCAGGATCTGGAATAAGCTTTCCAGCAAGTCAGGTATGCTTATACTTCAGGCTGCGATACAAGAATGCTTTCTAATGTTCACACTTATGTACAATGCACTGTTATATCTGCCTTGAATATTTATCAGCTATTTTCTTTCTGAATGCTGTCTGCACTGAAGGGGTGGGGTGCAGGATATCTCCTATGTTAATGCTTTTAATGCTTCTTTCAACATATGGAAACTCCATCTGTGCCTATAGAGCAATGTTTGTTCTATTGTTAGTACCAGTTCAGGACTAAATTAAAACAATAAGAGTATTTTGAATATATAGTCAAATTCAAGCATTCCCAAGGAAAGGGAGGGAAGGTTTATACACCATTCTGTTAGTGAATGGCTGATTTGTCTTCCCCTCCCCTTCACAAATCAACCCTAGAAGATGAAGATTTGATGTACCAGAAGATAATAATAGGACCAAGAAGCTTAAGCTACTCATCTTCACTTTGCTTCACAGAAGCATCAATCCCTAGCTTCAAACTTGAACTGTTCAGCACCTGTGCAGCCCCATGCACTCATGTCATCTTTGTAAAAGGCAACAACATTTTTATTTTCACAAGAAAAACTAATTTTGAAAATATGACACCTGAAATTGAGCTGACACCCAACAGCATATGCCAAAACACTACACTGGTACTTCAAAAATAGTTGATTTAACTTAAATGCTATTTCATTCGAGATCACTAGTAAAAATGCTATGTAGATTATCTTACATGTATGTATGTTTACATTAAGTGTCATGTAAGTCAGGAGAAGAACAAACCACAATTCTCCTCACTCTTATAGTAATTTAGAAGAAAGCCTTACTTCCTTGTGTTATTGGGCTGCTCCACCACTGAAGATCAGAAGTCTTTTCCTGGACTTTGATTACAACTGCATCTTGAGAGGTAACAAACCAAGTTTACCCAAAACTTTAATTCTGCAGTCAATACACAAAGCTAGCTGCTCATCAGCATACTAAAACTTTTTGTTGCATCCTTTAGCTTCCTCTTAATCTGTTTGACAGAAGAAAGCCATGCAGTAATTTTCTCATTTAAGCTACCAGAGCTTGCCTCAAAGATTTTGCATAGAATTGTATGCTTTGTACCTTAGCAAGGACAAACTACATGCAGTTTCACACTTCCAAACAGCGTAAAAACTTTAGGATCACAAACTATTACACTCTATTGCTTGTTTCTAAAGCTTGTATGTTTCACTGAATAGGCAACTAGAAGTTCCCGTAGTATTTTTTAATTGAGGATTCTAAAAAGATATGCACACAATATAGGTCTTTAAAGCATTTTTGCTATAGATAGAACCTCCATCAAAGGTTAAAATAGAACTGTAGTGATGTCATTTACTGTCAGATAATTCAGAAGCACTAAATACAGAGCGCAAGTGCTGCACTACCTAATCTCCTGACTTAACAGATGGGATTCTACCTAAACATTCAAAGGTAGACTCCAGTTAAAGGTAGGCTCCCAACTGGTTCACACTATCAATTCAGTCATTCTTACATCTGTAACCTTCAAGTTCTAATACTGCAGCTCAGGATAGATCAAGATATTACGCTGTTCTTATCTACCAATTTATTTCTTCCACTGCTAGATAAATCATAGCATACATCCTTAAATATCTTCTACTAAAAAAGGTCCTATTTTGATAACAGTATGAAATAACAAATCATGATCTGAAAAGCAAACAGTACATCTTACAGGAGGTAAAATGGAAAAAGACATTCAATAAAATAGCAATTCACAATAAGAAAGTTAAAACAAGAAGGAAATTTTTCAGGTTTTCAGACACCTATCAGCAGGAGAGTCAATCAGCAGGTTGGAATAGAGCACAGAGCAGGAAAGCCCAGGAGATCTATTTGTGTAGCCTGTGGAGAAGGTGGAAAGAGAAGGCAACAGGAAATATAACTGCTGCCTTCAGCTTCCTGGACTACTACTGCTATAGTAGACTTACAGTTCAATAAGTGTTAAAAGCCAATTTTCCTAGCAACAACTTTAAGCAAAGACCCTTCTCCTAGACTTGGTTCTTCTTCTCATGTGGCAATTTGAAGCAACTGAAAGACAAAACAAAAGACTTATTTCGCAGCAGAATTAGAAAACTGGATTTGAAAAGGTCTCTTGCATACTACCTAGTCTGTCCATCTACCCTAAATGAGGGTCATTGTATAAGATGCAAAAACCAACCAACCAAAGACACCTCGATGTTTTTCGGTGAGCTAAACAGTCCTATATAAAAGCATGAAAAGAAGAAGCCTGAGCTACTTTCCATCTAGCCAGCTTCAATTTCTACAAGAGCTGCAAAGGTACAACACCACAGGCTGGCCCAGTACAGGTCTCATGGGCATCTGGTCCCATTGGCCTGGCTAAATGCAGCCTCCATCTTCCCAAAGTTACTTTGCCCTGGTTCCCTGTGCAATTGGCAGGTCTGGGATGAGCTCCAGTCCTAAAGTTGCTCTTTCATCCACTCCAGAAGCAACAGTCCTAGTACCCTCCGTTTCATCAGCACATCTGATTCCTGCGTAGGTATCTGGCAGACGCCACAGGCTCACCTTTGCTGCGTGCTGTCATTGATAAGCTTGTCTTGCTATTGCCAGCTACCACGCCCAGCCGTAAGCAGGGCGTAAGCAGGGACAGACTGTTTACCACCAAAAAACTCTGAGGTATATGAAGTAACTTTTTTTTTTTCCAAAGACTTTTCCTACCTTGTCTTACCTTTCACACAGACCTATGTGTTTGCTTCATTTGCTATTTTTTTTTCTACCATGACCATGCCCAAAATTATTTTTTCAGAAGACAAATACAAGATTTTCATGCAAAGCACAGCATGAAGTCCAGCTTTATAAGGAGTTGAGAGGTGGCTATGATCACAGACCTAAAGAAATAGGATATTTATATGGACTCAAAAGTTATTATTAAATCATAAATCTGCATCAGAATGGAAACAATCACTATGTTAATCACAAGCCAGTTCTGGAAGCCTAAACTTTTGAACTTCTTAAGAGAAGTAAGTCCTTCCAAAAAGGGGGGGAATTGCATTCCAACCCATTCTGAACTACCTCCTAACTTTAGAGGGAGAAACATGGAAAATCTGTTTGAAAGGAGTTTTAGAGAGAGGGAGAAGGAAGGGGAACAGGAGTCTGCAGATCAGAAGGATGCTCTAACATGGGAACTGCTCAGGGCCAGTGTGCAGGGACAGGTCTCTCCATCACACACATCCCTCAGAGGGGGCTCAGAAGAGGAGTGGGACCTGCAGAGCAAGCACCCCGTTAGACCCACGACTGCTCTCCTGTCACCAACAGCACCTTCCACCAGGAATTTCTCCAGCCACCACCGGCTAACAAGCTTTAAAAGCCACACAGTTTGCAGGTTCCCCTAACAGTTTGTAAGAGCGGTGTTTACTGCAGCAGAGCAGCTTTCTCCATCAGCAGTTAATAGCATTACCCTAAAAGCCGCTTTCTGGGAGCCTGGAGAAACTGATCCGAGGCCGGTAGCGCCTGGACGGGTCAACGGGCCTCAGCCTGACCCGTGCGGGGAACCGGCGGCTCCGAACGCGCCGGCGCCCCCCGCCCGCCC
>VXBL01001731.1:203844-302866 GCA_013400195.1 Aramus guarauna
GGCCGCCGCCCCTCCCTGCCGGCCGCCCGGCCCCTGCCGCGCCCCGGGGCCGCTGCGCCGACATGACAGGGCCGTGGGGCAGGGGCGAGCCCGGCGGCCGCCCCGGGGCGGGTGCTGCCCGCTGCGATGTAGCGAGCGGAGGACGTGGGTTTATACCAATGTAAGTCCGCCGGCAGGTGTATGGGCGCCTCTCTTGATCTCCGTGCTTCCCCAGTTCCGTGATAGGATCTCCGTTTCCTGGTGGCACGCGGGGAACCCGGCCTTGAGAGGTGCATGTCACCTCTCTGGTGCCAAAGTGGGGCCCGGACCGGTGCTGTGTTGGCCAGGGCCTTGCCTTTTGGATTTCCCCGAGGATGGAGGCTGAATAGTCTCTATGGGCACATCTATTTATGTATCTATATTTTCACATTTTAACAAGCAGTTTTCCTTATGGACTGTTCACATGAGAATATATGAAGAACAGAAAATGCTGTACAACTGGTTGGTAGGGCAGACACCCACCCAGGCCCAGCCTGCCGGCAGCTCTGGTGACAGCAGGCTCTGGCTCAGGTGAACTGGGGTGGCCAGGGTGGAAGAGAACAGAAAGCTTTGTCACTGTGCTGAGCTCCCAGGCAGGAGGAATGCACTGGCAAGGACACATCTCACACCTCACGTAGGCTCCTGCTGATAACACCACCTATAACAATATGCTAACATGAGGCTGGCACAGACAGCCAAAGCATTCAGGGCATCAAAATGTAAGTGGCTAGAGCAGTTTTACTCCCTGGAGCTGTAAATCTGTTTTCATTACAGCTTTATTCTTCTAATTCCTGCGAAATTTTCCTGCTGAACATTGTGTCTTCAGAATAAAACGCAAGCAGCTCTGAGCTATGGGACATCATCAAACCTATTGACTGACAAAGAGCCTACCTCGCAACACTAGCCCAATGCACTTGGTGGTAACCTCCGTGCAAGGCTGGCAAAATTTAGCTTTTTCTAGCTTCCCTGACAAGTGGCTGACTTCTTTGACAAAGAGTTCACTTATGTCAGCTGTCCCTTCCAGTTCCAGTCAATTGGTTTGCAAGCAGAGCATGAGGATTCCTGGCTGACTCTGGTTTGGACATACAGGCTGAGTGTCAGCCTTGCATAGCCCAGGAAACTTCTGGAGAGAGAGTTGTGGCAGAAGACAAGATGCTATCTCATCATCCACCTCCTAGCATATAAATTTGATGCCAGAATTTGACCTGTAGCGTCTTTCTAAAATAATGTCACTAATGGTGGAAAATCTCTGCTTATACATTACCTGCTGTCACCTCCCTGGTGAAACTGCTCGGCAGACATTTCAGTTCTTTTATTTTTGTAACATGCTTACCTGTATTATGACCTTTTATTAATAATATTTATACAATACATATTAAATATTTTTGCTTATTTGTGTTCTTTGTGAATTACAATGGCGTGCTTTCAGTCAGCTCAGCTGGGTCTCCAAAACATGATGACAATACGACTAAACATTTATGAGTAAATTCTTGGCTGAGCTAAGTTGACTTTGGTGGAGCTATGCTGCTCGCCCAGCTGAGAGTCTGATCTTTAAAATGGAATATAAGACAATGGGCTGTAGGGAAGACTGATTTCATTAATCTTGCAGAAACAGTAGTTTTGCAGTAATTTTATCAGATTTCTATCTCTGATTCATGCTCTGAAATAGGGCTGATGTGAGACTGAAAGAGTTTGTGGCTCCTGTTTGTACAGAGATGACTTTCACCCAGTATAAAAAAGGAGGAGTTATGAGTCAAAGGTTGATGTTTAACACACAGCAAGGACACGTGTGTAAATGATCCTGTGAGATTATGTGATCCCTTAAGGAGCCTTGTTTGTGCAAAAGGACTGAAGTGATCACAGCTCAGTGTTGCCTATTGTTTTATGGTAAATGTTTTGCATTACATGGTTGTCTACATGGCATCAGTTTTAAGTTGGCTACAGCTGCCTGGCCGCTCCCTCCTCCCCTCAGCGCTCTCATGGAAAAAAAGAGAGATTTATATCGCAAGGCTACACTAGGGACCAAAACTTTCAAAGAAGGCATTAGTATGTGACCTTTTTTCTTGGTAAATAAGGATTGGTGATTACTGAGAAAGCATAAACAGTTCTGAAAGGAGACTTTATTTTCTATTTTCATGTAAGCATTATTATTTATCATGTGCATGACCATGTATTGTCCCTAGCTTAGGGACAGAAGCTAAACTTTGAACCCAAACCCTTTGTTATCTGCATTGCTATATAGTGTGGCTGTAGTCAGGAGTGAGTTCAGACACAGCGGGGACTAACTTCCTACAGCTCTGACCCAACAGACAGTGGGACAGCAACTGCTTCAGGGCAGCTGGTTTTGGGAACATGAACCCAAGCTTGAGCACAGCTACCAAAGGCAGCCTAGATACAGCACGATCCAGTCCCACACATGGATCAGGGACCTAAATACTAACTGAATGAAAATAGAGGGTTACTATTCTAGGGTAATGAGGGGGAGTTTCAAAAGTGCCCACGACTTGACCTACATACTTAGTATTTCTTAGGTATTTAGCTGCTGCTGCTTTCAGCGGGAAATGATACCTCAAAGAAACTTGCTGATCTGGGCTATCAATGGGATTAGTGCACCTAAATTGTCCACCTGTTTTTCAGAATGGAAATAATCTATTAATTCCACCTATTTATTCCAGCACCTAACCTTTCCACAACTGAAATCAAGGCTGAGAAATCCATTGAATTCTATGGTGTGGAATCAAACCAGTGAATTGGACAACTCCTCCATCAGAAAATCATATGTGGCCAGAAATGAAAACAGCAATGAATACTACGTTGAGGTCTTCAGGCCCCAGATGATTTTCAGTGTTTGTTTTGGATATGGATATCCATATGTGAGAGTGCTACCAGCTATATTGTGTTTTCCTGCATCTGTCTCTGTGTGGCACTGGTGCACTTTCAGAAATTCTTGAAGATGAACTAAAGATGTGGGATTTTGACAGATTCAGCCGCTGTGCAGACATTTATATACTATTGTCATTGCATTTTACTCAGTGCATTCCAAAAACTTTGCAAAAGTGCTGAATAGTCCTGACACACCATTTATACAGTATGCACATTCATGTTTCTATTATACACAGCCAAAGCAATTATAATCTTCTGCTACTGTTGTTTTATTGACTGCATTATGTAAAAGCCTTTCTTACAAATTGTTTCATGACTTTTGCAGCTTGCAACAAGCAAATTCTTCCATCCAGAAAGCTGAAAAGTAACAATAGCATCTCCAACCACAGACATACATGTGCATGGCAGTCTATATTCTCCTCTCTTGTATGAGTCAAAGGGAAATCTATTTTTTCAATAGTTTTAGAATATGCAGAAAATCTAGCTTGTCTGCCACACTGGGGACTTTATATATTTTATGTATTTTATATATTTTATATATTTTACATATTTTATATTCCTGCCTATATACTTAGGGGCACCCTGAGTGACAATCATCTCTTTTGCAAAGACCCAGCACCAGACATGCACTGTTTGAGCTGTCACAAGAGGTCTTAAGTGGCCACTTAACACTGGCTTGTAATGGCCTTCTTCATAGAGTTGAATTGAACCCCAAACTATGACTATATCTATATTGAATATCTAGTTTCAATAGACCTCCACCCAAATACAAAAGGATTCAGAGAATAGCTGGAGTTCTGCTGTTTTCGTGCCTTCTAATGCTAAATATTTTTTATATTTGGTAAAGAGTTTTAATATGCTGGACTCCTAGTGTCAGGACCCATCTCTTTCATTTGGCCATGTTGACTTTTGATTTACACCTTTTCGCCACAGCTTTTCTGGAAAGCAATGCACTCCCAGTGCAAATAAACTGGAGATTGTGAGGTGCAACCTACTTACCTGATGTTGAGGAAAGAGTGGTAATTTTAAAACTTCGCTGTAGGAAAGAAGGGATTGCGCTATTATCTGCATGACCTAAAATGACTCATTCAAAAGATAAGTGAGGCTTGATTTGACAAATGGTTGTCACTACCACACCCTCTACTTTCCTAACCTGTTTACATGGGTGTAGAATTATTTTTAAACACTTTCTTTAGCATGTGATGCTAAAGCAGATGATATATATGAAAAGCTCTTTTTTTTGTGGGAATAGTGAGAACTTGTCTTCCTGCAATAGCTCTTTCTTTTCTTTCTTAACTACCCACTAGCTCAGACTCTTGACTCACTCTAATTTCACAGAAGACATCTATTATGTAGGAGAACATCTGGGGTTTTTTTAGCTATATGTAGCATTTTAGGTAATCTTGTGTATAAGTTTAGTCCCAAGGATTGTAGTGGAGTAGGACAAAGGAAGACTCATCAGGCAAGGTAAAAAACAAAAGATTTAAAATTAACATAAAGAAATTAGAAAAATTAGAAATAAACCATAGTTTTTTAACAGTGACAACAGTAAGTTGAATGAATTGGCAAGACTTTCTCCCATCTGTTGATTGGATGATTTTCTGAAAAATATACTTCAGATGAGCAGAGAATTCTGGTTTCATAGTACAGATCTTGGACTGAATGTAAAATTGAATGTTTTGTGTTATGCAGGATGTCAACTAAGATAATCTGAAGGCTGCTTCTGGCCATAAACCTGTATGTCTGTGCACCAGTAGCTGTTGAACACTGTAGGCAAGTGGTCATTTCCCCATAACACTTTCTTTCCCTTCTCACCAATTTTCCCAAGCTGTCTAGATCCTACAGAGAAGCTTGTTTGAAAGGAAGTAATTCAACCAATGCCCTGTGTAGGTTAGTCGAAAGCTGATACTTTTCTTTCTACTGCTGGAGAGTCAATGACAACTGGCTGAAATGCTCCAGGTTCATTAGACTGACCATTTGAAGAGGAACAGGGTGTGCTCTTTATGCCATATCTACTGGCAGAGCAGGGAAATAAGACACAAAATGGCTCTTGACATCATCCACTAGGTGACCTTGGACAAGTCACTTTTTCAGCTCTTTGTCTGCGTTTCCCTTTATGTCTTTGTGTTCTGTAAATTCTTTGGGCTACTCAGCTCAGGTCGAAAACAAAGAAAAGCTCTCTGCAGAGCCATGGGAAGAGATCATTCCTACCCTGACTTAAATCTCAGCTGAATCTGCTGGATCCTACTGCAATAGTCTCTAACAAAAAGCACAGTTAACGGTGAAATTACATTGTCTTGTGTTTGTTACCAGGCTTCCTCGTAGCTCAGCCAGAAAGCTGCCATGTTGGCTAAAGATTCAGAGGTTCTGTAACTGACTTGTGCAAGATTCAGGATTTGACTTCTGCTGGTGTGGCACATCCCTCTATTAATTAAAAGCACATGTCCACATAAGGAATGCAGCTCTTCAAATGTGACCCTCATGTAATTATGAAAGCAGTAGGAGATAAGAATAATTGTTTTCAGTTCCAGATGTCCTGTCTTCTTCAGCACTGCAGGAAGATTAAGTGAAAGTTGAGTAGGGCAGTAGCAAAGTTCAAATGCACAGCAGGATAACTGATGCTGACCAAAGTCCTGGCAGGATATAATAGAGTTCCAAGAAAATTCCGTTCCATATTCCTACTCACCAAAGAGGTTTCTCTCTATCGTTATAAGCACATTATCCATTTCATGAGCTGATTACACAGAGTGGGTGGTTTGCTTAGCTATCAACCAACAGTGCTGAACTCCCTTGAGCTGTAAACTGTTTTAATGAGAGGGGAGCTACAGCATTTTATGTGAAGTAGAGGTTTGGTTTAACTGGCTTTGTTAAGGCTGCATTCCCCATCACAAAACATATATATTGCATGACGTGAAAAGGATGTTTACAACATATTAAACATGTTGAAAGAGTGCTTTCTAAAAGTTCCAGTAAATGTAATCATCTGGTGTGTTGTGTCCATGTGTGGGCTTAGGGATGAAATAAAGGAAAATTCAGTGGAGGGTTAGGGAAAAGGCAAGAAAAACTAATTGACTAGGGAGCCCACAATGGTTATACTTTGCCAGATTAATGAGTCACTGTTTGCTGTGCTGTTAAGGCCCAGGAGACTATTGGAAACTCAAAGGAAGCCATGAAGTATTGCAAGTGTGTCTTAGTAGGCAGAGCAACAGCGTTGCTCAATTTAGGAGTAAACCTCTGCTCTCTCAATAGGCTGCATGAGTTCCAGAATCGCACAGCTTCTTGCTTATTGTCCCAGCCAATGGGGCTGCACCTCCTCCAAAGCAGCTGTGTTAAGGCCACAGGGAGGAGATTTTGTCATTTAGGGCAGGTCCAAAAGGGGAACTATGTAGCATTTAAGCATGGCAGTCCAACACTGTAAACCTGTAACCCCTCACTGCAGCTGTTGCTCAGTCCTGAAGTTTCCTCAGCTGTTTGCACTGAATTTCTACAGGTGCCAAACGTGCTGCTTCGGGTATGTTTGGTACTTCTTTCCTTATATCCTTGGAGAGTCATGCTCAGAACACAGCAGGACCTTAAAAGGCAGAGGTAGTCAGTCATCCCTTTTTTAAAAGGACAGAGTGGTGGTGCCCAAATTGTATTCGACCCTTACATGCCCGAGAGCTACAAACCCACCCTTCTAGAGGAAAGCCCACACATCTCTCAGCGCTAGAGCAAGATATCCTTCCTGTCACTTTCCATCACAGCTTTTCTGCTTCACAAAAAGGAGTTACAATTGTACCGGGTCTAGAAGAAAGCATGACTTTCTAGTCTATAGTTAGGGCATTTATTTGTACAGAAACATGTGAATTCTAAGCCCAGCTTCAATGCTTGTTTATATGTACTTCAGATTAGTTCCTGAAAATCCATATTGGGAGTTATTTTATGTAATACTTTCAGTGTTTTATACTTTAAGTAATAAACTTGGCATGGAAAAGTAAGAATGTACCAGTGGAACTGTTGATGATGTAAGCACGGGAAGGAGCTCTGCTATCAGCATAAGAGGACCAAATACTACACTGGACAGACTAGAGAGGAATTCATGTAATAGGAATGGGGTGAAATTTAGGTCATGCACATGTGTGCTAACAGCAGGAATTTCTGATAGGTGGTAAATGGAACTGATACTGGAGAAGAATCTAGATACACTGAACAATCAGAGGATAATTATCAAATCTTAGTATTTCTGGCAGAGACAGGAAAATACTTGTGCTTGCATGCAGAATACTGGTAAGGCCACATCTGAAAAAAAGGATTATTAAAAATAAGACTGAGGGAGTCTGATTTTTACCTCTTATGACATTAGAGGGTTAATTGCCAAAATAAAGATCTATTTCAGCCAAAGGCTTATTCCTCCATGTATAATTGTCTATGAATACATGCATCTAGAAACAAGATTGAGGTTCTTAGATATCAGCAGAATAAGGCTCATGGCCATCCAGCTGGAAGAGTAGGAAACCCAATTGGTTTGAGCTGGAACTTGGCAAGTTTAATAAAGGTATTACCTGGCATGGCTGCCTGCATTAGGAAGGACTTAATGGCCCAAGAGATCCTCCCTAATGACGGTTCCCCTCAGATCCAGTTTGCTTGTGATTTCTGCTGAAATGCCGATGTATTTGAAGGGATCACTAGCAAATGGGGAAAAAAATGCCAGTTTCTTGTATAAAGCTGTGGAGCTCTTCCAGAACCCGCTGGCTGATTCAGCTGGAGGAGATGAACCCTTGGCAGGATCTCCATCACTGGGGAGTTCTTAATTATACACAGGGTGAAATCCTGGCCCCTCTGATGTTGATGGAAGTTTTGCTATTAATTTCTGTGAGGCCAGGATTTCACCCTGGAAAGGGAGTCAAAAGTACACACATGCTTTCAGAGACAGAGTGGCTGATTAAATACATCTGGTGCACTGCTCTTTTATCAATCATAGATAAAATAGTGCCTTTTAAATATAAACTTTGGGTAAGCTTAACTGCAAAATTCAAGCATGACCTTTTACAAGACTTAAAAGCAAAATTTGTCTGCTTTTTGTCTGAAAAGAACAGAAATCATGGTAAAAAATAACACATACCCCTACCCATCCTCTCCAAACCCCTGTAGTATTTGATGTTCCGCTGAAATGAGTGATTAAAGCATAGAAAAGCCAGTTAAAATATTTCTAGATGATACATAAAATGTTATCCTCTAGGGATGTCATCCAAAACTATGTTCTTCCTCATTTAATGCCTGAGCAGTTAAACACCAACTAGGCGTTGATCTGAATTTCAGCACGGACTGTGCTTTCACAGTACCACCCAGCACGGCCCCTTCGGACACCACAGAAGGGCCAAGACAGGCAGCAAGCCCTCCATCCGCACTCGCTCGAATCACGATGTGTTGGTATTGGTGGGGCCGGACACCCCACATGGTGGTGTGCAGGAGGGCAGAGAGGGCTGGAAAATGCCCTCCTAGGCCTAGGGTTTAACCTGACACGGCCAGGGTGTGATGTGGAGCCTCCCCACGATGTGTGACCTGGCGAAGCTGGAGACACGCGTGTCCCCAGCGTGCGCATCTCTGAAATGGGCATGTGAACCGCGCAGCGCCAGCCCCGCCGGCCCGGACAAGCAAAACCGCGAAGGGCTGGGCAGTCTCCTTGCTTGCCCAGCCCAGCCTGGCCTCCCAAGGACAGCCTTCCTCCCGGCCGCCCTCCCAAACCAGAGCGGGACCTTCCCTGGTGCGTGCCGCCCCGCCCGCGGCAGATCCCGCCGCTGAATTTGCTCCGGTCCCTTAATTGTTTCGCTCTCACCAGGAACTTTGTTTACAGTCCCTTGTGCAGCGAGCTGCATCCCCCTCTTATACTTGCTCCGGGCTAGTGTCCGCCGCAGTCCTGTCCGGCAGTCGGGAGGTAAGGCACGGCTCGGCACGGCCTCGGCTCGGCTCGGCTCGGCTCGGCATGGCATGGCATGGCATGGCATGGCATGGCATGGCATGGCATGGCATGGCATGGCATGGCACGGCACGGCACGGCACTGTATAGCATGGTCTGGCATGGCTCAGCTCAGCATGGCATGGCATGGCACGGCGCGGCATAGCACGGCTCGGTTCCGCTCGGCTCGCAGTCGCTGGACCCGCACGCCCGGAGCCCGCAGCCCGTCGCGGTGGCCGCGCCCCCGTTGGCTCTCGGTGCCCGCAGGGCTCCGGCCCCACTCGTGCCGCGGAAGCGCCCGGAGCCCGGCTCCCCGCGCCGGCAGGGCGGACTGGGGTTGCTCGGACGCTCCAGGGAGCCTCTCCGCCCCGGCCGGCAGGTCCCAGCACCGCTCTCTCCCGTGTGGCACAGCGCTTTTCCCCAGGGGATAAAGTATTACAATTAAAAGCTTCGGGGTCTCCGCAGCCGGGGGTGCTCCCTGCTTTGCAGGTCGCCCCCGCGGAATTGTGCCTTTTCGTTACGGGCGTGCTGCGTATCAGAAAGCCTGCGTAAAGCTTTCCTTGCTTGTTCGTGTCCTTTCTGTCTTGCATAGGTGTCAGGGGATAGGCGTGACACGCGGTGATTTGCCCTAAGTGTGTGTGGCGTTTAACAGACGCGTTTGAAAGTTTTGCAGTTTGCAGATAGCAAAGTTTGTTTGTGGAGGGGTTTGGTTGGCTCCCCTCCTACTCTCCAACTACGTCTGAAAAACGAAAAAGGTGTGAGAGCTTGCATCTGGTGGTTGTATTACCTAAAAACTCGGTGGTGGAAACTTAGTGGCATCCTGAAACTCAAAACAGTTGGCATGATTGTATGGGTTCTTCTGCCCCTGTAGTTCAGGGCCTGATCCTGGAGTCTTGTAAGTAAAAATTCTAGTTCGGTATTTCCAGGAGTGTTCACACAGGGAAGAGCTGCAGGATTGTGTTCAGGATCGCTGCAGTCTCTTGAATTCCAAATAAACTCTGGCTCTCCTTCAGCACAGAAGGACTCCTTATGCTGTTTGCCATAGTCACTTCAATGCAAAACCAAACTGAAACACGGGCATAATGATTTACTGGAATTTTACATACGCAAAGTGTCTGAAGTATTATGCGAGATACAGAGAATCAGTTCCAGACCCTAAAGACAGAAAACTTAAATGTATCCCACCGGTTCTGAGTAAAATCCAAAAAGAGGGAAAGGATTGTAGTGGCTGAGAAACACCATCTCTTTGCACTTGCACGGAGATATTCAGTATGTGGGACGCCTCCTCAGGGAGCACCGCATTGAAATGATTCAGAGTTAAAATGTTGGAAACTTAATGTATAGATTTCATGTTTCTGCTTCTCAGCTTTGTGATGAGGGAGAGAAGGAGGAGGGAAGAAACCCTGTCTGTAAAATGTTGCTCTGTCAATCAGTTTCTTTGATAAAGACATCAATTTTTAAAAAATTACCTAAAATATATGTAGTCAAGGACAAATCCAAATAAATTACTGACAGAGCAATTAATCTTTTCGAAGAATGATGCTAGCAGAGTGACTTAGGGGGCACAATTGCACTAGGAAGAGCTTTTCAAACAAATATAACTGCTCTTGTAATATAAGTGGAAGCAAGATAGTTTCAGAGGTCTGCTTTTGTTTTAATGTAATCTAGGTTATTTATCTAAAGTGGGGCTTTTTTCTGCATTTCCCTCCAAACTGTTCAAAAGTCAAGCCAATTCCTAGGTAGTGTGCACAAGAATATAGTCAAGGAAATAAGGAGGGAGACTTCCTTATTCTTAGCGAGCTTCAATACTTGGCTAAATATATTCTAGCTCTGTCACAGGCATATTCCAAGGATCATCTAGAGAAGAACAGCAGAAGTCTGTATCTGTAAATGTTTGTGTTTGTGAAAAGTTAGCATGGTCTAAATAATTTATAAAGAGAAAAAGCCTTTAGAGTTTATCATTATACAAACTTATGAACTTATTCTCATCCCCACTTAGGACTTCTGCTTCAGTGTCAAAATGATCTTCCATAATCATGCACATATAGAAAGGGAATGTTGAATAAGATTAGCAACATAAATCTCTGCTGCTTCCTAAGTTTTGCCCAGCTGCTTGGTGATTTCACAGCTGTTTCTGCAGTTGATAACAATTCCCATCGCTCTGTTTTCTGCAGAGCTGTCTCACTGCTCTGCTGCAGTCTGCCTTGTCCCTATTTGAGTTATGAATCTTGTTTTAAAAAATTCGATAACAGAAATGAACAATAGTAAATATAATGGACTTACATTTATTAGTGAGTTCTTGGATTCAGTCAGTTTGCCTTTTTTTTCCTGAGAGTTTTCAGGATCATATTACTTAGGTTTTCTTATAGCAGAATAGATTTAAAAGGGGTTTTTAGTGGGACGCATGTTGTCACTGTCAGTTTACAGCTAGCAGAATCGAGGCACAGGGAGATGAAGTTATTTGCGCAAAGAAACTGGAGACATAGAAGAGACAAAAAGCCAAGTATTCCAAGTTGTGATTCACATAAGTGAAGCGAGCAATAGAAATGAAGTTAAACGAGATTTTTAACAACAGAAATTCATGTGCCTAGCTCTTTCTGGGGGACTTGCCGGGGTTGTGACACCCATCATTGAGACGTCACATCATCAAAGGAAAACGTTACATAGGGCCAGAAATGGGTGGCTGCTGCCAAGAAAAGAGGCAGAAACCACTAGGAGACCCCAAGGGAGAACATCTCCTGCTTCAGTTAGCTTAGGAGCAGCAGTCAGCATACAGCAGGAGCTTTTCCATGCAGGAGTTTTGTTTTTAAGAAGCTGATAAATATCCAACAACTTTTCTTGTAGGAAACTTCCATGCTAGAATATTGTCACCTCCAAGTCGTCATTCAGCAACATCTGACACTTCAAAGCCTGGAGCGGTTCTTACTGCTGCATGACTCTGCCTTGAATTGACATACGAGACATCTTAAGCAGTCTTCCTCTGCTTACTGAGCCAAGGGATTCGTTACAATGGATTTCTCATGGACCTGGTAGGTGTGCATGCTGATGGATTTCATGTCTTTTCAGTAAATCTCAACTTACATTTATTACTGGGTAAAACATTCCTCTCCGCTGTATCCAGTGTTTGCCACAGATTGCCACAGAAACACGTTCTTCCTCCACGTACTTCCTCAAAGTAGCTCCTTAAGATATTATGATTAGTGAGAGGATGCTGGTGTTGCCGGGTATCTTTGCCTAAATTTCTTACCCTGAAACTTGAACCAAGTCACCTGTTGGCATAAGTCAGAAGTGACTTTCCTGGTAACGAGGATCTAGTGCCCTATTTTCTAGCAGTGAATACCTTCATTCACACATCTGCTGTTTATTTAACTTGCAGTATTTCAACAGAGGTTTGTTTATTTGTTTTATATGAATGCCTGTCTGCTTACATCCTATTACAGGCAAGAACTGTGCTCCTCAGAAGTCAACAGGTATTTTGCCATTGACTTAATTTTAGTAGTTTAGGAGATTTTTTTAAAAATTCATGTTAGTTTTGACTGTATAAATATATCTTCTTTCTTCATAAATCTCTGTACAAGATGTCCAAGAGTTTTAATGCTCATTGGGGATGTATCTGAAGCAGAGGAGTCCAGAGACAGGAGTAAATATACTTAGACTGAATATTAAAGATTTTCAGAATAATTGTGTTTATTATGAGCCCAATCCAAAGCCTTTTCAAGTTACTAGGAAGTTTCCCTTCTGTGACTGTTAGAGAGAGTATTTGGACTTTTGTAGTTATTATGTATTTGAAACTACAAGACCTTTTATATGGAAAATGTTTAACTTTTTTCCTCACTCAAGTTTAGAATAAAATATTGAACAAATTGAATTTGGCTAATGGTAAGAATGAAAAAGGGTGACATTTGGGAACCACATTCTTCCATTGTGCTGAACTTCTATAACATTTTGTGGATAAGTAATGCAACAACATGATGGCACCAGTGTGAGTATCACTGCCATTTAAGTCAGTATTGAAAATGCAGAATTTGGGCTCAGATCCACATGGGGACAGACCAGTGGCGCTCTAGAGCAACCCCATGGTCCTGGGCTCTTTCAACTGCTATAAAAGGTACTTAATCATGCATTAGAATTTGAATGACAATGCAACAGAACCTAGGAGAACCTAGGATATCTAAGGTGTTGGCACAGATATATTTGCTTTGTCTGATAAGTGCTGATCTGATCCCATGCCTGCCCTTGGAGATACCTCCAAGGAGGAGGTACCTTCACAGAAACACACAGAATCATGGAGTGGTTGTGGTTGGAAGGGACCTCTGAAGGTCGTTTGGCCCACTCCCCATCCTGCTCAAGCAGGGTCACCTAAAGAAGTCTGCCCTGACTGTCCAGATGGCTTTTGAATGTCTACAAGGATGGAGACTCCAAAACCTCCTTGGGCAACCTGTTCCAGTGCTCAGTCACCCTCACAGTAAAAAAGTCTTTCCTGATGTCCAGACAGAACCTCCTGTATCTCACTTCGGGCTCATTGCCTCTTGTGTTGTCAGCGTGCGCGCTCAGTTGTGTTGTGCTCAGTGTTATCATTAGGGAGGGAGAGGCTACTTTGTCTTGTAGTTGCTGAGGCCCTTGCAGGATTGAGCCCTGAAGGCAGCTGTGTACAGCAAAATACAATACTGAGCTGAGCACTCTCCCTTAGAGCAGTAGAACAAAAGCTTTGTTAAACCAGTTCTGAACTTGCCTTGTCTCATTAGGGTTCAAGGAAACTCAGATACAAACTCTCTGACCAAAACCAGAGTACAGCCTGTTTGTGTGTGTTTAAAAATAGTGAAATCCTCTTTCTCGTAAAATACACAGTCCATTACATGAGGTACTGAGATACAAAACCAAGGGCTCTCCACTATGGAGGAATATATCTCAGCAACAAGGGTGGGAGTGGTGGGAAAGGAAAAGGAGAATACAAGTTTCTGGCAATTAACTTCCTAGTCACAGATGTGAAGGTGATAAAAGTGATAAAAGCATTACTGCATTGCCAATGCTCTTCCTTGTTCTCTGAGCTGCATACCATGCTGCTCATAGGAGCAAAAGCTGCGCAGCCTGTACTGGAAAGTGGTGGAGGAGCCCTGTGAGCTACCCCTAGTAGGAAAACCCAGTGGTTCCCCAGTGTCCCAGTCTGTTGTGCATGGTGGGGTGCACTGAGCGACAACCTGGCACAAGGCATCACAGCCGTGGTGGCCTCAGCATTGTCACTGCAGACTCCAGGGCGGCTCCCACACTCCGGAGTCCCAGGGAGGTGGCAGAGGTCTACCATGGCAGCCTGTAGCAGTGGAGAGCCACGGGCTCGTCTTGCCTTGATCCGGTGGACTCCAGTTCTGCACGGGGCTCCAGGGACCCAAAAGCTGTTTTGCCTCATAACGCAGATGCAATCAAACTGTGCACGCTGTCTGTAGGACTGAGAGCCTGTGTACGATACAGAGACAGGAGGAAAGCAACCTACTCTAAGATGAGTGAATATGACCGTAAATCTTCTTCCCACACAGTAATATGGATGTGGTTTCATGGACATATAAAGGGTCTGTTAGTTTTGCATTAAGTCAATTTAAATGGCAAGCCAACAGTCTGGCATTGCTGTTGCTGTAACAGTAGGTTTATCAGCTTTCAGCTGGCATTTGCTAGGTGCAGGGAACTGTCTTCAACTCCATTTCTCCCACATCCATACGTAGTCATGACCGTTGAATTTTATTGCTAAGTAGCACTTGCCTTGAGAAGAGGCTCACTGTTTAGTCCTGATTTTTGCCGGACCGGTTCTTGCCCGTGTTCTTGTGATGTGCAGTGGAGCAAATCTTGGTAATCTGTGTGTATAGGTGTATATATAAAGAAACAGTTTGAAAAAGTATCCCAACAAGAGTAGAACTTTTAACCAAAACAACCTATGAACTCCACCTCCTTGTTAGAAAATGGAATGACATTGAAATCTAAATTGCATCCAGAAATACTGACTTTAGGATGTAACTTAAAGTGGGATTTGGCCCACAACACTTAAGGTTGGTGTCTGTCTTGGTCTGTGACTCAGTTCTTTGTAGCATTTACACATATGCTTATGACTACTGTAACAATTGGTTCAGATACACCACAATCAGCAGTGTTGCAATTAAGCTTGTACATAAATCATTGTGGGGTCAGAGTGTCTGCTTGTGTGCGATCCCAAGCGGGATACTTCTGTGTCACCCATTTGTTACATAACAGTAATGCTTCTTAGCTGAACTCATGCTCTTCTCTCCACAGTGCAATGTCTGTTCAGCAGAGCCTGCTCTAGCCTAAGAATTGACTAAGTCAAGACAATCAAGATGACAAACGAACCTATTAAAGAGATCCTGGGCGCTCCAAAGCATCCTGATTCTGTAACTACGGAGAAGAGTAATAACAATGACTGTGTGATAACCACCATCCCTCTTGTCAGTGAATGCCAGCTGACTGCAGCAACAGGGGGAGCAGAACTCTCCTGTTACCGCTGTACCATTCCCTTCGGTGTGGTTATTCTCATAGCCGGCATTGTGGTTACTGCTGTGGCATACAGCTTCAATTCCCATGGATCAATCATCTCAGTGTTCGGCTTAGTCCTCTTGTCATCAGGACTCCTTTTGCTGGCTTCTAGTGCAGTCTGCTGGAAAATCAGGCAGCAAAACAAGAAAGCAAAGAGGCGAGAGAGCCAGACAGCGCTTGTGGCAAATCAGCGAACCTTGTTTGGTTAAAGACAACCAAGAGAAGCCCAGACAGAAGACAGAACCTTTGTAAGTCAACTTGACTATTTATCAGTAGGAGAGATTTCAGGTTTTAATTTAACTTTGGAAATGAACTGAAATGAAAATGGAATGGATTAAGAAAGACTCTTACAAACTCTGCAAGTGCTCTTAATATTTGTCTTACTGCAGACGTGGTAGTGATTCTTTCCAAGACGGAGGAAAAAACACTTTTCCTTCACAGAAAACAGTATTGTTGTAACTGCAATCATCATAACTGCGTTCTCCAACATGCTGATCATGTTGGAAAGGGAACTTGTGAGAACTAAGAAAATAATTTGAACTGACTTGAAATGCCAGAGATCTCCTTAAAATACACACTGTGACATTTGACCAAGGGAGAAGTCATAGCATTTAAGTGACTACAAGTTTATGGCCAGATTGTCTGTGACTTAGACTGTAGCTCAAAAAAAAAAAAAAAAAAAAAAAAAAAAAAAAAAAAAAAAAAAAAAAAAAAAAAAAAATCCAAAACAAAGCAATAACAAACAAACAAACTGCAGATTGCTCAATAAGCTGATTGTTATATTTTATGTAACTTCCCCCTCCCCAATATCTGTGGTACTTTCCCCCTTTTTTAAACAAACTAATATTAATTTTGTTTTGCTATTGAATAGAAATAGGTAAAAATGTGTAATTATATTGTCTAACCTAAATAACGAGGTATGATTATTGCTTAAAACATGAGACTTTTTTTTGTAAATTGGTCAGGTTTAGCACTTTTGATTACTTTGCTATAAAATTAAAAAGTAAATTTCGTTAAAATAATATGCAGTGCTGCTAGACCTTCAGAAAATCTTTTTTTATTGCTATCAAGATAGCTTGTTCAACTTTGACTGCTTTTTGTAGAAAAACACCTGTGACAGTTACTGTCAACATATGTACTGCTGATCTCCTCCAAAAATCTTTATAGACTATGGATTTTGGTTTGATAGCCCATTCCTCTTGCAGCTTGATTAACAACTCAGTTATTGAAAAATCATAACAGTCACTTCTGCAGACACTTACTGGCATAGTCAATTTTAGACACAACTATTAATAATGACTTATGGAAGCAAAATCATCTGTGTAGTGTGTGTTTGCTGAATGAGCTTTGGGATTAGGAATCTCTAGGAAAAGCAGGTCTCAGGTGCCCCCCGAGCGTGTCTGAGATGTTTGATTCTGTAAGTCTTGTATTCCAGAGGTCTTCCAACTTTTCTCAGGTAATGTGCAATTGAGGGGCTGGTCCCAAACTGCACAAACCAGCACATTTCTTCATCTGTATCATGAAGGACAAGTAGTGCTGAGCCAAGTCACAGACTTCCACCCTGGTATATATGAGGTATCAGAAGGCAGAGGGGCCTTTTTTTTTCCTCTCTCTCTCTTTTTTTTTTTTTTTTTTTTTCTTTCTTCTTTCTTTCGCCAGACTCAAAAGGGCTGGATGTGATTTTTGCTTTCCACTGCTACAGCGAGTGAGGCCTGGGCTAGTGTGCCTCCTCTTTGCCCTCCGGAGCCTCTGGCATCCACGACGGCTGTGGTGATACCAGTGCAGAGCACACCTGCTGAACAGGTGCTGCAGGGGGTAGCCTTTTGCAGGTCATCCTGGAGCTGTACGCTTCTCCTGCTGATCACCCAGGCATTCTGGCTTAGGTGCCGCCTTTTCCTCTGCCCCGCGTGGTTTAAGCTTGTTACATCCACAACTTATCCCTGGATTTGCAAAGTGCACTTTGTGTTTTAAATAGAGCAAGCTATATGTATGGGAGGGGATGTTTGGAGTCAGTATTTGCGTTGCCACACTCCGTGGTTACCAGACGCTATAATAAAATCACTTGCATCAGAGGAAAGCTGACAACACATTTTAGCACTTCCATAGCCCTACTTAATCACGGCAGGAAGCTTTCCTGCTGCTAGGAGAACATGTTGCGTCACCAGAACATCTGACACCGGTGTCTAATGTCAATCACTTTGCTTAAGGTCATTAAAAATATTAGGGTGTCCCCTTACGATGTACAGGTCTTGCATGAGTGACAATTCATGGGAAATGCATAGCATGATAAATAATGGAACAGGTGGACTAAAGTGGTGTCTTTCCTGTTTAAAATGAGAAAAGTGATTGACATCAGCAAAGCTGGATAAGCTAAATAGGGCTGTTCATTTTTTTTTCCCCTGGGAACACAATAGTTTTTCTGACTCCGTCTTCCCCCTCCCCATTTCTTTTTCCTTAGTGGAATTTTGCGGGCTATTGAGGAGAGAATTGCAGGGGCCGTAGAGATGCAGTGATTTCCACTACGTGCATGTAGCAGCTCAGCCCCATGATTCCCAGGCTGACCCCAGAGCAGAAGCAGGCCTGTTGCCCTCTTCAGAAGACCTTCCCATACGTGGGTCCTCCCTTCGCCATTGCTGCAATACAGGCGAGCTTGTGTGCAGCGAGTGGAAGAAAAGCAGAGGTGCAAGGTGAGGCTCTGCTCCAAGTCAAAAGAAGAGGCCAAACTCAGTGGAACAGAAGCAGTGGGGCTTTGGGAGCAGTTTATTCAGGAAGGGTAAATAAGAGTGAGTAAGAGTCGCTCTGCTACTACAAGAGGAGATTTCCCTCTTCTCTGTTCTCCTTTATGTTTGCACTGCCTATACAAGGACACAGCAGGGTGCCTGCACCATCCTCTGCCTTGCTAATTGTGGGGCATCTGGGCAGTAAGCAGTGTGTAAGCAGTGACAGACAGCATTGCAGTGCCCCTAGGCATGATCCCCTAGCATAGCAAAGCTTCAGATACAAGATGGTGACCCCTAATACCAGCTAACTGACAGGTTGAGAGGCCTCGAGGTAATATGGGGCTGCCACAGCTCACACTGCTGCATTCAGTAGCATTGGCTGTATCCTAGTGAGACAAGGTACACACAGAAGCATCTTCATATCAAGCAGTGAGTGAAAATCTGCGCAGGAATTCACTCTTGTTTGTCCTTTATTCAGAGAAGCAAAATAACAACCTTATGGGGAAGAATCCCAGCACCTGGTTCTGGTGTCCTGCAGGAGCAAGGCAGAGGTTGTCAACAGTCAGAGACCTCATGCTGTTAAAGAAGCTTTCACACGTTTCATCACTAAATTGCCATATGGCCTTAGAAACTGGCACAGACTTCTCCACTGTGATTTGTATGCATTGATTTTGGGACAATCTGAAGTAGTAGTAGCATCTTTTCTGAATGGCCAATGATGACATCCAACACAAGCCTCACAGTCTGTGTTATTTCTTCCTGCAAATCTACATATTACGGACATTTTCATTACTACCCTCTCTCTCCCTGCACCCATTGTCCTGTTTCCAACACATTCTTGTTAGCCCTTAAAAAACAATCATTCTGGGAAAGATGCTACGTGAGTATAGTGTGGGAGGCTTAGCACCTTCATTTTTCCAGAAACTGGTGATATTGTTAGATTTGAAATATTTTTTACAAAGGCATATTTACAATGCTTTTACAAGAGCCAACCCCTTGAACTGGTCAGCTACAAACAGCAAAATTTCTGCTTCAGCTTTTGAACCCCATGGCCTAATCTAGATTGATTTGGGGTTACGTGCCTGCATGCTGGGTCATGCAATCCACCAAGTCTTTGACACAAAGCCATTTGGACCTCCACAATTGCTGTTTGGTGTTTCTCATGGGAACTTGAGAGGCAAAAGTCAGGCTGGAGTATGCAACCCTGTGGAGATCACAATGACTTCCCACTTCAGAAACACCTTCCCTTCTGGTGTGAAAAGGCTTTGAATGTGACAAATGGTATTTTGGTTCTGGGAGAGGTTGGGTGGGAGCTGATGCAAATTTTATTGTCACAATTGCTTGTCTCTCCCTTCCTGAAAGCTCTGGCAGCATTGCGCAAGCAAAACTGCCCTCACAAGGATAGAAAATTATCTAATAGGGGAATTGCGCTGGTGCACCGGGCAAATGTTACGGGGATCTTAAATAATAATTTCAAAACCTAAGCACAGGAAATTGTGTCTGTAACTACACCCTGTATTGCTATTGTACACAAAGCCAGTTATAGCCTGGGACAGTATTTTAAAATAATAATCAGTTTGGTATGACAATGCTTAGTATTTGTTCTAGTCAAAACGCCCAATTTACGATTCCCCAGTCACTTAACATATCATGTTTTGTACGTGACTGTGGTTCTAATACCATAATTTGCCAGGTTTTTAAAAAAAAAAAAAAAAAAAAAAAAAAAAAAAGAAAAAGAGAGAGAGAAAGGTTAGTTTCATGGACTTGTGTCAAGAATTAAGTTTCTCTGCCTTGGACACTCGGGAGAGCTCCTGTTACCAAACAACGAATGTGCAATATTACTGCAGCTCCACAGAATAGGAACCAGACTCAGAGTATGGAACAAAGAAAGGCCTGAGACTCTCATCAGGATCTGGAAGGGTCAGGCCAGGAACAAGGTCTCTGCAGTATCCCCTATTCTTGCCTCAGCTTTGCTTATCAAGAGTCAAAGTCCAGGGCTACTGCTCCTTTAATATCTGAGATGGAGGTTGTTGCATATTACTAACAGGTTTCATCTAATTTGGTTTTACAATGGGCTCCAAAATAAGAAGAGCAGAACAATATTGGCAGCCATCATTTTGCACATCTATTTCCAATGCCTCTGATGCCTTTAGATCATAAGACATTTTAGCTCTATCAGTATAAATCTCAGTCAATTGCAAAGGGCTTTTACATGTAAAGGTACATTAACATATCAAGAATTGCACTATATGATCTGAAAAATGATATAAACCCTGGCAAAACTGTATGTGTAGACTAAATCTTACAGGCTAAACCATATGGGAGAACAATGGTCTTAAACTGCAGAATCAACTTGAATTTTTGGCTTTTATTCAGGCTGTTGATGTTACTATTAACATGACAGAGGACCTAATCCTTCCTCTTGTGAGCAGCCAGTTAGAGTCCTATTGTCCTAACTCCTGCATCCAAAAATTTGCATTTGTGACAAACGTGACACTTTTGAAAAACACTTTTTTTTTGATTGATTTAACTTCTTAACTCTTCTGTGCTTTCTAGAGTAAGAGGAAAAAAGTATTAAACTTTAAAAATGGAGGAAAAGAGGAAAGAAAGAGAAGAACACACAACAGCAAATGTTGGACACCACATAAAGTCATGGAGGGATAGTAGAACTTTACACAAGTGTCTTGTTGAAAGACAAAGACTTTTAAAAATATGTAAGTCTTGTTTCTGATACATCCTTGGCTGTATCCTCAGTTTCATTCTTGTAAAATGCCTGAAGTCCCTAGGTTAACATCAGTCTTAGATCTCACCTCATATTTCTTCTCCTCTTCTGTTTCCCAGGAACCAGTTAGCTCAGCAAAAGGCAGAAGTTTAATTTCTTACCATCTTGGCAATCTGACTGAAATTAAAATGGCCATTTAGGATGCACAGAGGCAGTGCCCCCTGGTTTTGTAAGCTATAAGGCATTCAACCACAGTCTGCTCTTGAAGAGGTAGGCACTATATAGAGGTAAAGATTTCTGTACTGCAGTAAGAGATGTCAGTGAATACTCTATTGAAAGAAAAAAAAAAAAAAAAGTAAATAACACCAGAGCAGCCCTTCACCACCTCTTCTCAGCCACATTCCCTTTCAATCTGAAGGCTCGAGCTTGTGAATAGAGTTAACGGCTTTCCTGGAAAACTGGCCCATGACATTATTTCCTTGTGAACTCCATCCACCTGTCATGTTAGGGCTTGGTGCGACGCCAGCGCTGGCAGGAAATAATAGGCAGCAGGATGCTGGTGTGTGTCAATGGCCCTGACCCTCCCATTCCTGAACATGAATAAGCTTCGAGCTCACAAGGCGTCACAGCAGCGCGGCGGCTTCTGGGCCCACAGAAACGCATGGGTGGGATGCACAGCCACTAAAATAACATCCAGCCAGCCTAGCCGCAGCAACAGAGCTGCATGGGAAGAGATGGTGTCACATTCTCACTGCGTGCTGCTCTTTGTTCTTTTGCCTGCACTCTGGCTGTGCTGCAGATAGTACAATGGCTGCTTAGTGGAGAAAAAAAAAGTACAAAGTATGCCTGTTTGTGAATTAGCTGAGATTCCCCAAAAGAACACAAAAGCTTCATTGAACAGCTTTCACCACTTCTCAAGGGAAATGCACTGGAGAGGGAACATAAGCTATCAGCTTGAAATGGTTTGCAGCTAGCTTTCTCCTGATACTGCACCATTGTCCCTGGGAAAGGTAGTTCAATTCAGTGTTTAGCAGGCCAAACTCTTGGGAGATTAGATGGTGAATAAGGGGAGCCCAAATCATCCCTTAAATGAGATGGGTTCAGTTTGTGACATGGTACAAACTGGAGTGCACATTCTCCAAGACTGGCCCAGCAGACGTCAATCCAGGTGGCTGGCATCCCCAAATCCTTCATAGAAATTGGGCAGAGTGCAGAGAGGAGGATAGGAAGACTTCTTACTCTCACTTTCCCCTCTGCCAGACCACATGTGACAAAATCTGTTTAGGTTCTCATATGGCAATTCTTCTCTGACGTACTCAGAGTATTAATCTGGAATATTAGTCCTCTTGCTCCTCATCTCAAAGCTGTAGGTGTTAGCTATGCTCTCCTGAGGACATCTCATTTTAAAACCCAAAGTCACTAGTCCATTTTTTTAATATCTTGAGCTGCTCTGTATTGGTAAATAACAACAAAAAAAGAAAATATCGTATATACACACACACACATATGCTTCTTTGACTACATGTAGGGGCAAATAGCCTGAGATATGTATACTTCTAATGCTTGCAGCATAAAAATGCACTCCCCCAAAGGAAGCTTCTTCACAGGACTGATGGCTGAGAGCCAGAATAATTGATGGAAGGGCCGGGCATGTTGGGGCTGCAGCTGAAATGCAAGTTTGTTTGCAAGCCAGTACTTACCACATCTCCCCTCCCTTTGCAGTTTAATGGTTAAGAAATGTCTGATCCCACAAGCTAGCTCTGGCTTCTGGTGGTGAGATATCTGCTCCTCAGAATCAAGCCATGATCATTTTTTCTCATCTTCCATGTAATGGAAGAGCTGAAATCCCACTGTACTTCACATCATGTAACTCAAGAGCTCCTCAGTTAGGAGTGCTGGGGTCAGATACACAGTCCATGTGTATACGCTTAGTGCCACTGGAATCGATGAGATATGTTACGTATTACTATCTGTGTTGCCACTTCTGGTTTGGTTTTAGCTAGATAGAGACAAAGAAAATGCCATTCTTTGCCTACCAACCGATGGTGCTTCAAAGAATGACCTCATACAGGCAAAGGGCTTTTCAGCCATCAGTCTGGCTTGTAAAATAAATTTGTAAAGAAACATCCTGATCTCTTAGCCATTCCCCTATAAATAGTTTTCATAAGAAAGTCCAATGAATGGATCTGGAACAACAGTGATACAGCTTAAGTTTAATGAAATCTAACCATCTATCTTGAAGCAAACCATCCTGTCACTTCTTACCTTTTTAGCCCAAAGGCAAGACTGCTGAAGTGAATAATGTCATTCCTCTGCAAAGATCAGAAAGACACTCACGTTAATGCTAACATTTCAGCTCTTGCAAGATGAGTGATTTGGTGTAATAGGAACACCACCTTCATTTGCCTTTTAAAATTAAAAAAAACCAACAGCCTAGAAAAGAAGCTTTTCTTAACTTGGCAAAATATTTCAGAGCAGCTGGGACATGACTGACTTCATAGCCTCAGTTGCCACCAGCTCCAAGTATTGTGAAAGATGTAAACCAACAGTGATGGGCACAGCATTCACATCGAATTCACTGACTTGCTCAAATTCTGCCCCACTGTGTGCTGACATCTGAGAGCCACCTCTTCCTCACTGTAGCCCAGGCTGCTTGATCATGCCAGGCAGGACTAGAGGACCTTATCTCCAGAACAGAAAAGAGCAGTTGGACTGTAAAATGACCAGAAGTGAAAGCATCAAGCCCAGAGCTCAGGACAAAAAAAAAAAAAAAAATTCAGGGAGAATCTATGTGCATATGTGTGTTTTGCTGATAGTAATGTTAAAGCAGAGGTAAGTACTCCAGAGAAAGACTGAAGCACATTGGCAACCAGCTTGGAAAGGCTTTCACAATTGCTGCTCTTGATGTATCTGTTCCCTGGCTAGGTAAAGGGCTTTGATTTGCTTTGTATAAAGCAGATGGCAGTCAGGAGATCTGGGCTCCACACAGAGTGTTGCCGGACACCCCGCAGCATCTGATGAATCACAGCGTGTTGTTGCAAATGGACTTCTGGCAGTGGTTTGTGGGACTGGTCGTTAGATCATTTCCCATGGGCAACCACCCGGGGACTCCATCAGATAGTATCAACTTTCACGCTGGTCTTTGGTCGAAATGGTCAATAAAAACCATTCCCCTGGTGGTGGTAAAACCGTTTGTGCTTCTGTTGGAGAATTACTACTCAATTGCCTTTGTAATACAACAAGCTCTTTCCAGTCAGAGCTACAAAATGTAAAACTGGCACCAGAACTGGCCATTATTGAACAACACAACTGCAGAGGAATTGGCAGACAGACATTCCCCTCCCCAACAAGTCGTGTTCTACAGCTGCCCTGGATCTCAGCACTTTTCCAAAATTTTGCTGTGTTCTCACAGGACTCAGATCTCTTAATCCATTAACTTTAGGCATATTTTCTGTTAGCTTCACACTGAGATAGAGAGTGACCAGTGTACAACCGATGGCTGTGCATGACAGAGCAGGGTGCTAAGGGGGAACTGGGGGCAACTGGGATGTGCATGGCCCCACTTCCCATTGCATGAGTGAGCAACAGCTGCGGAGCTCTGCCACTGCGGAGCCAAACATCGTGTACAGGTCCTGCAGTTCTGATCATCTCCTGTCTCCAGTGAGGGCTCAGCACAGAGTCATGGTGACATCACTATGCCAGCCCAGCACCTTGGCCCAAATCCCCCCAGACTGCAGCGCTGCAGAGAGCTGCGGACAGAACTACCTGGGTGAAGCCGCTTGCACAGCACTGGGGTCCTGTTAGAGCCACACAGGGACACGAATTTTGGATATTTTTGAGCGCCATCTACTGGAGTTTTATCTGTTTTCTAATTGTTTGCACACTAAGTGTACTGCTTATATATTCATATGTATATAATACTCTGTGTTAAGAGGTATGAAAGATTTCAAATTGAGCAGAAGAATGAGCACCGTAATCCTCCCACGACTGATAGCCATCCCTACAGCGTCACAACAAGCACTTCGCCATGCTTCCATGTTTTCATGGTTCTCATATTCTTTAATTTCCTAGGGTCAAAGATTTCCAAAGTCTAGATTTACAGCTGTTCAGAAACTGCCAAGTGATAGTCTTCCACTGGAAAATGATGGTCTAATTAACTCAAAACATTTCACAGAAATGTAACAATGTTGTTGCTTATTTATATTTACAGAAAATTGTAATCCTTGTATTAACACATATATTTTTCAACTGCATTGTTTTTTTTTAAAAAAAAGATGACACAAAACATTTTGATCTTGCTGAAATGAAATATTATACATATATATGAAAGCTCTATACCTAAATTCATGCACAGATAAACTCCTGAGACTATTTGCATCCTGATTTGGCAAGGTAAGAAAATGAGAACAATCCTGGAATTTCTCATGGATTGAAATTCTGGACTGTGAAGAGCTCCGATCCCTGAATTTTTATTTCTCTATTCTATGTTGTTTTGAGACAAAATAACTTGACTTGGGAAATTCTGTCTCTCCATTTCTATCCGTGCACACACTGCTGATACCTTGTTAAACCCTAATTCTGCCGACGTACTCAGTTCAGCAAAGCAGACTGTTGGCAGTTTCAGTTTCCTGTAGCAGAGGCAAACCTTTTGTACTTTTTCCCTTTGGGCAATTTTCTTTTTCCCAGTGTTAGAAGCGTGCGAGGTCTTTCCAGCTGGGAAATGCACGTTGCAGGCAGCGAGGCCAAGTGTACAAAGAGAAAGCAGTCTCGGTACAAGTTACGACACCGACATCTGGCATATAGATTTGACGTTTCTGTCGCCTCCTTTGCTGGACAATGCTCTTGTCCCCAGAGTGAAGTCTTTGTTAAATGCTGGAACTCTGCAAATGTGACTGGCATCAGCTCTGCAGATTACTTTGAGAGAGTTCTTATTTGCACAGATCTGTCAGTTGAAAAAAGTAAAATCTTCCTCTCAGATCTCCCTAGCACCAAGCCCCAAACACGAGGTATTTAGGAAGCCAGCCCCTGTTACAGAAGGCTGTAGTCTGACAGGACAGCAGACATCAAGTTGGGCTGGAGAACAGTTTGGAGCGAATGAGGCAGAGAAATGTTTGGGAGACAGGTAGTAGTCACAGCTAGCTCTCCAAATAACTTACAAAAAATGGCCGGTTTTCATCAGGAGTTAGAGGGCTGTTCAGACTCAGGCGCTGTTACCTCCTGATGTTCACACACCATCTGTGGAGGAGGACTGCTATTTCCATCTCACTCAGCCGCTCACTGTAGCTGCTTTGGGATGGGCTAGCTGTGCAGAGGGATCATTTAATTACAAGGACAAGTCTGAGAAGGAGGCGTGTGAAGGACACCCTGTGAAGTCACTCTTCACTTTCTTTCCAGCTTAAAAGTGGGATTAGAAGAAGAGTTGTTCTGTGGGTATGATGGTGCTTGGGTGTTTATATTTAATTTCTAGATCTGCCCTGGAGTGAGGCCCTTCCATCTCCATGGTGTGTATGGAACAGACCACAGATGGTGCTTTTTGACCTGCCTTGCTGGTGAGACCGCGAGTTCCCCGGAGCAGAGCTGTCCCTGCCCATGTAAGCGCGTAGGGCACAGCGCAGCAGCAAGCAGCTGCCTCCTGTGCTCCAACACCCGTGCAGCACCAGCAGATCAACAAGGTGTTCAGGAGGCCCGTTGCTTGAAAGCCCCTGGAGAACAAGTATTATGGGCAGGAGAGGAGAAGAAATCCTCATTTCCAGCGGAGAGACATGCTGTGTGCCAGTTGTTGATAGGGGTGAGGTGAGCAGAGCTGTTCTGCACACCCTGCACATCACAGGCAGAAGGATCAGTAGTATACATTGTATTAAATGATCTGATTAGATTTTTTTTTTCGCCAGCAAAATTTAAATCCACCTTGAAACAAAGTTTTCCCTTGGGCTAGTGCAGCAGTTCAGCTGAACATAAAAGATAGTATTGAAGCAATTTTTGGCATGGAAGAGTTTAAGTACCGTGAAGTCAGAACTAAAAGCTTGCAGTTCAGCAACATGCATAGCATGAAATTACATTCCTGAACATGTGAATTATATCATGGTCAGAATTGATGGCCATCTGACAACTGCCTTGGGAAGTTTTATATTAAAGTCCTGTCAAGCATTACAAGTGTCCTAAAGTGATGATGGAATGAGTGATTAGAGAGGGGCCTGTAGCATAGCTGGCAGCTGCTAATGAATGGCCTTGAACTGCAGAGAAACACTCCAGGCTCCTAACGGAGGAAGAATGTATTCTAAAACATTAGCTTATTTTAGAGGATTTTTAAGTCTGTCTGTAAATGATCATGTACATCCACAAAGTGGCCTCTTTTTGTGTGACCAATGAGCATACCTAGATGCTAGAAAGGAAGAAAATAAAAAGCTGTGTTGTTTTTTTGAATGGAGAGGTTGATAGCAGGTCCAAGAAGAATGTGTTGCTCCTGTCTCATCTTCTCTACGTTTACTGTTTCTTGCAGAGAATGGAAAGAAAAGTCTCTACTTTTTAATAGGATCTTTTTTAATCCTGGCATGTTTCCATCACCTTATTTGATATATGAAGCATAAATAGGCAACTTTCTCATGCATGAGCTGTGTTTATATAACGCAGTCTTATCATATGATGTTGGAACATTTTGATAGTGTTTGCCAAATATAAGCTTGTGGCTCAAGTTTCTGGATATATTTAAAAATTTTCCAAGATGGGTTCATTAGCTACACTTCCCATTAGGCACTTGCTCCTAATTGATGAAATTAATTCTGATTCCATATTCTTAAAGTTATTTTTTCAGACATTATTTGTTTTGTTGTTTGTTTTTAACATGTGTTCAATTAAACAATATATTATCCTTGTGCATATAAACAACCATCATGTTATGCCTTACTCTTTACTTCACTAAAGTAGATGACCTTAAAATATTAATTCTCCAAGTTTAGAAATGTGCCCTGAGCATCACACTTATAAAAATATACCATATAAAGAAACTACAGTGCTTCCTTCATTATGAATCTACCAGATGATATCTTTGTCTCACTGGTGATAATAACACAGCTTTCAGATTTCCATAAAATGAAGATTGTACCCACAATTGTCTGTCTGTTGACAACTACTTTTTCATTATAAAAGGAGTTTCATCTTCATGACAGTTTTACGGAACTGAAGAAAGAAATTCATACCATTCTCTAAATCAAAGTAGGAAACCATTCCTTTTGACTAAAGTTGAGGAACTTTTTAGTAACAGATGCCTCCGGCAGAGTCACTTGGACCCAGGTCCAGAATCCATTAGTGGATCTTCCACACATTCTGTGGGTTTTATCCAAAGTGCATAAAGAAAGAAGGTTCATTTACTACGAGAACGAAACAGCACTAGAATGCATTAAACCAATTTAATGGCAGGGAATTCAAGTTTCAGGGTTTTTTTTTCTCATAGTGAAGGTCATTTGGTTTGGGGCCATCAATTAAGCAATTGAAAAATCCAGCAGACCAACAGTCTAATGACAATCTAATCACATTGCAGTGAAACTGCAAAATAATCACAGTTGCCATTGCTACACAAAAGGTTGCTGTTAGCTGTCAGTCTTTCTATCACCAACAGGAAAGTCAACTTCCACACTGTTTACAAGCCTCACTTAGGGAACCTTGGGCCTAAATCCTAAACAAACTTCCTCTGCAATAATTGCTAACATAATAGGACAACGTGGAGAAGTTGTCACTAGAAGTCCATTATTCTTTAAATTGCCGTATCACAAAGCTAGCTCACTCCTCTTCAATACTGATTTTGTTTGTTCAGATGCCAGAGGTTCTTGGTAGTATCAGAATGAGCTGAGAAAGCAGCCTTTTGAAAAACGAATATTACTTGAGTGCATCCGAAGAATAGCAATTAAACTCAATAACAAATCCTCTTATTCCCTGGTCTACATATTTTATTTAGAAACCATTGAATACATTTGTTCAGATAAAAGTCGCTGTGAGGACTGCACTTTGGGATGACTTTCTGCTATTTTTCAAACTCGGCAAAGAATACAGAGGTGCTTAGGTTTAAACTAGGGTGCTACTGCTCTGCTGAACCAAGCCTAAGCTAATGCATGTAACTCCTGAATCAAACACTGTTCGGCTTCTTGTACCTCTGCCCTTCAGTCATAGCTCAACTGGCCAAGCAGAAGGGTGAAATGAGGTGTCTTTCAAACCACACATTGTGGTTCGTACAATGAAGGTTTCACAACTCATGGTCACTCTGATGTATTTTTCCCATAGGCGAGGGAAGGAATTTGCACATAATGAGAATATTTTTTCTAAGTTAAAAACAAAAGACAGTCTTATTTCATGTCTTTCAAGGAAGGTTTGGAGGATAGCCATATACATTTTGAAATCCCTGGACCAGAAATAAGTGATTAAAACAGATTTTGCAAGACCTGTTTTATGTACAATAAAGGGAGGGAATGGATCTCTTGTTCATTTTGTATCCTAAGAGTAATATTTCATTAATCTCTTTCCAAAACAAAAGTAGAACAAATTGATTGCTTTAAGTTCCTTATTCAGGAACATTCCAATAACATCACACCTTACACTTTGGCTTCTGTAATAGCTTTTCCCTCAGCTCTTGACAGCAGGGTTCTGCCTTTTGCTGAGTTAACAGCATGTTCTCCAGAGTAATGATTCTGGAGGCAATAAGAAAACTGCAAAATGGAACTTGGATGCAAGATACAACAGGCTTGAGACCTCAGACAGACTGCTGCATATTTTGTATGGCCAGTCTTGAATTTCATGTTTTAAGACTAAGGAAGAAGCACTCAGAATGGCCATTGTGCCCACTGTAAAGTCCTTCCACTTTTCTCCATGAAACAAATTCTCTTGGGATTTTATGCACATGCCTCTGTGTGTGTGTGTGTGTGTGTGTGTGTATAAAAAAATCCAACCTTTAATATTCTCCCTTCAAGAAATGATATAATCTTTAAAAGTACTTTTATAATCAGAAGCATCACTTCCTTTGCACTTTAAGGCTAGCAATTGATTAACTGAATTATTTACAGCTGCCAGTGATCTTAATTGGTTTCTAATTAACCAGAATGCATTAGAAATGTAATTGCAAGTCAGCCTGAACTCCCAGTAATCTGAAGGCTCTTGCTGATCTCAGTAGGATATGCAGATTTGTAAGACTGTGATTTTTTTATTTTTTTTTCCCCCTGAAAGAGCTGCTTCTGTAATTGTTTCGTGTACTGAAAATATGGGCTCAATTACAAATTAGATGGTAAACCACTAAAATAAAGGTAGGTTCCATGCATAGCCTAGTGTCTTTATCAATTTTGTATGGTAATAGATCTGGAAGAGCGCCACTGACTATCTTGTTGCCTGGACTAAGCGATTATCTTTTTTGGTGGTATTTATTGAGCCTCTTGGTACACTTTGAGAATGATTTCTAGTTCAATTATCTGCCAAAGCATAAGAAAGCTGATTAGAAAATATATTTTCCCTACAATGTGATGTTTTCTTTTATAAAGATAAGCATATAGGGTAGTTAGCTTTGATGCTAAGTTTTCCAATGGGATCCCTTAGTTGCATAGCAGATTTAGTTTTGCTGTTTGTGTAACAGAACGCCCAAATTCTTCTGGCTTTCACAGGGAATTGGTACTCATAACACACTGTGCTCTGAGCTGATGAAGCCAATATGTTAGTTCTAAAATCTCCAAATGATTCTGTATCTTTAAAGTGTTCTGGGCAGGATTACATCCTCCACAACAGTATACCTATACATGGGAAAGAGAAATGTAACCAATTCCCCTGCTGACCTTTATCTTATTGTGTCTATTTAAAACAGGAAAAGCATGCCCATTGGCTCAGCTAATACCTTAAATAACTGAAAGACACCCTGCTATTCCCAATTCCTGACTATTTCCTTGCTTACTTCCCTCCTGGCTAGCAGCAGCTTGCATATATGTTTATATATCTATGCAAATTTTTAATTCCAGACAGGTCTTACCTAAGAAAACAAAACAATCTGGGTAGCTCTTCAAAAGCACTGCAAGGTTAGGTCTGTGGAAGGACTGAACAATCTCATGCAACGCCAAAACATTCCCTGAGCCGCTGTCTGAGGTGGGTGATCACTAGAGCCTGTGGTTGGTTGGGACTTCCCATGTCCAAGCATCCCAGCTGACTCAGATGCTGCTTCCCTCTGGAAAGCTGAGTGCTCCAGCTTGATGCTGTTTTGAGCATCGGGATCCTCAGGCACTCCTGTGAAATCTGAAGTTTGTGGTTAGTCTGAGGGATCTGGGTGAGGTGGAAAATGAGCTGAGTCTGGAGCAGCTGAACATCCTGGTGTGTGTCTGGAGTTCACTCCAAAATGCTGAAGTCAAATGTTCTTTTGTAAATTCCTGGTGCACCAGGGAGTAAATATAGTCACCTGGACCTGCAGGAACTGAACTGCTAAGAGCCATAGGCAAGTGGATCTGGGAGTCACTCATGCGACTTCTCAAATCCAAAAAAAAATCCAAATCCAAAAACTGCAGGGTTTTGGAGCAGCATTCCTTGTGCTTCATTAGCTACTTTTGGTGCACGTCCATTTGGTGCTTGTAGAGATCCAGCTGCTTTCCAGGAGCGAGCAGCTGACTGGTGAGACAGAATGGCAGATACACTATAGCGGTATGTGCAGATGGTTGTTATTTCAAATGGAAATATTTGGGGTTTATTTGTCAAGTATGTTGCCGAGCAGATAAAAGGACAGCTCTCTGCGTTGTTGATAGTGAGGCTTGAGCACTGTTTACTGAAGAAGGAAAGGCTGAGAAGGGACTTGGTTATCATGCAAAGTGGGGTGGGAGGGATGGCTGGAGAGTTAGCCTCTGCCTTGGCTGACGTTTGTGGGAACTGTGCTGTGGCTCAAGAGGCTGGCGTTGTACCTAGACTCATCTGCCTGAACATGTGGGGAGCGATGTTGCTTCCTCTGCAGGGATGGCTCCCACAGGGAACAACTTGGGAAGGTGAGGTGCTAATGAAAAGCAAAATTCTGCTTTTGGTCACATTTGTTCCTTCCAGCTTCCCCCTGTGAACAAGGTGACCTCCAGCCCTTTGTCTCACCATGTCACTGCACCCTGACACGTCCTTGCTCCTTATGATCTCATAAGAGTTGTCAACCGTCACTTTAACAAGAGGAGGCTGTGGAGGCGTTGGCTGTCGGCAACCTCTGAGCTCTCTGAGCTGCTGGTTCGCATGGCCCCCAGGGCAGGGTCCAGAGGTGTGTTTTGGCACGCCTCATATGGTCTGGACCTCTCCCAAAGCTGGTAGCCAACAATCCTTGTGGTTTGCCAGACAGACGTGGTGGAACTGTCATTATGAAACATGTAGTTTTGGGAAAGGAACTTACTTGCAAGAGTGACTATTTTGGAGTGAGTCAGTAGATCCACATCAGCACAGATGTGAGGCAAATGGGAAGAAGAATCCTTCCAGCCTTGTGTAAAATCTCAGCTCAATTTATGTTAGAAATACCAGAAGCTTGCAAAGGCATTTACTGACATACGGTCCCTGTGTTTTAAGGGAAGGCAGCAAAAAGAAGTCATTGTAGAGTTAAAAATAATCTACCACCTTTATTAAATGGAGGAAACATGGCATAGGATGAAAGGAAGAGCTTTATTTGCTGTTGAAGATGTTAGATTCCATGTGGTAGACAACATCCAAAAATATGAAGTCACTTCCAAAAAACACAGCTGCTCTGTGAGAGCTATGATTTCCATATGACTGGGCTGTATGAGAATATCTTGGTGGCAGTCTCAGGACAGGAATGTCGTCATGAACACTGCTGAACTTTAGAGATGACTGGATTGTTTTTCTGGTAGTATTTAGTGACACTATTTCGTAATGCTAGCCTTTTGGAAAAAAGATATTCTCCTGAATTAGCATATTACAAGCTTGTTTAATGAATGTTCTGCCTTAAAGACATGAGATTAAGCGGACTGTTGTATTGCTCTAAAACTTTTATTGATTTGATTTATCTTAAAGGGTACATTCTAGCTTAGGCTGTTGGCAAGTTAAAGAAATTACTGGATATAATCCTGGGAATGGTGTTTTGCTCAGGATCAGCCTAGATGAAGGGGTGTGATACTATCCCAAGGGACCATTGCCGTAGGAGTAAAACTCTGTGTGCTTCACTGCTACTGAAAGTCATTAGGACTTGGCATTGACTTTACCTTCCCCAGCATGTTTTTGTAGCTGCACAGTGGAATCTCACTCTGAGGTAGAAGGCAGTATCCTCTTCCACTCGCATGCTGAATTCTGTTATCATAACATTTATGTTTTCTATCATTTGAAACAGACCTGGCATTCAGGTTTCATTGTAGAAAAAAAGGTATTTTTTTGCCCTTCACTCTTGCAGTATAAAAGCAGTAGGATTTTTTTGTTGGTTTTTTTTTGTTTTTTGTTTTTTTTTGTTTAGACACTTGTGTTAAAACAAATTTGTCAGCCACTGCTCTGAAAGATTGATCGATGACTAACAGAACCAACTCCAGCTGCTTGTGAGGTCTGGGCTGTGCAAACCCCCAAAGAGCCTAAACACGCTCTGCGTGTGGGAGAGGAGCCTCGGCTGCCGTGCAATCACTTATGTCAGCAGGCACAAGATATTCCAGCACTGGGCAAATAAATATATCAAAAATGAGTGGGAGAAAGTGACAGCTTTGGGCATGAAGGTGGTGAACCTGTTTGAATGTAATGTACAGGTCGAGGGAGGAGGACTGGTGTGGGCTGTCTGGTTTCAGTAACATGTTGGGTCAAGAAGTGTTTGAAAAGGAAAAAAAATGACTGCTGTGTTCTTGTGGGGATGCAGTCAGCCCAAGTAAGTATGGTTTCTTAAATTGCTGACAAGTCTTTATAAACAAAGCTTGCATGGACTGATCTGAAGCTTACAAGAGGTCATTGACTTGAATTACGGTTCAGCAGAAGTAAAACGTGAGCTAGACATACTTGAAAAGTTGAAAGCTCACTGCTCCTGGCCCAAGTAGGTATTTGGATTTTGTGGGTGTTACTGAGCAGGCTTTCCTTGTGTGCAGTTTCCATCAGATCACAGCCCACAGCTGGTTTGTTTGGGCTCTCTGCACCATGATAACAACTTCCCCTGAAGTTACATCTGTAGGCACATAGCACAGAATAGTGTTATTTGCTATAAATTTACAAAGTCGTGTCAGCCCCTGAGTGACTTCAAAAATTTCACTTCTGAGAACAGAGTTCTTCAGGGAAGGCATTTAAGAGGCAATGTGGGATACTCTTGGATTTTGCAATTTATGTACCAAATATAGGTGACTTTAATGTTCCAGGCTTTGACCAGAGCCATAGATAGCAATTGTACACACTCTTTCAGTGGACATGCTAGATTTCTGATCGTGTTCCATTTCTCTCCACCCTCCTTTGTCCAGATCCAGTGTTTGCTAGCAAGGCCTCTAAATTGCTGGGTTTATATCAATAGTCAGATTTTTCCCTTCATGCAAACAGTGGAGAACTTGATCAAAAGTCTATCTTGGGAATTCCCTACCGACCTCAAAGGACTTCGGAGCTAGCTCACAGGTGAACAAACTGTTTCAGACAGAAAGGTTATGTTACGAATGTAATCCCTGCAGGGCACAAAACTGTCTGCTGCACAAAAATCCCTGAGCTGCTTCCTTCTGTTTCTTGCCTCCTCTTTAAGCTGCTAGAGAACTTTCCAGCAAGTGATTAGTTTCTCATGGAGAACAGCTTGTATCTTAATCTTTTTGTTGTTAAACCAACACCCTCTGATTTGCCTCATCAAACGCAGAAATTGTAACGATTCAACAAAGATGTGGATGCGGGTTCACAGGGCGCTTGTCCTCTGCAGACAGTGTGCTGCGTGTTCAGTAGCATGCCTTGGCTCACAAACTTTCCCAGCAGGAAGCTTATAATGAAAGGGTTATTGAGCAAGAAACAGAGAGATTTAAACTGAAGTCACTCCCGACTGAACAGGACTGAACAGCTGGCTTTGTTTTTAATTTCTGCTATCAAGAAGGGATTGGGGGGGTGGGGGGGTGGAGAGGAAGTTTTCCCTCCTTCATGTAAAGGACATCCATGACCGTCAGGCAGTTAATCACAGCATTTTACTGCTCATTTCTAACACTTCCCCATCTGTAACAGCTCTGTTCTGAAAAGTAGTGAAGTGCTTTAAAATTGTCCTTAATTGTGAATGTAATTGCCACCCCTTCCCCAAAAAATACTAACCACAGCCAAAGCAGAGAGAATAAAGGACTGGCCCTGGGAATGCTGAATATTGGAGCTCAGTGTTGGAGGCAGAGCTGGAGCCCAGGATACAGCACTCCTCCTTGCTTTCTTTCCTGATGACCATATATTTTTTGGAGGCAGAATGTGTGTGTCAGGATGGAGGGGAAGGGTGGAAATCTGGGGATAGAATTGTACTTGCCAGCTCTTACCATGAATTAATTGTATTTGGCTTGCCCAGCAAGTATTCATTGCCTTGAGAGAATACAAACAGAATGTTGCAAGACTGAACTATCCCAGCTCCAGCTGTGATGCTTCCTACCCCAAATGCTCCAGCAGAAAAACTGTGCTCTACCTTTTTTTTTTTTTTTTTTTTTAAAAGCACTTTATAAAAGCACTAATGATCTTGCACTTGATAGATGCCTGTTAGGACTGTATCCATCCCCAAATTCTCCCCTTCTGTCTGCTGAATGTCCGGTACCAGTTGGTTAACTCCTTCACCTCCAGATGTGGCTGCATTTCATGTAAGATCTGCAAATGTTGTAAAGTTCATAAAAATACGGAGCTCTTTAATGTGAAAGTCGCTCTGTCAGTGTTCAGTATATCATTAATGTGGCATCTCTTACCAAGTGCTGCTGCCCTTCTCACATTCAAAGCATTGCCATGAATTCCTGCCATGCAGAAAGGTCGGCACTTTCCCACTGCCTGGGGGTCTGAAAGCGGCTGGGCAAAGGGTTGAAATCTCTGGCAGTCTGGGAGCTATGGCAAGAACCAGCTGCCTGCCCTCCTCAGGGTGGGAAGGGGCTCCTGGATCTTCTGCCCCTTGCAGATGACAACAGTTCAGGCAGAAAGAGAAAAACAGAGTAAATTATTTATATCTTGCATTAAAGCTACTGCTCCTGGGTGACAGCTATGTTTTCTTCCCTCTATACCCTGTAACACAAGGAGTTTCAGAATGCAAAACAAAAAATGCCACTGAAAACCCAACAGGGAGTTTTCCATGATAGAAAAGGAAGAGGAAGCTATTCAGGCTTCAGGTAGTAATCCTTGGTTTATCAGAAGAATAGGAGAAGCTGCTGTTCTCCTGTAGGAGTCCTCTGTACCTGTGAATTGCTTGAGGCTCAAAAGCTTCCATTGCTACTGCACTTGCATTACGGACCCTTGCCTGGCTCACCTGGGGCAGGGGTTTCATTTCAGTAGCTCTCAGCTGGAAAAAATACACCTCAGTCCTTCTTATAGCTGTGTGGCTTTCTGAAAACTTAGTTTGAATGGGTGGCTTCTCCCAAGGAACATGTACTACCCCGCTTCTCTTGTCCCCTCTTTTTGTAAGAATGGTGTTAAAGATGTACCTTCTCTGTTTGGAAAGATTTTCCTTCTTTCTTTGTCTCTCGGCTTGCCATGTGATGCTCTGAACTCAGAACAACTGCATACTTGGCTCATAGTGCCTGGTCTTCAAGTCCTTAATGCACTGGGCAGTGAGATTCCTTTGGGATGCAACATTCGCGCAGTGTTTTGCACCTGGAAAAGTTGGAAGATAATTGAAAGACAAGCCCAGTAAGGGGAAAATGTGCTCCCAGCTGTGGCACCCATATCTGGTATGCGATGATTTGTTGTGTCCCTGATGGTGCTTCCACAGCTTCCTCGGAAACAAACCAAAAATCCAGGGACCAAAACCACAAATGAGGGCAGAGCTCTTTCTGGCTGCAGCAGACCTGGGCCCAGTGGGCTTTGGGAGCTTGGAGGCTTTGTAGGCAGATGGTGAAGCAACAGTGTTGTGGTCCTCTTTCAGCATCCAAACCAGAGCTATATATATGCTGTACATTAAGCTGGGACAAATGTCAGTGATACTAAGCCTAGCCCCGTCCGTGATTACTGGTGGGCAGGCAGTGCCATACGAGGGGAACAGCCACGGCCATGTTGTGTGTGACTCCTAACCCTGGTACCTGCACGAAACCTGTGCTGCTTCCACGCTTCAGCAATGGGACTTTAACCTGTGATCTGGGTGAGTTTTGGTGTCTAGATTGGAGGGTACATGCTGTATACCCTTGTCTCTTGAGGTCTGACAGTCTCATGGGGCAGGTATGTCCCCTCCTAGTGTCCACACTTAGATTCAGAGCCCTGAGCCCTCTCACTTGCCTCCCCTGGCCCCTCCAGAGCCCAGCCCACTTCTATATAATAAATAAATCTGTTTTCTTTTGCATTGAAAGGAAAAGGGCTAAGGGCTTCCTAAAACCAATGGGGTAAATTGTTTATTGTGCAAATTTCAATAAGGGTTTTAAAAAGGAAGTGGTCTGTAAGCCCTGATAAACATTGTGTGGTAGATAGCAGTAGGAAAGGGTTGCGGTTCCATCTGAATGTATACACAGCCTTGGGTCTCTCATGGGTACGTGAGAACAATGAATTATATATCATGTACTGCAAGGCTGGCTCCGGGACTGTGGAACGCCATCTCCCATTGCCGCTGGCACCGGCGACTGTCCGGGACGGGGTACTGGGTTGGCAGGACCCGTCTCTGACCCAGGGCAGCAAGGATGTCGGTTCCCACTCCTTAGGTGATACCATCAGAGATGCTAACTGCGGCGGCAGGCTCTCCAACAGAGACAACTGCGCCTTAGCAGTGCAATACTAGGGTGAGCACTGAGTGGGGATAAACACAGGCAAACAGCGAGGCTCAGTCTGAGTTGGGTCTTACATGTGTGTTTGCAGCTCTGGTGCCTGAAGCAGGCTCCCTCCTTGCATTGCTCCGACAGATTGAGAATCTTGGCTCGCAGCTCACAAATCCTGAAGACAGTTTTTTTGCCTGACCGAGGACTATTTACATAATTATGTGCTTGAAGAATTTGGTTCCAAATAAAGACATGATTTTAGCTATAAATACATGTTATCTTTCTTCAAAGCATCAAAAGTTCCCACAAAGTAAATGTCTAACTTTATTTGCTTGAGTTAGTGTGTGTCTAGAAACTTAAAAATCAGTGAAGAAAAGACGGCTCAAGTGAAATGAAAGCAGGAAAAGTTCAATATTAAAATTAAATATAAAATGAATGTAACCTACAAAAGATTACCCTTTTTTGTATTGCTAAGAAGGCTCATGGTACATGGCCTAGTGGTTATAGGCTAGGACTTGCAAATGTTTATTCCAGCAATTGGCTTTTTACCCAAATTATTTGCTTCTCATTAAATTGTAGGTAATTCTTTGCTGTAACAATTATCTTAAAAGAAGAGGGGAAAAAAATAAAAAAGACAAAACTGGAACTGGTGTGGCCAGAGCAGAATCTCATTTGGAAGATATATGAGAACTTCGTAGGATGTTGATTTGTATTGGCTCCGAAGTCATTTATGTAATAGTTTCATTGACATATTGAAAATCATACATCATCTGTAGCTCAGTTTTTTCCCAGTGTTGCTGAGAAATCCCTGGATACTGGTCAAGTTCTCTTGACAAATGAAGAGAAAATATTTGGTGTGCTAAGATCATGCTAGGATAGCTTAAATAATTGTGTGTTCCTGTGAACCCATAGTAAAGAGCTGCCCTTCACTGTATGTGCAGCTGCACTAATCTTGCTGAAAAAGCATGAACAGAAACCACTCCTGCGAGTAAAGCGGTGCGGACGTGGGCACAAGCATTGCTTTTAGAGAAGGATGAAGGTGTGTCTGATGCAGCTGCAGAGGGTCACGGTGCGGATCACAATGAGGTAATAGGAAGCTCTGTAGTTTCTCTTGGTCCAGATGAGAGAAGTGTTTGTTTAGGAGTGTCCTCCCCAGAGCTGGGTAGCGGCAGAGTCATAACATGTAACTTGCATTTCAGAGGTAGAGCTACAATTCTCCCGGGGTAGGGGTGGGAGCGTTGCAATCAAGGCTCCTGCCCTTAGCTTGATAGGAGAGGTGGAGGGGAAATGATTTTCCGAGTCACTCCTAGGAGCTCTGTATTTTCATGTTAAAAAGGCAGGCTTGACGGATCACGCTGCCAAAGTGTTGGCTGGAATAAGCGCTCCTCCGAGGCTGTTTTGCAGACAGGAGGTACTGGGCAGCTACACTAGCTTCTTTGGGGCACAACTTTTTCTGTTTTACAAATTTAGAGTGTTCTGAGGATGCATTTGTGCATCTAGACGCTCCAATGGAGCTCCACAAAAGCAGTTACGATCCAGAGACGGGGCAGCACACAATGGCCCAGCTGCTACAGTGCACAATACTCAGTTAAATGTGGGTGTGAAAATCATCTTTTTCAAGGACTTCAGGGGTCGGTTGGAAAAGCTGGGGAGGAGGTTTAGCTGTCTCTAGAGTACTAGAGAAAAACCAGAACCAAGACACTGAACAGCTTCTTGGGGGGCAAAGGATATTATGGCAAAGCAGGAGTTTCCATGTCACCTGCATCCCAGTCCAGCAATGTGGCCATGAGGCAGCAGCAGAAAGGAGCAGCGAAGCCCTGAGTGCTGGCAGGATTACATCCTAACCCCCGAAGGACGACTGCAAGCCCCAGACAACTGTTTGTTGTGGGGTTGCTACTGGAGTCTGTGGTATAAGGGAGTTTCTCAAGCATGTTGGTGAGTCATCCGATACAGGAGGAGTCTGAGACAGGAGCTACACGTTGCCCCCTCGCCCAGCAGCCGATCCTCAACGGTGGCTGCTATTTAAATCAACAGCAGAAGTGTCAATGTATCTGTGACATTTTTTTAAAGATGGCTGAGGAGACCAGGAGCTGACAAATGATTCTTCCACTTCTCCAGCTAATTTTGGATTAGCTGCATTTACAAACAGGTGCTGACACATCCCCAGGTCCCAAAATTCCTCAGTGTGTTTCTTTGGGGTTTCCAATGCCCAAACCTGTGGAGTGGAGAGCAGTGAGCTCAGGTGTGTCAGTGCTCCATCCTTTGTCATGTATGCAGGCATGTCACATGGCATCAGGCTTGGTTTTAAATCCCTTCTTGACTGATCTCTTAGAAGGAATCTAAGCACCTTCCTCCCCGCTGCTCTCTTCTGCCTGTGTCAGTGTAAACGTTGGGTTTTGCTCAGTTCTGGCCAGATGCTTTATGTAAAGGTGCCCAATACACCCTGGAGCTTGACCCAGCAGGGAATTGGTGTTGGTCACAGCAGCACAGCTCCCAGGAGAACCTGAGATGCCAGAGAAATGACCATGAGAGTTGAGCTAGCAGGAAGCTGGATGTGGTGAAATGGCTTTTACCATGATGAGGCATATCCAGGAGGAGGGAATCTTCTAGTACAGACTCACCAGAGTCCATTGCTCCCCATCGAGCATTTGCTGCCGGGATCAAGGGAGCCAGCACCGACTGGGGAGCGGGATGCCCAGCCAGACGAGGACTGCTTCAGCCCTGCTCAGGGGTGCTGAGGCTTTGCCCCAAGACAGAGCAGGAGCAGAGCTGCAGGATGTTCAGCTGCTTATTCAAACCTCCCCTGCAGCCTGCTGCCGAGGTGCATGTGGAAAATGCCATATCTGCAGCCATTTCTGAGAGCATGTTTATTTCTGAGGTATTTCCAAAGAAAATACATAGTTTCCCCGGCTTTGTGCTGGCACAACTTCTGTGGAAAGGGAAAATGAAAAACAAACAGAGCTCCTTTTCAGAGAGCTCTAGTGCAAACCACAACGCTGTCCAGTGCTTCTTGTGCAGCTCAGGGCTTGCAGAGGCAGTCACTTCTGGTGGTCATCAGGCAGCGTTTACTGAATGGCAGCAATTAAATTGTTTTCTTTTTCCCCAGTAAATGTGCCAGTGTTTTTTGTCCCAACCTACTTGAGGGAAGAGGCAATCAGACCTATTGGACATCCCTGATATTCACCTCAAAACACTGAGTGGGAATAAGCATCATCTCCCCGGGGTGAGCACCCATGGAGCTCTTGTCATGGGGCGAGGCATGCCCAAAGCAAAAGCAGATGAGTCCGTCAGTTCAGAGCAGCATCCTGGCAGACTGTCAGGTGGTGGGACTGTCCTGGAGACCTGAATGCAAACTGGCAGGCAGTTTATGCAGAGGAATAGCATATATATTGAGTTTCCTTTGAAAGTTTACTAAGTTCTCAAGAAGTCAAATAATTTTTCAGCTTTTAACATGATTCTCATGGACCCTGGGTTTTTTTAGTTTTTGGGCTTTGTTTGTTTGTTTGGGGTTTTTTTGTTGGTTGGTTTTTGTTTTGTTTTTTAAATCCCTATAGAGCCACAGCATCGGCAACTTTCACAGATTTCTCATCAGGGTAACAGTCCTGAATGCCATTTCTCCCACAGGAGCCAGCATCCTCCCAGGGCTCCTGATGCTCCTCCATCTCCCAGCATGTAGCATGAATTGAGTCTCTGAGTTCAGCAGTGATGTTACCAGTGTAAAAGGCAAGAAAAAATCTTCAGTGGCTTTTGTAAGGAAGTGTAATCTGCACAATTAGACACTATTAGAAGGTTTGTACTTGACAGCATGTGGTATTGAAGTATGTCTATTTATCAGTCTTTGACTTCCTGCAATGCTTACCTCAACTGTACGTAAGTGTTATTGGTGTAAGGCCAAAGATATGAACAACTATTAAATCAGCTCTAGCTTCAAGTACAGACCTACATAGATAATGTTACAGGTGAGGGTGTGGATAAGAATTCAGAATTTGGGGAAAAATGCAATGTCTTTGACTAGCTTGTTTTCCACGCTCCTTTACTGGATATTGATTGAAGGAGTCTGAAGCAAAACAGTGCCTTAAATCAACATGCTATCAAGTAACAACACTGCGGAAAACAGAGCTCCTCAGAGCTGCTGCAGGCCTGACTGCCCTGGGAACTGTACAAGCCTAAGAAGTCAAAAGCACTGACCTGAATAAGAATGAGACCATTTTGGGCAGCTGAAATGTAATGTGGAGCCTGAATAAATGGCCTTCCAGTTCACTGAGAGTAAATGTGAATAACTTACTGTTTCTTGGCTGAAATTGTGGTGTTAAGAGCAGACAGCAGCATTACACAGCACACTTTTCATTACTGATGTCAATTTTGATACAGTCCCAGTGGGACTATAGAAAACTCTGCCCCATTATGTTTCAGAACAATAGGATCACTGCAAAAGAAAGACACCAAGTGCGAACGTGCCAAGCTAATTCCTTTCCAACTTCAGCTTGAGCAAAAACATTCAGGAACCAACATCCTCAGATCTTGAGGTGGACAGAATCAATATTCAGATCTGTGTGATGAGGCTTTTTATGGCCTTTTTTATATTTGTACCCTATTTTATGCAAGGATGACACATCCCTTTTCTGCTCTTCTGCAATGCCATTACATGTGTGTGTTTGAGCCCTGCTTTTGTGTGAGCACTGAATACCAACAGCATGTAGGAAGGGGTGTTGCGGGCTATGGTGCTGATCCATCAGGTCCTGACTCCAGTAGTGGTTGCTGATATGAAGGTATAAGATGTGGTGTTTGGATGAAGGTTTATTTATAGCATTCCTTTCCGTGGGCTGCTCTCTAGGATGGCACAGTTGTTAAGGAAGTGCTGGTGTCTTATTGCCCTGACTTCTAATAGCCATTGGGGTTCCACTAACTGAATGGTAGGTTTATGATTAAAAGTAACTCCTCTTCCTGTAGCCATTTTCACCGAGAAATTAATAGTGAATGACCGGGACACTATTAAAAGGTGTTTAATAACTGTCTTTGTAAACTGTGAGTTGATTCTGAATAGCCAGTTGTTGCCAAGCTCTTGACTTGGGGTGAGCCACCAGGTGTAGTGAGTGTTGCATTAGTCTTCTTTTTTTTTGTTTTTTGTTTGTTTTTTTGTTTTGAATGGCTTGGGACAAGAACTTGCAGTTTCTGTCAATAGGAAAATAACCAATGGGAAAAATAGAAAAGCTTTCTGAATACAAGCCATCCTCATTTAACTATATCATGAGGGTAATAAATACATCAGAGGGGTAAGCACCAGGGAGGAAGAAGAGCTATTTAAACAGGACAATGATGGCACAAAAACAAATGAGTGTAGGCTGGACATAAGTATACTTGGGGTGGAATTTGGAAGAAGATCTCTGGCCATCAGAGAGAATTTCTTTCAGTTAAAGGAGTGTGGGAAAGAAACTGGTATTTTTTCCCCCCTAAGATGAAGCTTACTAGGTGTATATAAGCAATTACATGTCACAACTGCTCTCTGCAGATCCCTTCCTGATCTGTGCTCCTATTTCAAAGGATAAAGGCAGATTTTCGTCACCCTACTTCAGTTAATTTTGTAAAGAAGGACTTCCTGTGCAGTTCCTTGAAAACACAAGCAATTGTAATTCCAGCTTTGGACAAAAGACTTCAGATTTCCAATGACTTTTTGAGTCTATTTAGAAAAACTGAGAGCACCAGTTGAAGAGCAATGTGACGAACAGCTAGCAGAGCTAACTGGCATCATTCTGCACTTCATTTTTCCAGTGCTAAAAACAGCAAGTCTTTGGAAACTGGAATTTGGAAAGAAAACCATGTCAATAGATAATAAACTGCAGGGAGAAGGTAGTAAATCTATCATGTCTCATCTCTATAAACCAAATGATTAAATCGTCAAGTTTATTCAGAGGGCTGCAAGTGTGGTTTATACTTAGAGCTGGTATGACTCTTCCATCTCTGAAATGTAAAATTTCATCACGTTACGGGATGCAACTCACAGGCATGTCCGTGTCCTCCCATCTGCTCTGTTGCACTGGAACGACTCACCAGGGGAGACGCAAGAAACAGCTATTTCTGCTCGCCCTTCCCTGTCTTCTCTTCTACATCCTCAGTGTTTCCGGTAGCTTCTCCCCTCAGCATCATCCAGGAGCTCCTTTTCTCCTAGGAAAGGGACCAAATTCAGTTGAAGTATCCCAGAAGTTCATGACTCAGTATCTCTAGCTCAGGTCTCAAACACATCTTGTGCTTCACAGCCTCCTAGTTCAGACCCAGAGACAGGTCTACATCTCCATGTGAACCAGCCACTTTCTTTCCTGGCTCTTTGCACCCCACGAATTCCTTCCAGGCCTTTGACAGACTAATTGCTGAAGGGGTCCCCAATGGTCCCTATGAGCCTTACCCCATCAGCCCAGATCACAGTCCCTACATGTCTTGCACTTGATGTTTCTCAAAAAAATGCCTTTGGACTGAACCTACTGTAGAACAGGCCAAGAATTTGACAAAACTAGCTTTCAGTGGTGGGGTGGAAGTATCCCGCTTGCTGAAGCTTAACTTCTGTGTAGGAAAACTTTCACTGTAGTTCTTTGATCTAGAGTGGAATTTCTGGGCAAAATTAAAGTTCACGTGAGGCCAATTCTTTTGTTTTCTTTCCTCAAGATGTTTGGCTCTTTTGAATCCTTTGTTGCATCCTAAAGGCCCAACTGTGTGTCTCTGGATCACCCTTTCAACCTGCTCACAGCTGCTTTTTCCTCTTCTTTGGCTGGCAGTTCTCATACTTCTAGCTGATATCAGCCTCCCTGTCAGTCCTAGATTATCTCCATTCTCACTTCTTCTAATCTCAGTTTTAGGAACTACCTGGTTTAAGACAGGGTAAAAGAACAGAGGCTTGTAGGAACTAAAAGGTCTGCCTCTGGTCCCTGTTTGGGGACCTTAAGGTAAAATCATTGATTACAGACTTCCACCCCAAAAGCCTGTCTGCTCCATCCTAAACAACTGAGTTTCAGAGTATTTTTCTTCTCCCTTCTTACCCCAGTAACATATTTGAAACTGCTACTAAAATTGGATAGTTTCTCTGAACTTACCTTAGCAGCATAACTACAATAATGTCACCTGACAATCTATACTAATAATATCAGAAGTACAGAAACAACTGTAAACAAGCAAGTTTAAATTGATTTAAACAGCCTCTGCTACAGAGAACTGAATGTACAAGCCATTGCAAGCCATTAGGAAAGCTGATAAATTAGAAGATATTTTGCTATGCCTTTACAATCAGATTTCCTCCTATGATATAACCTGATTTCACTTCAACTCCTGCCTCTTGTAATGATAAATTACCTAGTCTTGGAGATGTTTATGGCTCTCAGTTCATTGAGGGTGAAACAGATGCCAGCGCTCACATCTTCCAGTTGTTCTCTGAAAATGCTGTTAATGGCCACAGGGAAACACTGTCAGGAGGTGATCCGTGCTAATAAATATTTGTAGGAGTCCCTAAGCAATGGGACATGTATGCAGAGCCTCTGAGATTGGTTTTAATGAATTTTTGTACCAGTTTCTCTCTCCCTCTTTCCTTTTATTTTTTTTCCAAAATGTACTGAAGGAATAAACTGAAAAGTGCTGTATATGTTATAAGCCCACAAGGAAATGAGCCAGAAAGTGATAGGGTAAGCCTGAGTTATTAAAGTCAGGTCATACCCTGAAGGAGATTTCAGCAAGACAAGCCAACATAAATATACACTGTATTTCTGTCATATGTCTTTGTTACCCTGGGTGGCCTGCAGTCAATTAACAGGGCAAGGGGAGAAAAGTAGAATACATGAGTATTACAGGATCCTAATCCAGCTGGTTGGAATCCAGTTCTCATTAACCAACTAATTTATATTCCTTCTCTGGACCATAGTTTGATATTAGTCTGGTGTAAATCTGGAGGAATTACTCTACTTACGTCTTTTACTGAATGCAAGTCCCACAGCTGTCAGAACCTGCCCCTTTTCCTCTTTTCTTGTTGAACCACAGAATCACAGAATGGTTTGGGTTGGAAGGGACCTTCAAGATCATCTAGTTCCAACCCCCCTGCCATGGGCAGGGACACCCTCCACTAGCCCAGGTTGCCCAAAGCTCCATCCAACCTGGCCTTGAACACTTCCAGGGATGGGGCAGTCACAGCTTTTCTGGGCAACCTGTTCCAGTGCCTCACCACCCTCACAGGGAACGATTTCTTCCTAATATCTCATGTAAATCTCCCCTTCTTCAGCTTAAGGCCATTCCCCCTTGTCCTATCACTCCATGTCCTTGTAAACAGTCCCTCTCCAGCTTTCTTGTAGGCCCTTTTAGGTAATGAAAGGTGCTGTAAGTGTATTTGGAATGCTATTAGGAGTGTTCCTCATCCCCTCAATAACAAAAGTTTTTCAGTTAAACAAGACAGCCTAGTGATAAGAAAAGCCGTTATGTTAAATGCAAATCTTGCATAGCCAGTCTATTTTACGGATTTTTCAGACCTTGATCCCTGGATAACCCTAAGGGAAGGCTTACAAAGGTTTTGGAGAAAGATGCACAATGCTGGAAGACATTAACATGTTGGCCATGAGTACAGAGAATGTTATCTCTTAAGATGTAGAGCCAAATTCTGGTTTTCATTAAACTGGTGCAAATCTGGAAAACACTGCTTGCAGTGCTGTCACTCAAGATTTGTTCTTGGTGTAATAAGAAATGGAGAATTGGTCCAAACATTAAACCATCAACCCACACAGAGTTAAGCTCTGCTGTTAATCTAGGTATATGCAGGTGTAAGCCTGATTTTTGCTTGGGGCAAATGAGCTAATGGGCTGCTCTGTGTCAAAAACCCTGAAGACCTTGCCCATAATATGGCACCTTTAAGCACCCCATGGGAAAGTGTAGCCCTGCCCATGTTGCTCCAGCCCAGGAATAAACCACGGCTGCACAGTTTGCTGTTGGGCTTGTTTCTGGCAGTAGCTCAAGGCCAGGCTGTGTGAAATGGCACCAGGGCGGCTGTCAGATCTGCTCTAGGAGGGACACTGCGCTCACTCCAGGGTGCTCTGGGGCAGCTCAAATTCAGCAGTAACTTCTCAATTCAAGCGATTTAGGAATTCCACGCTTGAGAGCAACCTGTGGCAAGCGTGCATTGCAGGCTGGGTTTGGGTGCTGGAGTGTGCTTGGTCTCAGCCTGCAGTCTGGGCACGTGCCCTGCTCTGATCCAGACCTGCACAGGGACTGGGCTGAAAATACAATGAAACCAGTGCCAAAAGGGAGCAAAGTCTGGCTTCCCTGCTTGGGGGATATTTCAGCCTGACTTAGAAGTGCTGCATGGGGAAGGGGAGCTGGAGAGACCCACGTGGGCCAGGGCTGGGAGCTGCAGTGTGCAGGGCATCCCTTGGGTTACACCTGCAGCGGGAGGTGAAGGCTTCTTTCCTCCTCCATGGCAAACCCCTGCATGCTTGCACCACAATTTCCTGCTGGAATCCTGGCAGACCTGGGAAAGGCCATTTTAATGAGCTCAGTAAAGGCACTATATGAGATCTGGGCCACCACAAGCCTTGTGCACAGGGTACAGTGCTGTCCCTCTTCCTCATCCTCCCAGGGAACTCACACCAGTGCCCACCAGCACTGCGTGGCTGGCTGCCAGCGGGGCAGGACAGGGCAGGGTGGCCAAGGGGATGCTCTGCACTTGCCCTGCTCCATCCTGTGGCTGTAAAAATAAACAAACACATGGGGCGGGGGGGACACCCTCCAAAAACATCACTCACTTGTTTTGCTTGCCTATCGCAAATCTAAACACAATATTTTCTCATTCCTGGGCCTGTATCAATTTCTGACAGTACAATTGGAGGCCAGCGCCCGGAGCGTATTGTCTTGAGGAGCTTACCAAGGAAATCGAGAGTTTGGTCAGCAATTGTAAATATCCTCCCGTAATTGAGTTTGTTTGTTCTGCAGCCATGCGGCGTCATGGGCTGTGGGACACCCTGGCACCAGGTTACTGGTGGGAAAGATCCGCTGCTCAGATAAGGATGGGAATAAACTCCACCCACAGAAATGCCACAGAAAAAACCCTGATTTATCCATTAATTGCTTTAAGGGGTGGTGAGTGCGAGTATAACAATGGGGTATTGACAATAATATGCCTCGTTGGCAGGAAAAGGGCTTTCCCCTTGCTCTGAGGCTTTAATGCGCTTGTTCTTGGAATTATTAAATGTTTGCAAATCCCGCACTGGCTTGGGGATGCAAAATGAAAGACAAGTACCCAGCAGAGAAACCACATGTTGGAACGGCCGTTTCCTGCTTGGGATGAAGCAAAATGCTTCTCTCGCTGTAAAATACGCCCAGCACCGCAGGCTGGGAGTCCACTTGTGATTGAGTTGTCTTGAGGGATTTTTTAGGTTTTTTTAGGTTTCTTTTTGTGACGTGCTCCTTATTTGTAATTCACAGTGTAGGTGGCGTCCTGGGTTCTCAGCAAGTACAAAGAACTCTGTTAGCAGGAGAAAAACTATTTACAAACCCCAATCATTTTCTAAAAGACTGCACGTGAAGATTAGCAGAACGTGGGTTTCAGACAGCAAGAACTGTGGGGAGAGCTGGCCTGGCTGCTCTGCGTCGGGGTGGCAAGAGGGCAAAGGAGCAGGCGGGGAGCTCGACCCTGCAGATGCCTGAGACACAGTAACTGCTGGGGCTCAAATGAGAACAAGTGCTAAAAAAATTTCTCAAACCTCTTTTAAGTCTTTTGAGAGAAATGGCCACAGGTCGTGGGCCTTTCACTCCTGATCTGTGCTCCCATGAGGAGCTCTAATAACAAACACACTGATGCGATGCAGTACGTTGTCTGCCCCCAGAGGCTGGTAAACCGAGGCATGGCTCATCACTGAGCCCTCTTTAAAGATGACAAAGATCCCAAAGGATTAAAATCCTCAGCAATGGCCAGGCCTTTGGATATAAGTGGTATTCAGCCAGTTAGGGCTGTATTGCCGAGCCCTCCTCCCAGACCATTCCCTGCACTGGTCAGCCTGCCCACGGTGCGGTGCTGGGAGCAGCAGCCGGGCAGCCTGTCCCCAGGGCTCTGCCTGCACCTCCAGGGCCCGGCAGCACCTCCCGCTCATGCTGGCATGACTGCTTTGCCTGTGCAAAAGAAAAGGAGCTATTTTCTGTGCTGTTTGTCTTCAAAAGATGTGAGTGCAGCTGGGATGGGCATGCTGGAGGTCACTGCTGGCCAGAAAGAAGCCACCTGGCCCTGCACACAGCCAACCCACAGTAGCACTCTCCTCCATTAAGGGTTTTCTTCCCAAAGCCCAGTATAAACAGCCTCCACTCTGAAGAACACATTAATAAATCAAACCCAGCTTCAGTGGACTTACTAGGGAGGAACTAGATACAATAGACATACAAGAAATATGCCTGGGACTCTTGAGATCAATCTCTCCGTGCTGCTAGTGCTGTGCCATCGTCTCACACTCGTCTGCTCGCTCAAGGCTGCTCAAGGTGCACGTGGTCCCATGGGCATGATCTCGGAGCTTTGCTCTAAGTCTGAAATGGCTTTTAAAGAGACTTTCTCTGTTTCACTCTGTCAAGCAGATGAAAACCTTTTCAATGCTACAGAAGTGGCCCATGGCAGGCAGCGGGTATCAGGCTACAGTTCAGCGGCAACTCACGCTGTTTCCACAAACAGAGGAAAAAAAAATGGTCTCAAGAGATGTTTATCTACTAGGAACTTAGTTTCAATATATGTTCCCTTGCTAATGAGTCAGAGGTTCAAGTCTGTTCGCTATTACACAGCATGAATCTAGAAAGCACACCAGATCCTGCTCTCCATGAAATTAGGTTATGCTGTGAAAGTCCATGGAGTTTTTCCAAATTTGCATTGACATAATTGAGAACAGAATAGGGCCCAGGAGCTCGGCTGACAGCAGTTGAGTCAGTGCAACTTAACATGACCAAACCAGAGAGACTGTGAACAACCAGCTCTTTGTTGTTTTATGACCAGCCTGGACTGCTATAAATGTTGCTTCTCCACCTGGTGCATGAGGTGATCAGAAGATGCTTCAGTCCAGCAGTTTCTTTAAAGCCTTCATGAAAGGCTTCAGAATGATATGTGCATCTGCAAATGGTTCGATCCCAAAACACAGATGGGTATCTATGGAAGTAGAGTTGCGGCGAGGCTTCTGTAGCCATTGCCATGAGTAGGACTGGCTGGTGGGCTTGTTGTGCCACTGAGCGCTGGGAGCAGAGCGACCTGCATCAGCTCAGCGTGCAAACGTACCAACACCTGAGCTCTCGAAGCCTGCAGCATCCGAAGGGGTGGGCAGAGGTTCAGGACCGGAGCCTGCTCCACTCCCTTTAACATTGGTGGGACTCGCTCACAAACAGCAAGAAATAAATTACCCTGTCGGTTTGATATCACAGTGCTGACTGCTGTGCAGATAGCAGATATCCGAGGTTTGTGAGGCAGAGAGGTTGGGCACATTGTATATCTTTTTAAATGTCTATGGTTCAAAAGGCAGGGCTCTATTGTTTGTATGTTGTGCAGGCTGTTCCCTGGAGGATATCCTGTCTGAGAGACCCTGTGCCAGTTTGCTCCATGGCTGTGGAGGGGCTGGATGGTCAGCGTGAAAAGAATTAAATAATGCCTTGTAAAAGCAGTGATTTATCTGCAGGGTTGAAGCGGCCGAGGAAAGCCTGAGATTTTGCCTCTTTTGTTGGGCTTTTAGCAGTGTGCCCAGAGTCTCTACAGACTGCTGGGCACTCACAGTGCCCACATAGGTGTACAAGGATGTTTTATTATCAGTGTTTATTTGCACTGTCTCCTGCAGGGAACATGGCCACAAAGGGGAGCACCCAGCTGCAGCAGCACGAGCGTGCCCCAGCCGGGCATCTCCGTGTGTTGTGGTGCCATTTGGCAAATGCTCTGGGAAAAGCCGTTTATTCCAATGAAACTGCCCTGCTTGAGGACTTGTGTCATTTCCCAGCTCTGACTTGTTTAGTCTGCCCTGCAGAAAATATATCATTTAAACTAAATAACACATCACATTATTTTGTATGTGGAATTCACCAAAGACAGGACAGTTCTGCTCCTGCTGACTTCTTCCAGCAGTGGTTCAAAGGACGTGCTCTGCCACGAGCCAGCGTGGTCCTCGGAGGGACAGATCCCTGAAGACCTGCCTTCAGAGCAAGCGGCTGGTGAGGCTCCGGGCAGTTTGGGCTCCTTGCCCATCCTGTAACTTGCCCCTTCGATGCCAGTGCTGCCAGTTGCACCATCAGAGCTGTGCATGTGGGGATGTGGGGTGTTCCCAGTTTGGAGGGGATGGTCAGGAGGTTGGGATGGGACGGGAACAGGCCCCAGGGCGGGTGGAAGCAGACAGGCTGTTCCCATCGGCTCTTTGTAAACACAGGCAAATGGTTCTCATGCATCTTTTTCCAGTGAAAAGTACAGATTTGGTGACATCAGGATGTTTTCTGATCCTATGTTGTGTTTGCTGAAGCTTTTGTTTAGATGTTTAGGTTTTTCTCTAAAAATAACTTCAATATCCTCTTCTAACATTCTCAAAACTAAGGTGGTGCCCCATTTTGGGACAGGGTGGTGGAAATAGCTTCAGCATTTCCTTCAACTGAGTAATTTAAAAAAAAAGAAGAAAAAAAAAGAAAAAATTAAAACCCCAAAAATTTGAAATACAAAATTTGGATTTGTTGAGCTATTTTTTCAGTCAATTCAAAATAAAATTTCAGTCTTGCCACATCTTCAGAAGTGCCAACTCTGCAGTCTGCACTGACACGTGCCAGGACAGAGCTGACCGCTGCCGTCAGTCTCTGGCGATGGCTCCGGGAGGGCAGGGGTGAGGGATGAGCCTCTTGCATTTGCAGTTTAAGCCCCATTTTGTGAGCGAGGCCACTGGGACATGGCAGTGCCCATCACTCCGTCCTGCCTGGCGGCTGTGGAGCCACAGCCTGCAGCAATTTAGCTTGGCCCTGAGGGTGGCAATTTATCTGGCCTTTCCCTCGCCTTCCCAGTCAAGTCGGTCATCATTAAACTCGCCTGACCTTAGCTTGCTCTGTTAGCTGGATGCTGGTTCCTGAGCAGCGCCAGGGTGATTGGAAAGGATTTGCTGTATTAACAGTTATAAATCACAGCCCCGAGCTGAACTGCCTCACCAGAACTTTCCTCATGGCTGTTTCACTGTCCCATCTGGAAAAACAGATGGTCGCCATCCTCCCCTGCATCTGCAGAAATGCATCACAAATTACACAGGGCGTGTGTTCATGTGTTTGTGTGCATGTGCGTGTAAAAGTCAGGCTTGCTCAGCTTTCAGATTTTTCAGGAATCGGCAAGAATTTGGATTACACTTTCTGTGGAATGGGAAGAAAAATCCATTATTTGCTGCTGTTTGGCAAATATGAGAGGGGAAGGGGCATGCAGGCCAGCGCTGTGATCCTCCTCTTGGGCTGCACCAGCAAGGATATTGCTTCCACAGAAGTTTTAAAAGAAATAAGTTGTTTCAGCACTTCATTTGGCTACAAGTTCCTTTGGAATTGGCTCGAGTCTGGCTTTTAATGAGCTGAGAAGACTTGAGGTCTTCTGCACCCAGGCTTGATACGCACCAGAAATTCAGCTCTTTTTTGCTATATACTTCTATGAGCACACTAGAGATGTGAGCAAGGCAAGATTTTAAATTCCCTGTTCAGGAGTTTGTCCATGCTGGTACAGAGCTGCAGGTCCCACAGGACGCTGTCGTGGGGATGGGGATGGGCCACTGCTGTGTGCTGTGGTCTGAGGAGAGATGGGACGTCTGGGACTCATCTCCTTCCACCCTGCGTGGCCATGGTACCACAGGTCCTTAATTTTGGCGGGTGGATTATGATGAGGTTGCTGCAAATGCTGACTCATTTGGCAGCTGGACACAGCCTGTGAGTCACTGTGAATCACATCTCAGGGTGCCTCACTGCTCTTGAAGTCTTTGATGTGATCTATATGTATGATTCCTTGGAAACAACTTCCCTTAATTAAATCAAAGGAAAAGCATCACTGGAGTTCAGAGCCTCAATTAGCAGGAAAAGCAAACTCCAAATATAAGCATTTCAACCCATTTCTGGCAGGACACACTGAGCTCTGCTTCATGCAGGCAGGAGTTTCCAAATGGCACTGAGTGTTGCAAGTGACATGATGAGGCTGGTTGCAAAAATTGCCTCAATATAGCTTAGAGATGACCAGAGACCAGCAGCCAAGCTCAGCTCTTCCTCACGCAGCGGCTCCGTAGGGCAGGGCTGCCACAGGCTATGGAGTGGGAGCAGGGAGGGTAACCTGGTACCTGTGGTCTGTCCAGAAAGTCTCAAAAGTGTTTGTCAAAATCCCAGTGCTTTCAATTGACTTTTGCAAAGATTGCAGGCAAGTAAGTATGCTAATTGGGTAATTCAGCAAAGCACTTAAACACATACTTGAAGCTAGACAGCTTTTAAAGTGCCTTTATGAGTGGGAGCTGAGACAACCAGGGAACATAGCAGATCATTCTTCCCTGGCCTAAAATCAACAGTTCTTCGGCACGTCCAACACAACAGCCATTTTCAAATCCCGTTTCTTCCTTCCCCTCCCGTGCAAGCCAGGAAGCTCAGTTCAGAGTTGCCAAACTTGCTGCAGTTGTCACCTCCACGCTGGAGTGGGTGGCACTTTCCTGCCAGCCCATCCCCAAAGTGGCCCTGTCACTACTCATCATCCCCAAACCCGCGCTTTAGCCCTAATAGCAACCCTACTTTTATCCGTACTACTGACCCACTCTTCCTTTTTTTCCCAAGTCTTTCTTATTGCTCAAGGCTGCAGGCTTTTGGCAGGTTTTTTGGATGAGCAGGGTTTGAAATGCCACGGGCAGCACTGCCGCTTGGGTTGGACCAGGGTCTGCACATCTTGTGTGGGAGCCCAGGTAGACCTTGGTGCTGTGTGGTGCATCCGATACTGCAACCCAGCAAGAAAGGCCAGATCATTCTTTGTGGCTCCCACTCTGAGTTTTGATAACCCTGTTCACTTTTTTCCTCCACATTTTCCTTAGTTTATTCTTCTGGTTCAGCCCCAGCTGGAGTGGGAGAGGTGGGTAAAGCCTTTAGCAAAACTGTGCCCCAGACAAGCACCGGGACTGCCCAGTGTTTCTCCTGAGTGTGCATGTATTCATGAATACAAGAAAGTGGGAGTTACGCATCTCATCTCAAGGAGAACATGCTAAAACCTTTTTCTTCTTGGATATTTTATTATTAATGATTAATTTAATTGATAAATGCCTGCACTTCTTCCACTCAGGCAGAGTGTTCTTGACTTGGTGATTTTTTGTTTGGGTGGTGGTTTATTTTGCACAACAGCTGCTAGGAGGCAGCAAAGGCTGTAAACCCAGCCATAAATCCAGACTGCCAGTCTCTGTGCCTAGTTGTGAAAGGAAAATGATTGTGCTGTCTGCTTCGTTGGCTCCACTTTCCTTCGCGTGAGGCAATTTCCTTTTGCAGTGGAGTTAAGCCATCCAGGGAGATGGTTGCTGCAAGAGCAGCTGCGCGTTAACTGGGATCAGCACATCTCTGATTTTGACACTTTTGCTATTACAGATTATTGCTTTTAGTGCTTTTTTGATCAGGGGAAAAAAGTACATAAAGTAGGAAAAGCTATTTGGTCTCCAAACAACACACACCAGGTGATACTCAAATTATTTTCTCCCACCCACTGTGTCAGACCATGCCACAGCTGACATTTGAAAGAGCATCTCAGGGACAGAGCCTTTCCCTCAATAAGAGATTTTGCTCAGAAAGGGAAGCCAGAATTCCCTTTTAGCTTCTTGTTCTTGGGGTACAAATCCTTACACAGTGAGCACCTGCAAGACGCATCAGTCCTCTAACCCTGACTGGGCTGAAGGGCTGGTGGAAACTCCGAGCATAGGGAGGCAGGAGGTGAGAAAGCCTGGCTGGTCTGGGGTCCAGGGTCCAGACACCTTCCAGCACTGCTCTGTCCCTCGGGGTGGGCTGGGATTGGGAGCTAAAAGTGGAGTTTTAAGAAGTGATTCTAAAGAAGCCGCATGGCCCGTGTTAGCTTTGGTGCATGATCTGGTGAACCCAGACATAGTCTTTCATCACTCCTGTCGCAACAAATGAGCAAACAAAAAAACCCACAATATAAAAAAAAGTGTTTGGTGAGCAAGAGAAATGGAAAAATTTATTGCCAGTAAGTAAGGGAAAATAAAACCAAATGCGCTTAAGGGATACCAGAAAAACAATCCTCCACATTCTTCTTAGCAGAGAGGCAGACACATTGTAGGGGACTGAGGCATGTGATTCCTACCAGAGCTGGTGTGGGTTGTGTGGCTGTCTCCTGGCTGGCTGAAAGCATCACTTCCAATATGTGTGTCTGTGAGGATGTGTAAATTATGGCAGGGAAGACAGTCCGGTTGAGTTCACAGCCCTGGTCCAAATGAAGATGTTATTATTTCCTACTCTGCTTGAATCCTTCTTGTTGCCACTGGTAAAATATTCAACTGTTGATGCTCAGGTTGTATTTACTGTGAATCAGGGAACTCAAAGGAGCTCCTCTGCCCACCTCGGGGCTGAGAGGGGCCTTACCTGCTGTTTTTATTGGATTGCAATTACATTAATGGTTGGATTTAGGATTTCCTGCTAATAAAAGTGTGGTGGTGTTAATGGGCCACTGATCAGGAGACGGGATTAAGGGGGCATTGCCGCAGTGGCTGTGCAGGTCTGGGACACTGTGCACACCCCGCAGCAAGCCCTGAGCACCTCGGCTGCGAACCTGCAGGCAGAGTATCTGCTTTCTGCAGAGTGGTTTGAGTTACTGTGTAATTCCCACTTCCTTTTGCAACTTCGGGGAAGAAAACCCGAGGCTGATGGTGCTGTGGGGCAGTCCTTGCTGGTGTGGGCAGTGCTGCGGTGGCATCGCTGTGGTGGTGTGCTGAGAGGCAGCTGTGGCTTTCAAGAACATAATCAACACTTTAGACTTACCTAAGCATGGATGTTGTTTTGGGTTCCAGCAAGGTGTGTGCTTGAGGCAGGGCAGCTGTGCTGGTGTGGCTCCATACATGGCTGCTTTTATCCCGGAGTCAGGAGAACCTGAGCCCCACTTTGATTCAATCACTGAACTGTGTTTGCAGGATCAGTGTCGAAGTGAAACATGAGCAGGTCTGAGGTTGCCATGCTAACAGCCTCTGTCATCTGCTCGGGGACAAATGCAAACTGTTTGGCCACAGAACACATAGTTTTTATATGTGTACATGGAATTACTAAAAACAAAACGATCAATTTTTACTTTTTAACATTTCCAAATGTTTTTTCTGTCTAATCTGTTGCAAAGTGCTGGTGCTGCAAGTTCGGTCTTTTGTGGGTTAAAAGGAATGAGAGGCTTGCATAGGCTTTCATACGCTCCTTCTCTCAGTTTGTGGTTGTTGAGTTCAGCATTTTTGGTGTGTGTGTTTTAAGGAGCGATTCACTTATTTTTGCTCAGGGCTAGCTCAGTTTCAGCTAGGAGCAGGCCAAGGAGGATATGGGTTTGGTTTTGCAAAACCTCATCAGTGACTTTCAATGTGCTAATCCAAACCCAGAACTAAAGGGTGGCTTGGGTCCAGCTTCCAATTTATCTAAAATGAAGTGATCAAAAACCAAAGCTGAGGTTTGGGAACATAGATTTCCTTTTAACCCTCTCTTGCTCCATCATTTTATCTTCTCTTTGCAGAAAGAATGAGCAGGAGACTTTCTAAATGAACATCAAATACCAGAAAATTTTTTATGGCATCTTTTTTGATGATTTTTTTCCTGATTGTGACTTCTTTCCAGCTGGTTTCACTTTTTGCAAAGCTCAGTGACACACTGCTTTGAAGGTACCTGCTGGGGGGGAGCCTCAGCATGGAGCAGATTTGCATCTGGAGCAACACAGGGGTGGTGGGACTGCAGAGCTGGTACCAGTTTGCTCACGCCCAAGGAAGAGCCTGGGCTGTCCCAGGGGCAGGAGTGAGCCCTCGCAGTCCCAGCCACGCAGCCTCTCCCCATCCAGCCCTGCCCCTGATGAACCCTGGATATAACTGGGCAAAGGGACATCGTCCCATTTTATGGCTGGGAAACAAGGCTGAGAGGCAGAAACAGTTTGCCCAAGGAGACGTGGCAGAGCCAAACGCTGAATTCAAGGTTTCTAGCTCTTTTTCTGCTCCTTCTGGCACAGGCTCATCTTGTGGGTCTCAGGACCACTGTTTTGGGGGGCAGGTACAGGAGAGAGCTGTGATTTCAGCCCTATTCAGTGGCAGAGGGATCCTTTATGCTCCCACATAGGCAGGCAGTGCACAATATAACCCTTTTGGCCCTTTTTTCTCCCATCGTCCTGGGTACGTTCCTGCATAAGCGGAGCAGAGCCCTCTGCACAGCCCATCGCCCGTGGCAGGGAGCAGCTCAAACAAAAGAGTTCGTGTCAGAGGATTTTATTTCCACTTCAGCATTTCAGATTTCCGAGAGCCTCCAAAACACAGTGCTGCAGTGTCTGCGAGTGAGCATGAATTGAACATCTGGTAAAGGTTAGGGTCAAACATATAAATGGGGGAAGCACAGCACATTTCATTAAAATACTTGATCTGTGACGTCAATTGAACTGATCAAGCCCTTCTGCGTTGCAGTTAGGGAACCATTAACTTTATCCAGTGGAGAGTGTTTATATGGAAAATATGAAGCCAGGAAGTTTCTCCTGATTGTGATATTAAGGCTATCAAAGGAGCCTGCTTTCCCCTTTCTTTTTTTAATCTCTACGTGTTGCTTTTCCACCCCATTACCGTAACACCAGCCTCTTCCCTGGCCCCTGCAGGGTGCCACTTGCCATCTCCTCGCCAGCCAAGCCGCTGTTGCTGCTTTCTGCTTCTCATGGACTTGGATGCCACAGGAGCCTGTGGAGCCATTCTCAGTTGTCCCGTTTTGCAGGGAGTTGTGTGAGGCAGCTTCCTACCACACGTGCACAGATTGGCCATAGTCCAAAGTACGCTTGGAAGAATTAAGATTAGGTTTAGGAGTGTAATAAAAAATAGCTTCCATGGGAACAAAATTTCTGCTCTTGCAGTTGTTTAAAAATCAAGACAATATGTCTACATGGACATAAAATACCAAGGGATCGATGTATGACACCCCGGTGTGCTCACAGAGTACTTTCAGTTGTCAGTCTTCTGTGTAAAACATTGAAGGCTTTACATTTTTCTCCAGTAATTTTGATTAATTCAAAGCCTGTTTGGTTTCTGCCAGGCAAGTAGGGGTCTTGATTTCTCTGCTCCAGTGAAAAAGAAAAAAAAAGCTGCCATTGAATGACTTGATTACAGTGACTGGTTCTTGGAAATCTGACCAGCAGTAAAAGTGGCAGAATTCATTATGTGCCCCAGGAAACCTCCCCCCTCACCAGTTCCTCCTCGTTGCACAGCAGCCCAGCCTTGCTGTGGAGATGGCTCTCCCACCGGGACATGCGGCTGTATTTCACTTGTGGCTGCTTATGGTTGAGCTTAAGTTACTGTGATAGCACCAGAGTAGGGGGTACCTCCTGAAGGACAGATGGGACTTCATGCTGGCACCTCCCTAGACCCAGACATCTGCCTTTGGAGATGGTGTGCTATGGATCTCCCTCTCTTGAACCATATCCTGCAGGTCCAGCGACCTCAGCATGCTCAGGACAACAAGGCTGGGAAATGCTGGGGCAGACATCTGCCTTCTGACCACCTTTGAGCAGGGCAGATGGGGTTACATTGCCGGCTGGATGTATTTTGTTGGCTGGCTGTGATTTGTTCACAGCTACAGGTTGTATACCTTAGTCCTGAATAGGAAAATCAGAGCAGTTACTTTTAGTGTGTCCCAAGATACCTGTGAGAGCTCTGCAGCTGTCTGGGGTGGGACTACCCATTTAGGACAGTGCAAGATGGCTCTGTCACTATTTTCCTACAGGGCAGGCGTCTGACCCATATTCCAAGAAAAACAAAATTAGGAAAGAAGCATCTCCTTCCCTTTTGCTCCCCAGGGTATTCAGTGACCAAAGACGAGGATGGGGGAGGATAGCCAGGGCTGGGACTGGGAGCAGGTGGACTTCTCCTCCCTCCTCCCTTCTCCCTCTGTTATTCAGGTGCCTTAACAGCTCATTGTACCCTGCAGCCAGGCTTGGATTTCATCCTCGCAGCGACTAAGTGTTACAGTCACACATGAAATTTGTGGCTGTGTTAGGCACTGAGCTTCTACGTTATGGATGCATTCATTTGGGTTTCGATCTCCTTTTAGCCAGTCTCTTATGTCCTCCTTAGTTTCTGATGTCTCTCTGTCAGAAAGGAGGTTTGATCCCTTGTCTTAAATTCTGGGTAGATATTTCTGTTGCTGAAGTATTTTCCTGAAACTGTCTTACCTTAAAGAGATAGTCAAATCTCACCCACTGCACACACCTTGGCAATGTTAGTCATGAGCCAGTTCAGCCTTGGATTTCTTGCAGAAAGGCCTCCAAAGTAAACTCTTTCTCCTTGGAGAAGGAGGCTCCCTGCAGGTGGGCTTTTTACTTTTTTCTTGTTTTTAAACTTGAAAGAGCTTTTGTTTAACTTCTGAGCAAGCCCTTTGCTTTCAGTGACCTGATCTCAGCCACACAAACCAGCTGGGAAAACAAGAGACCTGTAAAAGCAACAGTCCAGCAAAGACATGGCCAAAACCATGAGAAAAATGGGTTTCTTGCCATGCAACTGGGTGGTCCACATGGAGCCTGAGTGTTGCGCTGAGTCTTGTGAAACTTAACACACCTCTGGGCACAAATGTCTTCTCTGCAGGTTCAGGCATCTCATTTACCTCCTCTTAGATCCCAAGACTTTTCCTGAAGTCATGTGCTGCTGCTTTAAAACTGCCCTTTGTGAAGCTGAAGGACAAGTACTGGGGGATGGCTACTGATTTCCACCTGAGCCATGAGGATTTGTGGCTGCTTAGGAGGTTTTAGCCTTGGATCTGAAAAATGCCCTTTGGTGTGAATCCAGCCCAAAAGGATGGCTTTGTTCAGTCAACCTCCAATGGCAGCAACTGCAGATATTTCTACAGAAGATCTGGGGATGTAAGACACCCAGGTGTCACTAAGCACAGCTTCTTCTGATGGCCTGAGCTTGTGATGGTCTTCAGCGCAGCTGATCTGGCTCTCTGCCTAGGCAGCCTGGGTCGGGTCACCCAGATAAATCCACCACCCATGGAGCTGCAGACTCCTTCCTTGCTGTCCTGTGGTCAACTTGTCTCCAAGTGCTCCTGGTGCAGACTGGTCCCAGTGCATGGTGGCTCAGCCTTTCTCTTTCCCTGCTCCTCCAGCAGCAGAGGTAAGACAGGCTTGTTGTGGTGGAGACTGACCCCTGCCCTTGGAAACAACCATTTCAAACGTGCTCAACAGAAAGGAGAGAGGATCTCCAGAAAGCGGTACAATGTATGGAATCCCAAAACAGCCCAAAAGCAAAATTGCTGTATCTGTGAAAAAGATACATCTTCTATGCTTTTCCCACCTGAATTTGACCTTTAAATCCTTGCACTAACAGACACACACACTCACACAAGTGAGCCATTCCCTTCATCACTGAAGAACTATCCATGTCTACTATGGGGCTTCTTGTACACTGCTTTGTACTTCAGAGTTGAGGCTGGGGTAACATACCAGCGTGGGTTGTTCTAGACCTCTGTGGATCTCCCTTGAAACAGGGTCAAGGTGTGGATGGGCAACTCCTCCTCCCTTACCACAGCTGTGAAGCTTGAGCATCTGTTTGACGAGGCAAGGCACAAACCTTATTTTCAAAAACATGTATGTGAAGCTCTTGAGGTCGTGATCCAGGATGGGTTAACCAATGTGCTGTTTAAAAACCATTACAGTATTCAAAAGGAAATAATCTTTTTCCTTTGAATCACAGCAATCAACTGAAGTGCTTGAAATTGGATCTGTAATTTTTGTGTAGTTTAGCACTGAGTCTCCATGTTGTCTGAGAAAAAAAAAATCTTTCAAAGTCAAAAGGATTTGCCAAGCATGAGAATATTATTTTACACTCTAATTAGCTGATCTGTCAGAAAAAGAATGAAAGCAACCCTTGGCTGTGCTTAGTTTATTGAGGTACTGCCCAAACCAGGACAATCCTGATGGCAGAGTGCAGACTTTTCACTATCAGGAGGTCCAGCCGTCACTGCCCAGATGTAGCCCTCATGGTAACTGACGTGTGATCAGTGAAGTGACACCAGAGAGGAGGTTGGCATGTACCAGTCTCACATGGCACAAGGTTTTCCTTTGCTAGGTTACGTCTCTGCACTGATTAGGTTCGTGTGGGCTGCAGCTGCCAGGCTGCTGGGATGCAGCATTGACTTACAGTCAAAGGTCGCACATAGCTAACAATTTGACTAAAGCATCCCTGTTCCAAGAGATTATTGATTATCAGAGGATAATTGTGACCAAGAGCTGCTAAATGTTAGACAAAAGACAGGTTTGTTATATTCACTTGAAAATAGATGTCCTTATACAGTGTGGCACTCAGCCCAAGAACATAAATTGGTGTATCGTCCTCCCTTTTCACAGGATGACCTACCTCTGACACAAATGGTAGATTTAATGCCTGGAGGATTTTAAGCACTCAAAATTTCCTCTTTGACCACCTTTGCTACATGAAGATTAAGTGTGCTGCTAATCAAAAGAAATTGCTGAGCAATTGGCTAAAATTGTTGAAACTGTTCTCAGAATATCGTGTACTTGTGTCAATTTTGCTTCTGATTTGTCTCCACTGAATGACCCGATACACAGTTAAGTGCTACCAGGTAGTTAATTACTTGATTGAATGCAGGAAGAGAAGTAATTTTATTCACATGTGCATCAAGTTGGCCATCTGCTTGATCTGGAAACCAGGACCTCAGCAGTCACCTGGAGATAGGAAACACAATAGTGTTTCCATACGAGATTTTCTCCAGCAGTAAAGTAACAGTAAATGCCAGCAAAAAAAACGCATGAGCCTCTGGCTGCAACCGGAGCAGCCAAGGGACCTTAGAGAAAAAGATGTACATACCTGCGTGGCTCTGTCCATATGTGCTTCCCCTTTGGAACCGGTATATTGACTTTGGGCCTGATGTAGTCACCTGGTGATATTTTTGTGGGATCATAATTTATTTTGATCTCTACATTTCAACTTCAGTTCCAGACTGGAATGGATCTCAGTTGTGGCATTTATATCCTACCAATATACGAAAGTGTTAATATTGCCATTCTTGGGAAAAAATAACCTGAAGTGTAGAGCTCAACCAGATTTCAGAACTGTATTTTGGCAGGAGTTCACACAAATGGGTCTCTAGAGCATCACAGGGGTTTCAGTCAGTTGGGTTTGGCTCCAGAGCTCTGTGGAAAGCTTGAGGCAAAGAAGTCCTCATTTCATGTTGTGCTTGTGAACATTTTCATGGTCACCTTCCCACCACCTTGACCTCTACTTCAGCTCAGGGCTTTTTGGTCAGTTGAAGGATATGTTTTACTTGAGTTTGGCTGAGTTTTCACTCAGAGAGGTTGAAATACGTTGACAGGAACAGAGTGAAACCAGAATGTTATGAATTAGCAGTAACAAGATGTCTGATGAATGACATCAAAACTTGATTGAAGCTAAGCCTACAGTGATACGCAAAGACGACAGATAGGAACCGAAGAGGAAGCCAGAAAGGAACAATGCAGCAATGATAAGATAGCAATTGGGAAAGAACAATGCTAAAATGATTGGGGCTAAATTTGCAGCAGAGAATCATGCCTGGTGCCAAGAAAGAAACCCAAAGAACATAGCAGGGCTGACTGCGGTATACCTGATGTGTCTAGACAAGAGGGACAGCTCAAGTGTCAGGAGCAAGGCTGGAAGGAAGAGATCAGAGGCCCAAACCTCCTGACAGTATAGGGAAGTGGTTCCCTCCTTGTCAGAGACAAGAAACTCCCAGGAAAAGTCCCTTGCTGCAGACTGGAATCCCACTTTTGACCAAGGAAATATAAAATTAAAAGGTGGGTGTGGAAGAAGTAGAGAGAGTTAAAAAAAAAAAAGCCTGGTAGTAAACAGAGTGGAAGTGGGTGAGGCAGGGGAACAGGATTCAGTTCAGACTGACACATCAGTTATTTATTACTGTTTGTATCCCGCTATCTTACATCTCAAAAGGAAGGCAAAGGCTTTGTCCTCAAGGGCCGGTTATCTGCGCCCAAGGGCGGCTGGCAGCAGCATGGTTCCCCTGACGAGGGACCACGTCCCTGCCATGGAGGTGGCACCGGGCTGACCTTGTGCGTCAGCCGCGAGGTGCGGTGATGGGAACGGGAACTCAGGGCGCTGGGTTGGTGATGGGCTGCTGTCACATTTAACTTCTCCTGTGGGCAAATGAACTAAAAGAAATGTGAGTTGTTGTGAAGGAGGGAACAGAGAGGTGCTAGCGCTGATTAGGTTTGAGCATAGTGGGAATGGCACAATTCAAGGAGTCCATCTCTATTCAGCAAAACATGTAGGCATGTGCCTAGCTGTAGGCATCAAACAAGTCCTGCAGCCTTGACTGAGGATTAGGTATAAGCCTTTTCTGTTTTTCTGAATTAAACTGATGCTTTAAAAACTTTGCAAACTTGAAATCAGGGACAGCAAAGCCAGTCTTGCTTTATTTTTTCATATTTGTTCCCAGAGGCTTGTTGGCAAAATTGTACTCTGTGTACTTTTACAAAAGAAATCTAGGACATAATTATTTGAATAGAGAGCTATATGTGATAAAAATCTGTTTATACCACAACATCTCCAGCCAAATGATTGACGTATACGTTTCTGTCCTTCCATTGATGTAACTTTTCAATTTCCTGTTGATGTCTGAGCTTGATTTATTTTTCCATTTATTTGGGTTTTACAAAGAGCACTAAAGAGCTTGGCACTTGGGTCTCTTTTTTCATCAGTTCAACCCTCTTAGTCCTCGATTACTTCATTGTTTCTGCAAACAATGAAAAAGAGAGATGGAAAGAACAGCTGTGAACAGCTGGTTTGTTCACCAGGTGTCTGACTGGTATTCAAGTATCCTCTTTTGAGGGAGGCCCATAGTCCCTGAAAAACCCTAAAAAAGCTAAATTCAGAGTTCATTTGCTGCCTTCACACATGACGTGACACAGATTTGCAGAGATCCCAGCCTGAAAAAAATCAAAACAAACAAGAAAAGCTGTTTCAGGAAACCTCAGGGTTTTTTCTCTCCAGTTGAACCCCTAGAGCAAACAGCTCTGCAGACCTTCTTAGGCAGATTTTGCCACATTATTTTTAGAGAATCCTTCCTCTTCTCATCATTCAAATCCTCTCTGTCTTCTTAACCCACAGTTGTATTCAACAAAGCAGTGGTCAGGAGTCAAAGCTGGAGACCATTGGGTTTGCAGGGCCACTTCAGCAGTGGCTCCTCATGACTGTGGTGACTCTTGCGTTTTATTCTGCCTGCAAACCTGCACACTTGGGCAAAGAGCCTCTACCTATTCCTAGCTCAAAAAAGTCCTCTGGTTCTTTGAAAAGTAGCTATGTGTTGCCAGCTGTCCCAAGGTAGCAGAGTCTTGAAAGCAAATCAAGAAAAAGCAGATTGAATTCAGAAGCAAAACTGATTTATTGCCCGCAGATTTGTAACATGATCACATCAGCACTCAAACATGCCCCAGGAATAGTGATGTATTCCTTACATCCTGCCCCACGGAGGTTTATTCAAGGCAAACAGAAAGACAAGCAAATGCACATGTGTCACCCTGAGGAAAGACGTACAGATTTTGTGCCAAACAGAGCCGGGGAACTGTTCAGCAGCTCTGGCTGCAATGGCAAAAAGTGGTGTGCAGCCAAAAGTTGGAGCCTTCTGTTCCTCACCTTCCTTCTCTCAGCCTGAGTGCTGGAGTTCCTCCTGTGTGTCTTTAACACCTGACTTCTCTGGGAGGTCACCTAAGGGTGCCAGCACCTATTTTCCTCTTCCAGGCTGCAGTTGTGCTGGCGAAGAGGTTACCACCCCAGCACACCCCCTTTGCTAACATACTCCAGCTTGCTCCAGTCACAGTGAGCCGGATCGGCAAAATCCACATTTACTGGGAAAGAAGAAAGAAAGAATATAGCCCTTAATCTTCATAAGCAATACAACAAGAAGCTGTAGTGCTCTAAAACAAGAAGCTATAGCTCTCACTTTGTGATTTCTCATATTAAGGACTTCACTACCTATAATAATAATTTTACTTCTGGCAGCCACAATGTAGTTAGTAGCCCAAGTTCAGCTAAACACATATGCCTGAGCTGAACGCTGTGTGCGTCTAAATCCATCCCCATTTGGCAAAGCATATGAGCAGGTACTTCGGTGCCAGGGAAATAATGGAAGTGTATTCTTAAGGACTTGGCTAAAGTTATTTGGGCAGCCCCAAGTCAGAACAGTGGAAAGGATGGGATACTTTATATGGTGTAATTTTGAGTTTGATAGTAAATTCAGACGGTGGAAGCAAAGGAACACACACTAAATTTGAGGCAACCATGTCTATATCACTCTGATTTTATATCTGCATTATCTTGATTAGCTCTTGCAGAAGACATGTTACGGGACAGAAGACAAAACAAGTGAGCAGCCTAACTTCAGCAGAATTGAAACACGATTTGAATCTGCTTTATCCATGCGTGACCCATTCCAGGAGACTTGCATTCAATATCAAACATTTTAATTTGCATATGCTTTTCAAGCAGCAGAGGACAAGTGGACTGAATATTTCACAGTGCATCAAACTAGATTTGCCACAGTTTGAGGTAATTGAGTTACCTAGAGATGAAAAATAAGCATGTTCCCTTTCTTCAGGTATTAATCCTCTAAAGGCTGTCACTGACTAAAGCACTAAAATGCACAGACGCTCTGTTGATATCAGCCCAGTTATGTTGATGAAGTTATAGAGATTTATCTCGCATGAAGATTTAGATCACTGTTCTAAAATGAAATCATGGGGTTTACCTTTCACATCAAATATGTCTTCCTGGCTAACAAAAAAAAGTCTATTAAATTGTAAACTATTTTATATGAACATTCAGCATCCTTTGGATTACTTCCTGCTGGAGATCATGAAAGGGTTCCTGTCTGACTCTCACACCTTGTGAACCCACTGGCTAGGGTCAAGCTCTCTAAACACTCAGTCCCTTTGTCATGCATCATCCAGGACTTGTGCATGCTCTCTTAGGAAAAGTAATTATTTTGCCTACAGAATCCCTATCCAAAGCAAAAATGTCACAGCACAAAATCAGATTATTTGGGGGTTTGCTTGATGGAGGACCAAATAGAGCCAGCCCTAATGCTAGCAGAGCCCTCCAGAGCTCGGGTAGGAGTAAACATCAGCACCCCATTACTGCTTGATACAGCTCAGCTGGGCCATGGGTTTGAGGGATACATCTCACCTGGAGCCCTGAGACAAGGAAAAAGCCATGAGAAAAAACAGCTGATCAGCATCTGCCACCTCATGGCAACTGGCTTTATTTTACTGAGGACCAAATCCACTCCAGCTGAGACTTTTCTAGTAAGTTAATTTGCAGATAAAGGAAACTGCTGAGTATAAAGGGCTGCAGGTGAGAAGGACTTTCATGAGTGCGGTAGTGTCTATGTTTTTGGGAAGAGGAGCTAAAGATGTGCAGGCCATAGCTATGAGCAATGCTTAATGTGGTAAGGCTTCAGTCTTTGTTTTGGGCTTCTGATTATTTTTTTCAGCACAATTCAGGACATGCCTAACTTCAAGTGTTAGCTGTCCCTTTCACCTCTGTGGGACTACTCATGGTCTCAAAGTCAGACACTTCACTGACTAGTGGGTTTAGGGTCCCAGGAGGGAACTGCAACATAAATAAGGAGACTAGTTCTGTATCATAATGGCTATTTTGCATCTTTCCTTTTCATCTTCCTTCTTGAATTTGTGTGCTTTTCTCAAAAGCAGCATTTTAATAGCTGTTTTCTAATGGCAAACAGGTAACAAATGCACCTCTAAAGCAGGAAATAGTTTAACCACTGCACCCAAACGCTTCCTGAGAAACAGCATCGTATAAATGCTGAACAATAACAGTGGAAACTCTTTTTTTTCCCTTCAGATGCTGCCAAAGGAGTGACACCACCGACCAAAAGTGCTTTTAAAAAGTAGAGGACCGCTTCCTAGGAAGCGATGCTGTGTCTTGCAGCGGCGTCTGCTGTAACCTGGGGTCCGGGGCGATGCCCGTGATCTTCCATTGCCATCTGCTGGGCACGGCCGCGGCGGCAGCCCGGGAACCCTCGCTGCTCCCGGGGATGCTGGCTGCTTTCTTCCGGAAAGCAATAGCACCTACGTGTGGTCGGCCTGCATCAGGCATGTGCAATGCTGTGGTGATAAGCCAATAAAGCCTAAGCTGAAAGAGGCTTGCAGGAAAAAAGAGGTATGAAGTCATATTATTACCTTGTACGGCTTCGGTGGTTGTGAATTCTGGTGGATGGTGCTGCTGCGTTGTTCTTCCGTGTGCTGCTGGGCTCCTCTCTGTCCCTTGTCCCTCACTATGTTTAGTGGCACTAGTCAATTCCAGTCCCCTTTCACTGTGGTTCTCAAATACATTAAATTACTTCCTGCACTGTGGAAAATAGGCAACTGGGGAGACCTGGGTGAGCAGCTCCTTGCAGGACAGGCCACTGCTACACCTAGAGAAAGGGAGGGGGTCCAAGCCCTCTTCCACCCCAGCAGAGCTTGTGCTAGAGAAGGCTAGGCCCCCAAAGCCATAGGCTAACCACGTGTGTGTGTGTGTGTCCCCTTTACAAACATCAAACACGGGTCAAGCAGATGTTTGTCCCCAAGGAGGAGCTCAGTGGCTGTGTTTCTGCCCCTGGTATGTGAATGTGATGTGCATAGCAAATCTGTTTTCAGTGGATTTGGTCTGAGTATTTAAAATTTGGACTGTGGGTATTGGGGTAACCAGAGTCTGTTCACACCAGCTTTCTCCCCAGTGCCCTTAAATCTCTGTAGCTTCCCTCTTAAGTTATGACTTCTTGTACGAGGAAAGCGATAGACTCTGGCAGCTGCCTGGAGCCTGTAAGTGTCCACCTCTGCTGTCCCAAGCTGCAGAGACAAGGCAGGACAAGATGCTGTCCAGGGTCTGTCCTTTCTGATACCCCATCTCAGTCCATTCGTTATTCTGTCTGAAATATGCTGGGATTGCTGTCATCTGTATTCCTCTCTTTCACACTGTACCAGGATTGAAGAGATTTATTTCCTAGGGGCTATTTTTAGCAATGACACCACCGTTAAGCCAATCGAGCCTGGCAGTGACAGCTATCTCACTGGGTTGCAGCACCAAGGTACAGCCGGCTGGAATCGGGTCAGCTGCGCCCGGCATGTTAAGCAGCTTTTTCTGCAGCACACGAGGCTCTGCTGGCTACTCGGGCTTCTCCTGGGAAGCACCAGGCCAGGAAACTGCTTTTTGCTTCCACGTGGCTGAGTCCAGCAGAGCCTGGTCCCTTTTGGATATTCTGTTGTGTACATCCATCTCGATGCATTGGTTAACATGTCACACTTCTGAGCTGCTGTGTCTTGGATCTGCCAGCTAAAATGCTCGTGTGATCAGTCCTAACCTGCTATAGGCAAAAAGAGGTGGCACAGGAGGGACCTAGCATTCAATGCCTGTGTTAGATGAGCTGAAGCTGTAGTTTCTTACAGACTGATTCTTCTTCTTCAGCCATTGTCCACAATCTCTTTGCTATTTGTGCTGTAGTTGCTCTCAAAACAGAGCACTTACAGCTCTCTCCCACCTCTTCCCAAAACTTTAATTTTTGTTAATCTGTTATTTCTCTGATCATAGAGAAATTCTTTGCTGTTTTTAATAACCTCTGAACTCTTGTACTGTGAAACTTACTGTACAATGGCTTCAAGCAAAAATTATTAAAAACCATGTAACTTTTCTGTCATGCATGCTTTATTCTCTCATGTCTCATCCCAGTTGAATTGGCTGCTTGCAAAAAAAGAGGTGCTTTCCGTCCAGAGGTGTCTATAAAAAGTAAGAAGCGGGGGGGGAAAAATGAGGGAACAACTGAGTGTGGAGTTGTATTGGTGGTAGCTGGTGGCATTAGGTCCCCAGCTGGGAGCTCTGGCCCTCAGGGTGGGCTTTTTGTCAAACATAAGTAATAGAATAGTGGAATAAATAAACAGGGGCTCCAGCTAATCCATTTTCAGAGGATATATCAGAGATTTGTGCAACGCACTGTCTCTGCACTCCGGTGTAGCCAGTGGCAGAGCTGATCTGGCCTTTGCAGCACTTATAGCAGAGACAAATTTTGGACATCTGAGGAAGGTGGATCCCACAGATGCTGTCTCACCTCTTGCTGCTAGAGCCAGCCTGCACAAGGCAATGCTTCGCCCTGACCATCATCCACGTTCCTGGCAGTGCTGGGGAAGCATGCGTGCGATTTGCTTAGGTCTTTCCCAATCTTCCGAAGCTCCTGAGACTCTCACATAGGGAAGATGTGTTCCTGCTCACTGCAGAGCAGGGGAGCTGTCACTACTCCATCAGCACAGATGCAAACAGGGATTTGAAAGACTTCTCAAGAAAAGGGTGCAGGCATCAACAGCATGAGGAAGGTGAGATGCCAGAGCTGGCGAGGGGTGGTCAGCTATGGAGCTGTGGCTGCAGGAGGGAGCAATGCTGGGCAGGGGAGGACTCTGGGATGCTGCCCCTGAGAGTATTGGCAGCTTGCTGGAGTGAGGCTGCACTATAAAAAGCCCCAGCGTGTGTGCAGACCAGGTTCCCAAGGTGGCATGATGCTCCTAGGACAGGGGTGCTGGCAGTCAATATTAGACCTGGCAATCCTTGGGTGCAGGAATATCAAATGCTGAATGTCTACGGTCAGCCTGGGACGTGGGCTGGGAGGAGGGAATCAGTAACTGTCTCAAAGCCAAATCCCCTCTCAGACGTCAGTTTGCAGCACGCTGACTGTGGACATGGGCTGCTGTGAGCAGCTCTGGCTCAAGGACGGGGCTCCTGGGAATCCAACAAAAGTATAGATGTGAGATGTCCTTGCTGCAAACTGGGCCCTGAGTACAGCCTTTGGGAAGTGTTTGGAAAGTATAATATATTCTCACTCTAAGGCAGTGTTTTGAGAAGGTGCAGAGATGTAGAAACATGGAGGCGGTTGTCTGCAGCAACACGGAAGGTGATTTTTACCTTTTCAAAAGTCGCCCTAAAAGCTGGCACGATGCCTATCTAAAGTAAACACTTAATGTCATGTATCTCCCAGCTGCAATACTAGACAGAAATCTGAAACCGAGCTATTAGCGTGGAGGACTCTAGAGGAGACAATTGAGGTTTGGCAGACTTGCTGGTACTAAGTAAGTGCAAGGGAGAAAAATCCCATAAACTTTTTTGCAAGCATAGTGCTGAGTTTTCAGAATCCAGGCTGCCATTTAAGGACTAGTTTAAGGGACTTAGACATGGGATTTTATGTTAGTTTCTCTCAGTGTGTGAACTATATAGTATTTACCACTTTGGCACTAATTTTTTGTAGTGGAACATGATTGAAATTTAAGACCTTAAACCTTCTTGCCTTTCAAAGGCACTGGTGCTTCTGAGGGGATTTTCAAAGGACTTTCAGTTTCCCAGCGAGCACTGAAACCAAATCCCAGCTTCGATTCTCATTGCTTTGGAGAAGTGCATAATCAAAAGCCTTAGCCTGTCTCGAAATATCTCAGCCTTATCCAAACTACATCGAAGAGCCAAATACTTGGTCTGCTTCAGATGTGGCATGAGATGTGCATCAGACACATGAGGTTCGTGCAAATGTGCATCTTCGGTGCTGTGGGGTTCCCTCCTCCCTGCTACGTGTGCCTCTTGCAATGCCAGGCTTGGGACTACTTCTCGATACAAGCTTCTTCTCAGCTAAAGAGCCATGAGGGCAGACGGTTGGGGATGCAGACGATGTTGGCCTTAAAACAAGTGGCGTGTGTTGAGGTCTGTGGCAGCAGGATGGCCCCATGACATATTTCTTACTCACAGCTTAGACGCGCCGGATCGGATTGCTGCTGACACGTAAAGCCCTTTTCCACAGCTCTGGCAGTGCTAAGAGCTGGGACAGCCTAATCTCTTCCTAAAACCCTCCTGTGCTGTAAAGCTGACCAAAACCTTGGAGTTTTGCATGGAAGTGGCGAGCATGCTGATGTAGGGTCTGTGGTGCTCATCAGCATCACCTCCTGCCCTTCCTCTCTGCCTTCCAGTTGTCTTATACAGTGGTACACGTTTTGGTTGGGGAAGGGATGGCCTCTAGCACGGTTTTCTAGGGAAACCAGCAAGCACTGTCTAGGCGATGCTGGCAGCTACACGTGTGTCCCTACTTGCTCATCAGCTTCAGAAATGTAAATCTGGAAGATGCAAAAAGTACTTGCAGGTTTTGTGGCTGGGCAGCTCGGCACTGCTCTCAGGCAGGGGACAGCCACATCGCAAACTTGGCCTTTTATAGCAAGCAGAGGGTCTGCATAGGAAAAAGAAATTGGTGGTGCCCAGGCTACAGAAATGCTCCAGTTGTGTTGCATGTTCTTGTACGTGGGAGACTCAAAGGGGACAGCAGCTTGTGGAAAGCAGGCTCCTACAGCTCGGTTTGGCTGGGCAGCGTGTGATCCAGTGGTGTGATGTGTCCCAGTAATCCTGATATGGAATTGGGTAATAACAGTCTTTAATTCACTTTAAAAGCTCTTCTGTAGCACTAGGGCAGGACCAAAAGGTCTTAGTTGAAATCAGAGTCAGGCTTATTAGATTTTTGAGAAAAGTTACCTTAGAAATTACTTTCTACCAAGTTTATTCCTGTATTTGTTTACTAATTACACAGCTCAGCTTTCTTCAGCCCATGAGTCCAAACCCACTTGTAGAACGGAGGTTCTGCAAAATGCCCTTAGAGGAAACCCATTTTGGTACCTGTCCATCGAGGCAAGAGAGTCCCTGAGCAAGGGGGATGTTTTCCTGTCAATATAGCATTCAAATTTAGCTTCTGCCATTGTAGGCAACGTGGCATTAAAAGAAGGAGCTTAAGTTATTAAACTGAGCTGCTTTAATCATCCAGTTCAGGGAAATCCATTGCTACAGGAGACCTGAGGATTAATGTATTTTTACCGCAAAGCCAATACATCTATTCTGATCAGTTAGCAGTCGCTCACTCGTGCATATGAAACTTCATTCTCTGGGTTTGCACTCAATAGTATGGGACCAAATGGAGTTTTATTTGGAGATTGACCCTGTTACCTTGAATCTCATCATTCTGGTAGCTAGTTATGTTATTTTGCTCCTGGTTTTCCTGATCTCCTGTGTGCTCTATGACTGCAGGGGGAAGGATCCCAGCAAGGAATATGCTCCCGAGGTCCCTGCAGACACCCAGCCTCCGATCCGGCTGGTGGTAATGCAGCAGGGCTCCCCCAGCACCCGCTGGGCAAAGGGGCTTGTCTCTACCTATGAAAACTCCTCTGACCTGCCAGGGAAAAGGACTACTGTTGTGTAACGGGACCCTGCCTCGGAGCTCCGGTTTCTGCCGATCAGCTTGCCTCATCTGCTATGTTTACTCTCCCTTTGCAAAAGGATAACGCATTCACAAGGTAAGTTGAGACATCAATTTATTTGATACGGTGCGATTGCCAAGGGGGTCATTTTATGTTCAGCTGTGTTCTGCGTTGATAAGGCTCGCAGTCCTGCCTGCAATCCGTAAAGAGACTAATTTCCATTTACGTTGCTGCTGCCTTGCAGCCCACTGGCAGTCGGAAGCAGTGACGCTGTTATCTACTCGGGCACTGAAGAAGGGCCTTGGTTTAATCCTGAGTCGTGCGTGATACTGTTATTTTTGCAGGAACACGGTGTTGTTCAAAGCATCCCACCCCTGATGGGCTGAGTCGCACTGCCCTGCAGTATCGGCACATCTTCCTCCGTCGGCAGAGCGCAAATGACCTTGGTAGGCTGTTTATCTCTCCAGTGAGAAAAGAAACGCTAAGGGTTTTAAAAGGATAGAGACAGTGCCTGATAGAAGCCAACTGCTGCTCCCATCAGAATTTAATACTTTCCACATTGTCTGTAAGCTCCCCAGAGGGCAGTGCCCAGCCTGGCTTGGCACTTACTTTCCGTAGGTAGAACATGAGCTCTGCTCTTACCGGGCAGAGTAGCCCTTGCCCTGCAGAAATCCCCTGACAGGATACAATATGCTTCCTGGAAAAGCTGGGTACAGTGCCTCCTGCCCAAGGGAAAGAGTGAAGCGGGGTAAATTTACCAGTAATGCAATATGGGTGAGTCATCACCGCCATCTGCCCCACTGAAACAGCAATTTCTGACCCTCTGCAGCAAGTGCGACCTGCGTCCTGGCTCTTGTTGTGTGTCTCCACATGGCTGACCCTGCCTCTTGCCCCTCAGCCTTCCTTCAGCTGTATCGAGTTCCAGCTGGGCTGCAAGCAGGCTGTTATTGTATCTCCAGTCAATTTAACGTTATCTGCATCAGCTCCAGTTATTCTTCCCATAATTTGGGAGCTATAAGTTAAAGGCCTTTTTGGCTAAAAGGTTTCTTCCGCATCTTGTTGGTTTCTTCCTTTCAGTGCTTGATAGACTTGAGTTCACATCTCTTGAAAAGGGAAATGTTTTCTTTGTCCTCCAGGTGAAGCACAAAGGGACAGAGACATGGTGATCTTGTAGCCACAGAAGTGGCTGCAGTGTTGTGTAGCTGTCCCCAAGCACAGCCAGCTCAGGTCCTGCTCTGCCCCGTCAGCCTGGGCTGCAAAACCCACCTGAGAAGCTGGGGAGACACTGCCTGGGTTGGTCCCTGCTGTGTGCTGTGCTGGTAGAGATGCTTTGTCAGGGGTGGCCAAACCAGCTTTGAAAACTAATTTTGCTGCAGGGAATTTGTGGTTTAAGTTGGTTTGTCCTACCCAAACATGTCCACGATTGAGCAAAAAACTGAAATCTGTTTTCTGAAATCCTAAGATGGGATGCTTAATGCCAGGCTACTGTGTCCCTCTAGACAGTGCTTGAGTAGTATATGCTGCTCTTTAACTGGTGGATTTTAACTGGTTATTAAGGGAAAGATAGCACTGGACCCATGAAGTTGCAGGTGTCTGTCTTGTATGCTATTTTACATCATCTTAATGTGAAGTACTCAGTCCTATAGAAAGCTTTAGTAAACATGGTGAGATTTATTACCTGTCTACGTCAAGTGTCGTGGATGACTCACCGGATGCAGTGGTCCTAATGCCTTCAGGACAGGCATTTTAAATACTTTCAGACATAAACTGCAGCGAATTCAAACCATGGTAGAACAAAGCTGTTGTCTGGTTTGCATGGTTTGTACTCCAGCTGGGTAGTAACCAGCTGCCTGTGCTACATCCCCAGACGTGCTGATTTATGCATCAGCCACCAGAGCATCCTGGCACTGGCAAAGAAATCTCAAGATAATGGAGTATCTTTTTATTTATCTGTATTTTAAAAGAAGCAGCCAGAATGGTTAGTGGCTTTTCTTTGGGTTTCTAAATTCTTGAGGGTGAACCCAAGTTTTGTTTTCAAGCTGTGCTTTGCACCCCCGTAGATTACAGATGTGCCTGGTTTTGGAAGGAAGCCAGAACTGGAAGGAAGGCTCCTGAGAGCTGCGGGCTTGAGTAAAACCCTTGATGTGATGAAACGGGTAATAAATCAGAAGTCGGTGGCATGATTCTCTGCCATGTATCGTACTGAAATCATTGTTGGATGTCTTGTTTCATTATTTAGCACTGAAAAAGTCCAATTAGTTTCCTGCGAGTTGTAGCTGCTTTGGCAAAACTTGGCAGTGACTTCAGCTGCTGGTATGTTATGGCCACTGTCACCCACGCAAGCCAGTGTTATCTTTCCTTGGGCTCTCCTATCTGCCTTATCTTCAGCTTGTAAGCTCTTTAAAGCTTTTTGTGTGTTCATATATTATCTAACATGCTAGGAGCCTCCTCAGTGATAAGGGATCCTTGGTGTTAAGGAACAGAAATAGTCTTTGCTAAAATGACCTTGGGAAGGGGACTAAGAAGAGCTCAAAAGTATCACGGACTGTGGCATGGCTGTTTTCTTTGTTGATGGTGAAATGTCATATAAAATGGCACAATGCCAGCAGAAAAGTTTTGCAGTTTTTTAATGAAGGTCATGTAAATAACTTAACAATGCCGTCACACGTCTGCTGTATCTTTGCCACGGTGTTGATGTAAGCAGTTACGGTGGGTTGACCCTGACTGGACACCAGGTGCCCCCCAAAGCTGCTCTATCACTGCCCTGCTCAGTTGGACGAGAGAGAAAATGTAACAAAAGGCTTCTGGGTAAGATAAGGACACGGAGATGACTCACCAATTACCGTCATGGGCAAAATCAGATTTGACTTGGGGAAAATTAATTTATTACCAATCAAATCAGAGTAGGATAATGAGAAATAAAACTAAATCTTGAAGCACCTTCCCCCCTCCCCTCCCTTCTTCCTGGGCTCAACTTCACTCCTGATTTCTCTCCCTCCCTCAGCGGCACAGGGGGATGGGAATGGGGGTTATGGTCAGTTCATCACACGGTGTCTCTGCTGCTCCTTCCTCCTCAGGGGGAGGACTCCTCACACTCTGTCCCCGCTCCAGCCTGTGGTCCTTGTCACAAGAGACAGTCCTCCACAAACTTCTCCGATGTGAGTCCTTCCCACGGGCTGCAGTTCTTCATGAACTGCTCCAGTGTGGGCTTCCCACGAGGTCACAGCCTCCTTTGGGCGCCCACCTGCTCTGGCATGGGGTCCTCCATGGGCTGCAAGTGGACATCTGCTCCTCATCACCCTCCATGGGCTGCAGGGGGACAGCCTGCCTCACCATGGTCTTCACCACAGGCTGCAGAGGACTCTCTGCTCCAGTGCCTGGAGCACCTCCTGCCCCTCCTTCTGCACTGACCTTGGTGTCTGCAGAGTTGTTCCTCTCATATTCTCACTCCTTTCTTTGGCTGCATTTGTGGGCGTTTTTATCCCCTTAACTATGTTGTCCCAGAGGTGCTACCACTGTCACTGATGGGCTCAGCCTTGGCCAGCGGTGGGTTCATCTTGGAGCCAGCTGGCCTTGACTCTATCAGACACGGGGGAAGCTTCTAGCAGCTTGTCACAGAAGCCACCCCTGCAGCCCCCTTGCTATCAAAACTTTGCCACACAACCCAAATACAGTAATACATGCAGACACAGGGACTTGCAAGGCCATCTTAATAAATATTTATAGATGGCCAAAATTCTCCAGATACGTAGTTTTCTCTAACAGCAAACCTTTTGTGTACACCAACCACAGCCTCTTGGCTCCTTGAGACTCAATGGCAAAGTTGCTAATTTGGCGTAGTCAAGCTTTCTTGCTTAAGCTTTCGGAAGTCAGGCTGTAGAGCCGCAGGCGGTGCCTGGGGACGCTGCAGGCAGGGGAGCAGTTTGTAGGAGCACAGTGTTCACTTGTAAGGAAATTTATCAGTTGTGATAGAGTTGGTGGACTCTGCCCTGAAACGTGGAGGTAAAAGTAGCAAATGACACTTTCCTCCTCCTAAACAGTAAAATCCCCTTCCAGAAAATGAGAGACCAAAGTGCATCAAGGACTTTGTCTTCCCAGTGGGAATAAAATGGCTTTCTTAAAGCTTTGTCTATGCTAAGCCAATATTAGTGTATTAAAGCAGTGAGGGGTGCCCTTGGGTATGTACAAAGAATTGCAACAATCAAGTCACTGCGAGTGAAGTTACTGTTTTGTGGAGGTCTCTGCTCCCATGCTTTACTTAGTGACTATGGCAGGATAAATGCATACACATGGGCTTTTACCAGCCCGAGCCTGCAGGAATTCACCCTTGAATCTGCATTCCCTCGAGTGCTTGCAGTCCTCTGCCACATCCTTAGCATCATTGCGAGAAAATGGGCACAAATACTCTCGCAGCAGCATGGCTATTTTCCTTAAACTGTATGGTGAAAAATGGAGGCATGTGTTTTGCCCAGAGAATCAGGTAATATTTCAGGGCCTGGATATCTAGAATAGAAATACAATTTTGAAGTAGGTGCCATTTGCAGGTGAAGATGATGTTGGTAAAAACTGTGTTAACATTTATTCAGAAGCAGTAAGCGTTGGAGAGCATTGGATGGGTAGACAAGGATTTAGGAAACATTCTCAATTCTGCCCTTGGTTTATGGAGCATCCTTGTGCAGCTCATGTTTCCATTGTGCTTCTCTCCATGTGTCTCTGCTCCGCATTAATTTTCTCTGCTCTTTTGCCCTCTGCGCTGAGATTTCTCTCTTAGATGTTTGTGCGGTTCATAAAGGGGTTACTACACAACTGGCATGCAGGGGCTGCACTTGAATTTCACTCTATGCACTAACCCCAGTAGGTTCAAAGAAAACAAAATAAAATATACTCCAATAAAAATGGCCCAAGTGGGTGGAGTGGAGAAGTTGATGAACAAGCCACGGTAAATCTGGGGAAACCATGGACATAGAGCCTTAAGACACTTGCTTTGGGTGAGCTATGGTCATCATGGTGGTCTGTCGAGCTGTAGCTCTGTGGTTATAAGGGAACTGTGTGGTGGTGGGAGGATTTATTGCTGTTCTTCAGGAAGCAGGAATTTGCTCCACACTGGCTTGCTTTCAATTGGCTTTAGTGCCTTTTTAAAGTTACATATTACTGCTTCTGTAAAGCCTTTGTTAAAGGGTTTCACAGAAACAACAGGGGAAAAAACCAGATTTCTAGATTTCTCCAACGTTAAGTCAAGCATGTCATTACATTCACTGAAAATACATCTTTCATGTGAGCCTTTTCCACTGTAAATGTACTGTCTAAGCCTTCAAATATTATTTTTTTTTAAATCCCTAATAAGCCACTACCTGTGAGTAGAGGATTAGTCCAGATGGACTAACCCATATTCATGAGGGAGAATTCCCTCCCATGCAGTGAATTTTTTTTAATTTGAAAAGGGATTTTTTTTTTTTTTTTTATTAGCACATTGTTCTTATGGTGCAAATGCTCATCTGCTGGTCGTGCTAAGTACAGAAGCACAGTAACGTGTCCAAGTCAAACCCCTTGGCTGTAAGAAGAGCTTAAGAATAATAGTTTTTATTGCCTAGAACTGCATCACTTTGCATTATCAGCTATGCAGCTTGCATAATGTTGGCACTTCGGTGGGAATGCCAAGAGGTAAGAATTGTTATTGGGTGTTTAGTTGGAAATACTGTTCTTCCAGCCATGAGCCGATACTACTTCGTGCTTAGGGGAGCCCTCCAGCCCAGCGTGCCATCTTTTAGACGCATTAAAACCTGCAAGCCCCAGTCTCTCAAGCTACCTTTGTACTTTTTATAAGGCAAAGCATTGGCCTGTGTCTCCTGGTCCTGCTCCAGTCCAAATGACTTTGTGACTCTCCAAGTGCTTGACTCTTTGTGCTGAATCTGTCCCGTTGGGTCTGGGTGTTGACAGCAAATGCACGTGTACAGTTGATGTTCCTAAGGGACTCCTGCAGCCTGTACCCGAAATCGCTGCATTTCAGAGGTGGATGAAATGCCAGCCAGAGCTGTAGTGAGGATGCGCACAGGAGGAAGGTGTGAAGGATGGGGGGGGACGTACGCTGGAGTCTACTGGTGGTTGCTGCTGCAGGAGGAAAGCAGGTGGGCTCCTGGGGCAGCTGTCAGGACTCTGAGGTAGAGATATGGTCCTTCATACTTGAGTGACAGAAAGCTAAATTGTTTATAAATAAATTGCTCTGACATTCACAGCAGAAAGCTTTCTAACTTAACAAGAGACAATCATACCAAAAATATAAAAAATGGGAAAATCAGAACGGCTGCTATCTCTAGCTTCTGTTCCAACTCCTGGTTTTGTCTCCTCGCTCCCTCCTCACGTCTGCTGGTTTCCTTGGAGATGCTGCTGCTTAGTTTCCCTCTCTAATAATGACACTGTTTGACATTAACCTTTCAGAGAGGCATTTCCACCCTACCGTGACAAGCCGGGTGCAGTTTTTGGAGGCAGATACTTGTCACGAGGCATCTGATCACTCAACCCAGGCTGTGGATGGGTCAGTCCCTTCCAGATCTGCAGCAGATGTTCTGTGTGGGCAATGCAACTGTGCCCTAGTTTCTCCATCTGTTAATGGCAGTAATAATTGTTATGCAACTGGGGTGTTGGGTTGATTTAATTAATATTTATGAAGGAAGAAGAGATCCTTTCACAGGCGATGCTACAGAGATATTGTTAATTATGAATGGTTATGTATTTGTGTCTCTGAGTGCATATGAGACTTGGACATATTGTTTAAGCACCCACATTTCACACTCCTTCAGTATTGAAGCTTATTGGGCCCGCAGTATAGCTCTTCATCACCCTAAAAATACACTGAACTTAACTGCTATTGACTTCAGCATGAGCAAAGAATACAGGCTTAGCATCCACCTCTATTTGTATTAATGATATTGCCTAAATCATCAATATTTTTGCATAACTTCATTAGGTAATGTTTTTCATGTTCTTTTTTTAGCTCAACCACTTCTTTTAAATAAAGTAAATCTACAAATTCAGGCCAATTCTAGGTCTAAACCTTGCAAGAAAGGGGAGGGGAGGCAGGAATCAGGCACGTCTTTCCCCCTATGCCGTCCTCAGGTGACACAACAGAGCCCCAAAGTTCTGAGGAATTAGTGTCAGTTGCCTCAGGGTTATTGGTGCAAACTGGGCATTCATAAATCAAATCTAATAAGCATAAAGGTGGATTGGAAAAAGCTGTGAGTAGCAGCACTTGATTTAATGTCTGTATGTACTGCTTACCCTCTCCAACAGAAAAAAAACCAAACACCAGTACCTGATGGAAACACATTAATAGTGCTTATTACAGGTGATTTCTTTCCTGTTCTCTGCATGTTCTTCCCCTCTCCGGAGCATGTTAAGCACAGACTTGATATAAGTGACATACTCGTTTCCTCAAAAAGGGGAAATCTACTTGTTTTCCTTCCAAAAGAAGAGAAGACATCAGCTGCCTTGGCTTGCTAGAGGACACACACTTCAGCTGTCCTGACCTGAAGGACGGATCCCTTAGCAGAAAGGATCTGGCTGAATTTCAGCTGATTCCCAGCTCAGAGCAGCGCAGGGATGTGGTTTGCTATCTACAGGGCTCGTGGAAACGGTTCCATTGAATCATTTCTCATCAGCTACCAACAGCTCTGCAATTTCCAGCCCTCCAGGCAAAGCACACAGGTTACAATGACTGATAAGGTGTGAAACCAGGGACACTGGAGGGAAAGAAAAGCTTTTTACTGAGATGGGAATAGTATTTTATCACTTTTTAGACCAAGTTTACACTGAAATCAGGGTGGTTTAATAATGGGTGGGTGTTTTCATTACTAGCAAAAACTGATGCAGACAGGATTACACCAGCAAAAAGTAATTTGACATTAAGTCTTATTTTGCTTGCTGAAACTATGTGTACTAACTTGGCAAATAACCTCCTTAATTAATTGAAGCTCTATTTACAGTTGATGGAGAGAGAAAGCTTGTAGGGACATGCTATCAAGTCTCTCCTAGTGCAGACAAGGCTCTATAAAGCTGCATTTTTATTTATATACATCTGCAGAATTGAAAATCAGTGCAATGCTTGTAAAGCCAAGTGTTTTGTCCCTGGGGCATTGAATTGAAGGCAAATCTTTGGCATCAGGACGCTCCGTGTTTGTTTTGGGAAAGAGAGCTGGCAGGGATCCCACTGCTAACTCTGAAGATCTGAGGAAAAGGCTGGCTGGAAAGAATTATGTTGTGACGCAGACAGGGGAAAGCCAGGAAATTTGAAGCCAGGACAGAGACTCCGACCTTAACTCATTCTGGCACGGACAAAATAATTGTGAAGTGTTAACACCACCTCCTTGGGACACGTGTTTATGAAACGTGCTGGTGTTTAAGAGTTCCTTGGGAGGATGGAGGGTTTTACCAATTTGTTGTGGTAGAGGTTAGAGAACTGCTTGGACAAGTGGGAGCTTTAAGCCATAACTGGAGAAGATATGGCTCATTGTTGTCAAGTCTGTGTGTTTCTGCAACTGTCTTGGCAGGGTTATTTGGCCTGGGAAGAGACATGCTGCTCTCCTCTTACTGCCTCTGTAGAGTTGAAGGGACAAAGGACCCTTTTTCTTTCCCTCCAACTAACTTTGTCTTGCTAGCTTTGCAATGCGGCAGGTCCCAGGGGTTCCCTCCTCCTGTGATTTTGTGTTCTCAGTATTACAGAAGTCCATCCGCTTCGTGGGGTGACAGTTAAACTGCCATTAGGAGGATGTAAGATACTATCGCGGGCTGGTTCATGGGAAATGGTTTTGCAGATGGACTCGCCACTCTTCCCTTTTTGCAAACAGAAAATGCTTTGCCTACTTCACCTGCTTAAGGTGAACGTGTGGGTTTATTTCACTGCCTGTTTGCTCTGTTAGTGTGCAGTGGAAGAGAGGAATCCCCAGCCTGGCATGTAACATCCGAGGGGAGCGGGCAGCAGTGGGCAAGAGGGCAAAGAAAGGTTCCAGCATGGGGGGGCTGCACGGTGCCTGTTACAGCCTCCCACCGAAGGTTACCAAAGTCTGTCCCGCAGGGCAGAGCTTCAAAGCACAGTCACGCTGTAGGGCCGCCGTTTCCTGTTTTGTTTAACAGCTGCTCTGGAGGAGGCGGGTTGTGACTGTGGTTTTTCTGTGCCCTCTCAGCTGGGAAGCGTGCAGGGTAACCTGGAGTCGCAGACGTTAGAGAAGCCAGATCATTTCCATTTTTCTAGAGCAGAAGTCAAGGCATGCTTACTGGACGAAAAGGATGAAGGAAAATGACTTAAGGCCAGGCTGTGCCCTCATCGCACAAGGGTGAAGCACCTTTCTGTTTCCACACTTAGCAAAGTCTTGCTCTTAGCAGGTCTGGACCAGGTCCAGCTTTTTGCTATTACTTGCTTTCCAGGCAGGTGTAGAGCAGCAGTCTCAACTGCCTGCGATGCAGAAGGCACCCTTTGATCTCCAGGTACTTCCCATCCCATGGAGCGAAAGCTGGGTCTCATCAGGCACCTGCATATGCTCAGAGGCCAGACCCCACAGGATGAGTGCCCGGACCCCACAGGATTGTAGCAATGCACCGTCCTGAGCAGGGCCAGGCGGAACGTGTGCTGCCAGCGGCACGGCTCTGAGTCGGAGCAGTGTGTGATGATGCTGCAAGCGTGGGGCAGCTTCCTGTCACTGCATCCCATTCAGCACAGGGCTTGAAAGCATCCTCTTGGGTCAGAGGCATTTTACTGCTCTCGTTTGATTTAAGTGCTATCCCGTCAGATTAGCTGTGCTCCTACAGGGCACCAGCTTTTCTGTCTTAATGGATAAACCTCTGTCAGCCAGATCACGTCCGTCTTGAACTCGCAAAATAACCTGCCAGAAGGCAACGAGGACTCAGATAAGCTCTGAGGTCAAAGGGGCACATTGGGCTTAAAACTCTCAGCGTGCCTGATTGTGACTTCAACCTGGGGTGGGGACAGCAAGTGCCCAAGATGACTGGAGCAGGGCAAGGTCGCCACACTTCAGAGAGAGAAATAGGTTTGTAGGTGCAGCCCCGGCTGCTGGCACGGCCCGGGCTCCTGCAAGGGGCATGTGGCAAAGTCAGAAACTGCTTTGATGTTTTGCCATGGATTTAAAAAATTGAAACAATCATAACGCATATCTCCTAATAAAAGATAATATAGAAAGAAAAGCAACTATATCAGCTTCTTTGGTTGTTATACCCATATTAATGTATAATGCATGCATACACCTTCACACGCAGAGACATATGTCTTTGTGCACATAATTACAGGTTGTTGTAAAGATTGCAGGTGCTTCTATTTTAACCCTGTATTCAGTATCTTTAATTCAACACAGAAGTCACTCCAGCTTGATTCTCATTCTTCACCGCACCTCAGATCGCTCTCTCTCTCCTCCAGAAGCTGATGGGACAGGGCAGATGATTTGACAGTCAACTGCGTAAAGCAACTACTGTCCTACGCGTCATCTTTCCAGAAGCGTGTTCTGGGATGCAAGTACGGCCCGCTGTGTGCGCTTTGTGTCTCCCCACACATTGCTGGTCTTTCCATGCTCCACTTTTCAGATTTGCAGGGGCCTGATTCTGCTGCCTGGGATTCAGGTGTGAACCAGTGGGGCTCTGTTCTCTGTTTCCCCACTGCAGGCAGAAGGTTACTGAAGGTAATTCAACAGGATTTCAGTGGAAATACCTGGGGTGACACGAGCGCAAGTGCAATGCAGGAGAGAAGGTCCACGCTTGCATGGGTACAACCACGATTAATATTTGGCTGCCGTGCTTCAGAGCGTGCGTCAAGATGTGATTTGGCTGCTGGATGTGCTGCCTGGGTGTTTCTGCCATCCATCTCTGGTTTCAGGTCGAGCAGCCCTCTGGCTGTCAGTTTTCACACTCCCCTTGTTGCTCTTTGTACAACAACATGACCACTAATTGCTCCAGCTAATTAACAGTTAAAAGACAATGTCTCAATCCCCAGACCAACCCATGGATTTGAGCAAAGCTTTCCTGAGAAGCAAGGGCAGCTACAGTTACGAACACCCAAACGGCGTGTCATTAGAGCATGCACCCAGGAGCACAGCACTTCCCCTTATTTTCCTTTCGAGGGCCTCGAGCAATGTTTTTTCTTAGGCATCAGTCAGGATGCTTCCTAGTGGACAGATAGCATTTTTCAAGTGGAGATGGGATGAATGAAATAAAATATTTGATTAAATTTGACCTAAAATAGCTTGTCTAATCAGACTGTCTTCCTCTGACGTCTGTCTGTCCATGAAATACAAAGTGGCAAACAGCAGCTCTGGACTTAGAACTCGAGTCCCTCCCAAAGAGACTGAGCGTCCTGTTCAGCAGAGATTTCACTGGGTTCCCAGGGCTTTATTTAAGGTTTGGTGCAATAACAAAAATAGCTTCTTTGCCTCTTTTGAAGACTTTAGTATCTCATTCTCTGAGTACCTTTGCATCTTCGGAACTGGGGTCCTATGGATAGAACCCCCCCAAAACCTCCCGTGCAGAGGGGATGCGTAATGTTACCGATTCAGCAGTGCTGGCGGCTCCTTACCCAGCCAGGAGCAGCTGCTGGTAACAAGACCCTTGTGTTTGTCGACCAGAGACCTCATTTCTGGCAGACCTGTGCATCACAGAAGGCAGACTTGTACACAAGCTGTAAATCATCAGGTCTTTTCTTTCACTACCTTTTGCATATAAGGTAATAGCAGTCCTACTTTCTTTTCACAATGCAGTAATTTATCGTTTGGCAGTGGTCTAATGAAAACCCTGCTGTGCTTCTCACTGGAATTTGAGAATTGACGTTACAAAGAAGTCCTTCCTTGACCTTTCCCTCTTGGCCACTCCTGGAAATTAGAGTGTCTTCATTTTAATGAGCTCAGAGGATTGGGGAGTTGCAAGAAAAAAAAATCATCTTCAAAAATACCTAGCCTCCTCTTGTGAATATGTCAGGACATGTTTTTAGATACAGAGCTCTCTTACCTGAACAGGCTTGCGCTCTCCTTATTCTGTGATTTCTCCAGCTGAGATATTTCTTGGCTCTAGCCTATGGTTTATGATGCAAGGCCATGTTTACTTTGCATGAGGTACGTTGCAACATATAGACCAGATCTTCAGCTGGTATACATCACCCCAGTCTTTGCTCCCCTCTCTATTGCTTCTGCAGTCAAATCTGGATGGCAAACCATGGGGCACCTGTCTGTGTGTGGACATACATACACATAAACACACGCACACATGTTTGCAATATATATAGCTCTTTGCAAGGCTTCCAGGAGCTGGGTCTACACTGACAATGCAATCATACAAGCAAAATGGAAGAAAACACGCTAAATGGAAAGGACAGTAAGAACAGGACAAGGTCAGGAGATGCTGATTTCAGGGCTTTCCCCTTTCCCAAGAGTAGATGGAGGGGTCCCTGGAGCTGCACGATTTCCCCCCGTGGGTCCGTTCCTTGGCCACATGGGCCCTGAACTGTGCCCACACGCAGGGATGAACCATGGGTGACGTGAGGACAGAGCTTCTGGAAGTGCTGCAGTCCAGTGCTCGCACTGTCTGGGACGGGACTTCTGCTTCAGGGCCAGGCGACTGCTGCTTTTCTAGGGGTGATGGTTTGTGACTAAGTACCCGCTGGCTGCAGGGTTTGTAAAGGAAAACAAAGTATTTGTCAGAAGTTGAAAAAACTCAGCTGAATGTGGATTTTTTTACCAAAAAGTTTCAAAACTGGCCACGCATCTTGTTGCCTTTCAGGATATTGAAAATTTTCCATCCATATTTTACCTTTTTTTGTTGAGTGAGATGATTTGTTCCAGAACTGGTGTTATGGGGTCAATCAGATTTCGAGCCCAAGCTCGTGGCTATGGAAATGCTCTTCCTTTCTTTTACCAACCTGAGTGCCTGATGAAAAATCCGGTCTGGCTTCACAGTTAAGGGAGAGGGATGTGTACCTCCAGAGGAAGTTCAGATCTTAGTTGGATTTTGTTTCTTTCAAGAGAAAGCTGAGGGGATGAGGCACTTCATTTGCATGCTTAAGGTTCAGTGGGAAGAGTGTAGGTCTGGTCTCTACTGTNGACCAGATCTTCAGCTGGTATACATCACCCCAGTCTTTGCTCCCCTCTCTATTGCTTCTGCAGTCAAATCTGGATGGCAAACCATGGGGCACCTGTCTGTGTGTGGACATACATACACATAAACACACGCACACATGTTTGCAATATATATAGCTCTTTGCAAGGCTTCCAGGAGCTGGGTCTACACTGACAATGCAATCATACAAGCAAAATGGAAGAAAACACGCTAAATGGAAAGGACAGTAAGAACAGGACAAGGTCAGGAGATGCTGATTTCAGGGCTTTCCCCTTTCCCAAGAGTAGATGGAGGGGTCCCTGGAGCTGCACGATTTCCCCCCGTGGGTCCGTTCCTTGGCCACATGGGCCCTGAACTGTGCCCACACGCAGGGATGAACCATGGGTGACGTGAGGACAGAGCTTCTGGAAGTGCTGCAGTCCAGTGCTCGCACTGTCTGGGACGGGACTTCTGCTTCAGGGCCAGGCGACTGCTGCTTTTCTAGGGGTGATGGTTTGTGACTAAGTACCCGCTGGCTGCAGGGTTTGTAAAGGAAAACAAAGTATTTGTCAGAAGTTGAAAAAACTCAGCTGAATGTGGATTTTTTTACCAAAAAGTTTCAAAACTGGCCACGCATCTTGTTGCCTTTCAGGATATTGAAAATTTTCCATCCATATTTTACCTTTTTTTGTTGAGTGAGATGATTTGTTCCAGAACTGGTGTTATGGGGTCAATCAGATTTCGAGCCCAAGCTCGTGGCTATGGAAATGCTCTTCCTTTCTTTTACCAACCTGAGTGCCTGATGAAAAATCCGGTCTGGCTTCACAGTTAAGGGAGAGGGATGTGTACCTCCAGAGGAAGTTCAGATCTTAGTTGGATTTTGTTTCTTTCAAGAGAAAGCTGAGGGGATGAGGCACTTCATTTGCATGCTTAAGGTTCAGTGGGAAGAGTGTAGGTCTGGTCTCTACTGTATGTTTTGGGTCCTGCAGGTGATGTGAGCACAGCTATGAGGCTGCTCCCTGTCTTAGAAACTGTTTGCTGTGTGAACTATACATTAGAATATGTGTAGGCTCAGATGGTGTGTAAATAATAGTCTTTTGTAGTAATACACATACGCTATCTTGCATAGATATTTATTTAGTACCACGATGGAACGCTTGGAAGAGAAGCATATTTGCATAGGGCTGTAATGGCAAATGTTTCCTTCTCATGTCAATGTGCAGCACATAATGGAAGCCAATATATAACTGAGAATCTGTAGGAAAAGGAATTTACTCTATCAACACCAAATACACATACAAAACAGTATGGCTCTATATTTGTATTTGTAGAGTTTATTAGCACAAATAATGGTGAAGCGAACAAAAAATAAACCATAGTGACTATCACATAAAATAAACCATACTAAACTACAGGGAAGTGTCAGCAAACCTTTCCTTGCTGCTTTTATCCGACATTTGTGCTGAGCACTCCCAAACCAAGACTGAACAGTTCAGCTACAAGGAGAGCCAAGGCAGACAAGATAGTGAGTATTGTTTATGAAATCAGGGTAAAATCTGGATGGGGCAGCCGTATGTAAGCATAGATGTTGCTATATGAAGAGACGAATGGGCACATATAAAATTCCCTTAGGACTTAAAGCACAACTGGGGTCTTGCAATGATGCTGCCCCAGGACGGGATTGCTCTGCACAGAGCAGGACCTGCCATCAGCCAAGGCGTTCTTTGATTAGGGACGGCTTTAGCCTACACTGGGCTTAGCCCATTTTTAATAACAAAAAAGAAGAGCTTCACTACCTCACCTGCAGGGCAGCAGAAGACAGGGCTCATTCCTGTCCCAGCATAAGAGAAGTGATTGCAATTTCCTTGATTGTGTCAAAAAAAGTTTGCCATAGCTGACAGTTTCCAACTGTGGCCTCTCTAGGGACCTGGGTGTTATTTTTCCAAGTGGGATGGTTAATAGATACCAGCTTTGCCACTATAAAACGAGGAAAACAGCCAGAGTTTTTACAGTCAGGTAGCTAAGCATGCTCATCCCCGAGTAGGAATATTGTGTTATGCTCACCTAGCTGTGGCGCAGTAAAAATTATACACGCCTCGTCTCCCCAGGGATTTTACAGCTATGGAGCCGAGGCACATTAATTATCCTGCCGTCAAAACAAACCATTCTCCTGCGCTGAGGACAAAGCCGCTGCTCGGAGCTGGCCTCAAGAGCTGGAATAACAGGGGCGATGCGAGGTCAGGGCTGGAGGTGAGCTGGCAGAGCTCTCCAGGGCAGGCATGTAGAGTGGCTGCCCACATTCCCACGTGCTTAGCTCAAGCTCAGGCTACATCCCCTGCTATCATGCCCATTTTTGACAACAAAAAAGCACAGCTTTGCTACCTCCTCTGTGTGAACACTGGAGGAAGGATGGGCATCGTCCTGTTCCCCTCCAAGCTGGGATCTCTCTCCAGTGTGCAAAAATTTCCAGTTGGCATAGACACACCATAGGCCAAGCTGCGACCGGCCCTTTTTCGGCACCCAAGTGCACAGTGTTTGTGTGAGGGTCAGACTGGGAACCCCAGCTGGGAGCCCATCCTCACAAAGCTTCAAAACCAGTAGCAGATGACTGGTGATGAGCAGAGCTGGTGTCTTCATGATGCTGTTCTCCATCCCTCCTCCATCAAACCCTAACTGCAGTGGGTAAATTGTGACCAAAATAGAGACTCTGAACTGCTTGGTTTGTGTTTTTACATTTCAGAATAAAAAGCGGGATTTGGGATATAAAGCTGTGCAGCTAAGCGGCCAGAATAAAGACTCAGAGAGCAGTGCTGGCTGACACCAGCTGCCCTGGAGTCACAGCTCTCAAGACTGGCTGAGGATCTGCCCTTGAAGCTGAGCAGGACGGCTGGTTCATTCCTGTCGTGCCATGTTTGGTGTTGAGTGCAGGACTGCTTTCAGAGGCAGGCACGTTTATCACCCGCAGCAAAGTTTAATGGAGAGCCAACCTTTCTGGCAGCTTTTTATTGCAGGGAAGGGAGAGGGTTTGTGCGAACTGGATTTGTGAAGGCAGTTGTACAAATATTTGTTCTCTGCTTCTTAGCAGCAAAGGGATGAGTACAAACAACATCTCCATTTAAGGTCCCACTTGTTACAAGAGACTTGATCCAATTTGGGGTTTGTTACAGACCTCCAGCTCATTTTGTAGGTTTAATGTGTAGCTCAGCCCCCCGTTCCGTAGCCCTGAATAGAGGTAAGGGTCTTGACAGAGTGATGCTGCGAGGATGGAAATCCTCCCGCACGGGGAGTAGCTTTAGTCTGGATAGTGGCTGTAAAAAGGGCACCTTTGGGATCCGCAGTCACTAGTACAACTCCATCTATATCTAGTCATCGCAAGCATCCATCTCCACCCCGTTAACGCAGGATCTAGCCACAAGCATCCAGGCAACGGCATACCCGGTGCAGCTGGTTATTTACCCAGTGAGACGTGGCTGCTCCAGGCAGTCACTGCATCGGAAGATACTGTTCCTACTATAGGAAAAAAAATTCAGTGCACAAGTTAGATTAGGACTCTGCAAATGACTCAGGATCAGATCAGATTATCAGGACTGCAGTTTATAAGACCTTCCCCTCCTAGCTTGGATTAAACCTTATTGAAAAGTAAAGAGAAAATGAAATATTGAATAGCTGCTCCCAAAGTGAACATAGTCTATCCAGTGTGTGATTTTTCCTACAGGAAAAATACTGGTTTATTATGGCATGAAATACTGTGCCATATGAGACATATACAGAAAGATTAAGCTAGAGCTGACTTTAACTCCGGTGGTCCCAAATATTAAGGCCTTTGATTTTGCAACTTTAGTACTATTCTTTTATGCTCTAACTAGAGAGATTTTGTGCTTAAACATGTTTATATTTAAGCCACCCCTTGTGTGGTGGAGCACAGGTCTCTGCTGTGCCTGTAGGCAAACTGTAATAAAAATAACAGTTTGAACAAACTGTCCTGGATTATTTCAAACCCCAAAACATTTAGCTTTAACTTGTGATTTCATATTGGACTTATCACTGTAATATGATATTAATATTTTTGAAGTTTAAGTACAGGAACATTTCTGGCAGTTGCTTTTAGTAAGTTCCCCATTAATGTCTACTTAACTGGAGACAGAAAGAGTCAAGCACACATTTAATTATGGAGATGTCTGCATGGTAGCATAAAATCTCAAATGAAAAAGAAACACTCTTCTAATATGAATAATCTGGAGATTTAAAAGTATCAGTCATCTTTAAATAGCAACATATTGATGACTAAAAGCAGCACTAATGCCTATTGTACTATTCAGTCGGTAGGTTAACTACCATTTATTTTAACCTTCTACATCGCAGGCATGCAAGTGGAGTCACAGCGTACCCCTCCGTCGGGATGGGATTAATGTCACCGTCCAAAGGTTGGGCCTCTGCTCCCCAGAACTCCGGAACAGGAGGAGAGAGACGGGCTCCCCCAGGGTCTCCCCCGGCCTCTGCCGAGGGGCATCTTTCCTCGAAGGAGGTTCCCTCCTTTTAGTCTGGAAGGGCACTAGAGGTCTTTTAAGTAGTTAACGTTAGTCAAAATGTATGCGATACAGCTCTACTGCCAAAATGTGGGAATTTGGATTTCCACTGAAAAACTGAAATGTGCCTTTAGAAAATTCTGATAAATCTTTCGGCATTGTCACTGAAAGCTCCACAGAGTTTTTCCCAGTGCCAAGGGAGCTGATAGCTTTGGAGTTCTGTTCTACAATTGAAAAAGCTAGTATTTAACTAAAATACTATGACGAGACTCCAGTAAAATTACAAAGAATTGGTAGCAATTCAGAAATGGACATTCCCATTTCCATTAGACGTGAGGCTGTTTGAAATGAATCCTGTACATTCGCTACCAGCGGTCCGGGGCACAGTTGCTGGCCGAGGGCACGGGCAGGTGCCACGCGGTGGTTAGCTGTGTGACACGTACCACGGCACACGACAGGCGAGCAGCAGCGCGCCTTCCCCATCCGCGCTCTCACACCACGGCTGCATGTCGCCCCGTAATTTATAGAATCGATCCTGCTAAAAACAAACAGAAAGGAGGAGAGTGCTGTGACCTCACCCAGGAGGAATGGTCCCCGCACAGCGCAGGAATCCCCGGGCTTTGATCCGATGCCAGCACCACGTCCCTGCCGCTGGGGAAGCTACTGAGGAAACAGCGTGGCCTTCCTCCAAGGCTTTGGGTTATGTTCCCAAAAATGTGGCCTCGCAGTTTTGCATCCACAAGGAACAGCTAAGAAGGTTATAACGCCCAGTGCAGCAGGGCATGGTAGGGCCCAGTGAGGATTCCCACTTCCCTCTGGATAACCAGCAGCAGCTCAGAAGTGGCAGCCCAGGAAAGGAGCAGTTTCTGAAAAGCCATGCTCTGTACACACAGACATCTCTATTTCAGCTCTTCATCAGACATCTTGTCTGTTTATTTCCTGAGTTTGTTAAACCAACTTATCTTCTCATTGTAAATATTGTTATTGAGCTGCAAAACCCCGGAGGACAGGAATTTGCCATCTGAGGTCCAATCTTGAAGAGCGGCTTGAGGGACTCCTGTGCCCCTCTGGATTGCTGTTCATCCACTTGCTGTCCAACTGGCTCCTAAAAACCTCCCAATTATTAGTGGTTTTTTTCCCCTTTAGGCCTTCCAGCAGTTACGCGATGGGTCAGAGTCTCATCAGTGTGAGACCAGTCACTCAGTTGCATCACTGGAATGCTGTAGACTTTCATCCACCACAACAGAAAGAGACGTCGGGTCAGAGTCTGTTTGACAACTTATCCCTTCCACCAAAGATAATACAATTTATAACTATCTCATGGGCAGGGTGAAAATTAACTGGATGATGGAGGCAAGGCCTCACAAAGGTTGCCAATAGCAGTAACATTTGTTTTGCAATCACTCTGCCAGCTGAGTAGACAAATTTGCGCTGGAATCAAACTTCTTGATGCCTCTGTCCCTTGCAAGTCCTTTAACCTCTCAGCAAGTTGGCCTGTCCACCAGTAACTAAATGGAACAGACCAAGAGTTTCCTGTCGTGGTCCAGAAGGGACGTTGTGAAACAGAACTCCCTTCAGGCTTTGCAACATACCACAACCAAGAGAAAGAGCGTTTGGACTTTTGTCCTTGAGTACCATAGAAACACTGAAAAACAAACTCTCTTGACATATCAGGGGAATTGCAAGTCAGACGATCCCCCGGCTCTTCTTGTCCCCGCCAGCCCCTCCGCTCCCTCTTTCCAAGGCTAACAGGCGTTACTTAGATTGGGAGACACGGTAGGGACAGTGTGTCTGATGTTTGTTGGTAAAGAACATACTCATTTTGCTTCTGAGTTATAGTTGTAAACATTTGCAAGCAACAGAGAAAAGTGGAGTCATGTTTTATTAAGTCTGTTTACAAAACCTAGAAGACCTGAGATAATGCTGTGCACTGGAGTATAGATGTTTTCTTCCTTTTCAAATGTATTTAAGGAACCTAAAAAACCCCAAAAAACTAACAAGCTGTCAGCAAGATGCTTTGTGAGAAAGCCCCGCGTGTTGCTGGCAGGAAGGGCAGAGTGAGTTCGCAGGCTGCTGGGCTCCAGGCAGCCCCTGCCAGGGACGCTGAGCACACGGGCAGCCGGGGTTTCACCCACGCAGGGCAGTCAGCACCTCTGCAATTTAACTGACTTCCATTCATCTTGATCTTTAACTCCTATATTTGTTTTTTCCTAAACTATTGAGAAAACTAGGTACCACTTTAAGCTAAAAAAAATTTTTAAAATTATATATTTCAAGCAAGCTTATCTTAAAAATCTCAAAATGCGAGACTACCCAATCAGAGTAAAATTTCAACCATTTAACCACTGACAAGAAATCAATTTGTTTTCTTTTGCTGAATATGTTTAACATCTCTACACAGTCCAAATGGGATGTGGAAACCATTTCCTCTCAGATGACAAACGACGGGCTAAATTCTACCCCCTCCGTTCACTTTAGGCCTGACCTAGAGCTGATAGGAAACAATGAGAGTCTTTCCGTTAACTTAAATGGATTTTATGTCAGACCCATTAAGTAACAGCTTCTTTCATTTCATTGATTGTGATGTCAAAAACTGAGGTATTAAGAGTGATTATGGATGGCAGATGCATTCATAGAGCAAAAACCCAACGGTGGGAAGAAAAAAGAAGGATAAAAGTTTTCGCATGTCAATGCAAAACATTGATTAAAGATGGTCCGCTTTGCCTGTGGAAAGGCATTTAGACATGGAACTGGTTTGTTCTGGCTTTGGTATAAGTGTGAATATTTTTCTTTTACTTTTGAAAAGGCAAAAATTTGTGGATATATAAAATATTGGGGCCAAAGAGAAATAATTTGTTCTGCATGGGTAACATGTTGCTAAAAAAAATCTTCAAAAGCTTCCACTTTGGAGGCTTAGTATGAATGCCAAAATCCAACATCTGTGAGAGGGCAATTAATGCTCTTTTTTTTTTTTCCAGGACTGGAGTGCAGCTGGTGGTGATACTTACCTTTGCAGGTCCCAATAATGACACCCCAGCAGTGCAACTGGAGGATGGGGTGGGAGACTCGGTCTCCTAGGATCTACTGACACTGAAAGCAGATACTGTTATAATACAGTTAGAGTAATTCTTTATTCTCTATTGTAGACATCCTAAAGGCAGGCTACAACACAATCTCATGACTATGATTCCTTTGGCTTAAGAAACTCAACTATAACCAGCAGGTTAAAATCCCTGATCATCTTTTTTATGGTGCCATTACTAAAAGCCAAAAAACCCTGACATTTGTTACTTCTAAACAAGCCTTGAATTCTGGTACCTTTATGACTAAAGCTTCCCAAAAGAAATGCTACAGAACCAATATCTGAAAGCAGGGTATTTCTGTATTTTTCAAAGTAAAAGTTCTCTGCATTCATTAACATACTTGATTCATCTGATGACTCAGAATTTGTGCAGCTGGTCCAAGGCCGGTACAGAGACTGAGACGTGCTGCTTTTCTCTCCTTCTTCTCTAAAGATGCGATCTTGTCTCAGTTACACAAAGCACCTCCTGCCCTTATGTCAACTTCTTCCTCTAAGGAGAAGGTTGAATGCGTAACATGCAGTAAGGCGGAATTCAATTTTTCACTCCAACAGAAAGTTCTCTTTGTAACAAATAAATCAGTGTGATCCTATGAGAAAATGTTACAGATTGAAATACTTTTGAGGTACATCATGAATCCAGATGAACCCAAGTTTGCTAATCAAAAGAAGGAAAAAATATCAGTGTTTTTGAAACAGTCTCAACAAGTATATTAGAAGATGTGCTTTTAGGATCAAGTATGCCATGGGATCTTAGCAACTTTCAAAAAAAGACCTTTCATATTTTCTTTTGTTTGAAAAGATAGATTAATATTGAATTTTATCTTCTTTGGCTTTCTCACTATACCTTTTGAAATCTATGTAATTTTGTTTATTACTGGAAATGCAATACATGGCAGGACTATTATTGGATAGACAGACCAAATGACTGTGAAATAATGTTTCTCTAGTATTTTCCTGAAGATGCAATTAAACTTCATTAGTCACATAGATAATCCAATTATAATTCCATGTCTGTTTCTTGTTTAGGAGCTTAAACCTCATTGATCTGAGTCCCTAAATTGGTGAGCAACCAACATATGTTCTCTCTGCATTTTGGTTTAAGTTTTCTAAACAATCGGAACTTACATTTCCTATGGCATATTTAGGTTTTGTTTTTATTAGAAAATTCCAGACTCATACCAAAATTTAGAATGTTAATAATTCAGCCCTTGCTTTCAAAGTGTTCAATGGCTCAGTTCACAGATGATTTAAATAGTCAAATAATTTTAAAACATCACTCTCTTCTGAGAGTTTATAGCCACACTCCTCTTTTCCCATTAACCGCTCTCGTATTAAAGATTCCTATCAGCTTGAAGTACTTTTGTATTATTCCCCAAGGAATTATTATTATCAACTGTTTATTGCCCCCACAAAGTCCTGTGGGTTTGTGGCCATGAAAAATACACTTTTCTCAGAAATACTGACAAAAGAGAAACCTTCAGCAGAATTTGAAATTTCATTATCTAGCCTAATCTAATCTAGTACATGGCACGTCCCTCTACTATCACTTGTTTTACTTGCAGTAAGTCTTCTCTATTGTATTACTAGGTAACGCTTAATCCCATTGCAGGGTTAATGCTGGCAGCAAGAGCGCTGGGACATGGGGTCAATGTTTGTGTTTCAACATTTTTACTGCAAGTGGCTGTATATGCCAAGGAGCCAGCCCTTCTTAGATACCTGTGTCACCCTGGAAAACTTGTCCAGGCCAGAACTAATTCTATTAGTGTTTGGAAAGCTATTTATAAGCCTGCCTTCAGTGGGATGACCTTATTAATTAGATTGGGGGAAGGCTGAGGGAGGGAGAGGCACTCATTTCACAAGACCACTGACATGCATTTCAGTAAGAAATGCTTCTCCTTCACACTATGCTCAAAAAAGACTTTTAGATAAAGCAGAAATCTGGGCCAGTTTGCAGCAAGGAGAAAAAAAAAAANAGGGAAGCTCTGCTGCCACGTGTCCTCAGATGCGCTAAGAAAGCCCAAGCACTTCTCTGAGGGGGTCTGGGTTGATTTGCCCACTTGATCCGTATCGCAGAGATGTGTTTGAGGACACACTAAGAGGGAGCACAACCTCAAGTTTTCCCCAGTGCCCCAGAGCACCCCACAGCTCACACTTAAGCGTGAGCTCGTGCCCAAAGTGGAGCACACAGCACTTTATCTTGAGCTCACCTGAGAACTATTGCTGTACTGGTCTGACAGTCCACATTATTGCAAGACTGATTTTTGTATTAGAAACCTTAAGAAGAAATAGAATTTTGTTCAAAAATTGCATCAGTAAGTTATGTTTTGCCAGTCAAGAAGATCTTTTTTAGAATGTGTTTCTGTGACAGCCATACACATCTGAAGCAGGCACTTGGTTACAACCACGCTTACTTCAGAATGTGTTCTCTAAATCTGAGGAAGGAAAGAGCTTTTCCTCTAAACCTTCTAAATCAAACCTCAGAGAAACCACCACCTTCCTCCATTAACACGTACACCCCTAACAGAGGAAGGCTAGATCCTCACATTCTGCTCATTATAAAGTCAAAAGAAGGCAGAAGGGTATTTTTCCTCCACCCTTATTTACCAGAAATGCTTGATTTATTCTCCCATGTAGACTGGGAGTGGAGAGGAGTTTCACCTGTCAAACTTGTTTCTCGTGCCTCATTAAGGGCCCCGTGCTGCTCAGCTTGTCTCCCTGCTCCATTAAATTGGCCAAGAGCTTCCTGAGCCATAGTATGCTGCCCTGCTGCCTCCAAAGGCAGCCTGTCACCACTGGCAATGCCAGAAAGTAAGTACCTGGGAACATTAGTTAGCAACGTCTTGTCACCGATACATCCGTTTTGGCAACCGTAGAGCTGCTTCTGAATGTTTGCTTCTCTGTTATCTGTTTAACAAATCAGGAGACCAGTTATTGTGCAGGCTTATAAAGAGAACTTGTCTGTGCCAAACAGCTAGAATAAACTCAGTGTTTGTGTGAGATGTTTAATTTTATTACTATAACCTCCTGATAGAATTTCAGTCACCACTGGCATCTCATGTGGCATTTGAAATTTCACCTTGGGTGAGGAAAAGGAAGCTTTCAGCAAGTCCTGCCTATTTGTTTGATAGATCTCTGCAACCTGAGACAATTTTGCAGTGCAGTGAAAACTGCCATTACTGTAACTACAGACCCCGCTTTTGTGTCCCTATTTGTGTAATCCTACAAAGGCATTTGAAGTCTGATTCAGAAATTATGTATGCCTGTGTGTCAATTTAATGCTCATAAATAGTCCAGGAGTACAAACTCCTCCATCCCTAGATGAGTAGATAGTGCCCATGAAGGACTGGCAGGAGCTTCTGCATGGGTAAAATTTGGCCTAGAAATAATAAGGACAAAGCACATAGCTCATGTACTCATTGACTTCACTGCCAAGACTGTCACGAATTGCAATTAGTAAGAGATTTGCTATGCAAACACCTATTAGGTGTCAAATGGGTGTCTCGTAGGTATCAAACTGGGATTGCCAGTTTATTTTGGACAATCCATTTTACAAACACTTCACAGCCCTGATCAGAACTAAATTCTCTTTGGCCGATTTAAAAATAATAGGTTCAATTTCTTATTCAGAAGCCCTTGGGTGTTCATTTTCAATAGATTTGCTCCTTCCTCCAAATGTACTACATGATAGTGCTCCACAGCAGGGCTGCATTCAGTAAGGAAAGTTCTTCCATCTTCTTGGAACCCTGAATCATCTCTAAAAATATATTTCTGGCTTAGCCCACTATGATATAATTCTAATCTTGAGAACATTTTTTAATCAAATGGACATTGGGTATTTGAAGCAGGTCTTTTTCTTTCATACTTTGTAAATAAGAGTAATCAAACTAATAAGGTTTTTGCTTCCTTAATTTTGTATGCTTAATGCCAATTTTTAGGATTTAGATTTACTAGTTACTTGGCCCATAATAGGGGTTTCTTTTCTTGTGACTTCTTTTTACAGGCATTCTGAGTCATTAGATCATAAAAAGCAATTACAGAGATGAGTTCAACAAGAGTCACTGGTACTAAAACCATGTTATTGGTCAGGACCGCTTTAACAATATGTATGCTGAGTAATTTAGTGGTCTCCTTAAGAGACATAGACGTTCCATTCAAAATCTTCCAGTCTTACCACTGCTGTCACGATGGCTGGTGGTCTGCTTAACCTGATTCTTCTCAGTCAAGCTTCATGGTTTGAATGTTACCATCTTTCATTCAAAACAAACAAGGTTTTTTTAACTGTATCTTGAATCTGTAAATCTTTGATGCTCTAGCAACAGGAAGCTACACCAAATGTTGTTTAAAGATCTCACGATCTGTGACCATAGAACAAAGGTGGAAAAAACAGGCTTTGAAAACTGAGGAGAAAAACTCTCTGGGACGTGTTTCCTGGTAGAGTGTAGATCACATATGAAAGGCAGCAGGGAAGGAACTAAAATGAGAGTGGCTTGGGGAGAGACAGAAGAAAGAGTCAAAGAGGAGCAGAGGGAGTGAGAGAAGGTGGAGACAAAACGCAATGCCTTTGTGGGCACCTTTGAAGGTCTCAGCAGATTCACTTTACAGGAGTCAGTCGGCTCCTTCCCAGAAGCACAAAGAAGCCAGCCTTCCAGCCATGGTGCCCATGGTGTCAGATATTCCTCAACATTTTTACAGCCTGAAAGAGTGAATTATCAGGGCAGTCCCAGAGGAATGCAAGGATGGGTGTGTGGTATTGCGAAGGAAGGTAGCTGCACCACCACAAGTTCTACCTCAAAGTAAAGCCACGCTATTAGGATACTACTGAAGCTTCAGATGTTCAAATGCAGCCATGCGCGTGGCTGGGTTCTTAAGTGCTGTCCTCAAGCTTTGCTCCTTTTAGATTAACAGATAACATAAGCAATATGAAACTTTATTAGCGGTGACACTGTTAAATCAAATGACAGATTGTACCAATTTATTAACAGTGATACCTCACTGAGATTAATGGAAGTATGTCTTATGGAACTAGCTTGGCTCTGCATTTCAGGAGCTCTCCTTCCCAACAAGCTCTACCCTCTCCTTTGAGTAAAGCTGAGCACCAACTGTGTGCAGTGATCTTCTAGCCCAGCCCCAGCCATCCTTGCAGCAAGCCCCTGTTGGAGACCACCATCTGCAATTTGTACCTTATTCCGTCCTGAAACTAGAGAGACCGAGGGGCAAGCAAGTCCTGCTGTGGCGGTTTACAAAGCTGTTACCACCTAACCATTTGTTCACTCCTGGCATGGGGGAAGACTTAGTAATAAGTGACTGAGGGCCATGAAAAGTCAGATTTAGCCTGATGGCCAAGTCATGATGCTCACGCTTCCCTCTGCTGCCTGGGGTGGAGGTGGTTACCTGGCAGAGGTGGCACGTTCAGCTGGGGAGGGAACTTAGGAACCATGGCAGCAGCAGTCAGCAGATCCCATCTGTCTCTATTCTACCATAAAAGATGTTGATGCCGGATATAGTTTATTTGCCTAAACTGGTGGTTTGCTTTGGTGTGCCTATACTAATTGCTTTTATTGAGGGCTGGAACTGCTCAAGATCCCAGATCAGAAGACAAGCTTGAATCAAACTTAGTATTCTCCTAATTCATGCCATGATTTGTACTATACAAGGCAACACCACATTCATCTCCCACAATTCACAGTCTCTTCACTCACATAAAATCACCCTTGCTTGGAAAAGTTTGGTTTGAGTAGGTAAGATTATGGCTTACAGCTGGGGCAACAAGGAAGATAGCTAGCCAGGTTATCACAAGCAGTCTAGCCACTGTACCCTTGATTTAGAGTGGACTAAATTATTCCACGGGCAGCTTTATGGGACAGCAGAGCCACGGCTTCACTGGAGCAGCGCTTTGCCGTGCCATCTTGTGCCACGCCAGGCAGGTGCCCCGTGGGCCGGGGCCTGTGCCCGCAGCTCAGAGCCCAGCACCTCGCTCAGCCTACGCCATGTCCCTTGTGGAGGGGCTCTTTCAGCTTCTAGAGTTTAAAAGTGAGGCATGCTGAAATCTGCCGTCTGCTTATCTGGGTGAACGTGTTGAGACAATGGCAATTCAACCACCATCTCCTGTCGCTCGGTGCCGTTAAATCGCAGCCACCCCTCCCAGGGCCGCGGGGGATGAGGTGCAGCCCCCGGCCCTCGGGCAGCCCTCAGCCCCCGACATCGCTGCTGCTGCTG